>OX419342.1:26938853-27028853 GCA_948470475.1 Galaxea fascicularis | reverse complement strand
TCATGGCACTTTAAATTATAACGGTGATCGTCTCGAATCGCTCTTATACAATCCTATAGCCGAGCCCGGATTATTTGATCCACTCTCAAATAATCTTAACCCCGATTCAAACTTTCTTACTCGACTACCGACTAGTAGATACATGGTCGAGGAAGATATTAATGATCAGATTAGTTCCTTTAATGAGAAATCGATGTTTTCCATTTTGCATTTAAATGCCCGCAGTTTGTTGAAAAATCTTGATCAACTAAATCTTATTCTCAAAAATCTCAAAAGGGCATTCTCTGTTGTTGGCGTATCAGAAACGTGGCTAACTGATTGTTCTTCAGAGCTTGTAAATATTACAGGGTACAATTTTGTCTCCAATCATCGCAAATCAAAAATAGGCGGCGGGGTTGGCATTTATTTACGAAACGATATTGAGTACAAAGTTCTTAAAGAATGCAAATTTTCTGACTCAGAAGTAATTGAATCAATCTTCGTCGAAATTACTGTTCCCCAAGGGAAAAACATTATCGTGGGTTGTGTATACAGACCGCCAAATCAAAACTCTGCCCTGTTTCTAGAGAAATTCAATGACATTCTCTCAATTATCACTAAAGACAATAAGCATTGTTATGTGATGGGAGATTTTAATTTAGACCTTCTTCGATATAACCATCACGTACCAACACAGGAATTTGTTGACAGCTTATTCTCGCACGCTCTTTTTCCTCTTATCTCAAAACCAACTCGCCTCACCTCTTATTCCGCAACACTAATCGATAACATATTCACTAACAATCTCTCGCAAAACGTTCTCAATGGCATCGTTCTAAATGATTTATCCGATCACTTACCGGTCTTCGCCTACTTTGGTAGCGAAACTTTAACACGTAAAAAAGAAAAGAAAATTCTTACTCGGGTAATAAATGCTACTAGTTTAGAAAAATTCAACGAAACCCTCTCAAAGACAAACTGGTCTTTACTTATCCTAGGGGACGACCCCAATAAAGCTTATAATGATTTTATAAGTGAATATTGCAGAATTTACGAAGCCTGTTTTCCTTTGAAAGTCATCAAAGGCAAGCAAATGAATAAGTCCTACTCTCCATGGTTGAGCCGTGGTCTCTTAAAGTCCATCAACGAGAAGAACAGACTATACAAAAAGTTTGTTCGATCATCCACCACTTCTTGTGAACTTAAGTATAAAGCCTACAAAAACAAATTGAACCACTTAATACGTATTGCTAAGCGTGTATATTACGACTCCAAACTAGAAGATGCCAAGAATGACCTAAGAACGACTTGGAAACTACTAAACGAAGTTATAAACAAAAGTAAGAATTATCCATCTCCACCTTCATCTTTTAAATCTGACGGCAAAACAATCACGGATCCCATGGACATCGCTGACCGATTCTGTAAATACTTCACCAATATTGGTCCTAACCTAGCGAGTGCCATACCCTCCGAGAATTCGGCCACTTTTCGCTCTTTTCTTGGTAGCAGAGATTATCCTCCTATCACTTTAAAACCCACTGATATTCGTGAATTACAAAACATTTGTAGCATGTTTTCACCGAGGAAGGCCCCTGGTTATGACAATATCTCAATGCGTGTGATACAGCATTCATTTCACTTGATTTCCACACCTCTGGTAAACATTATAAATCTTTCTCTATCAAAAGGTACTTTTCCAGAGAAACTAAAAATTGGTAAAGTAATTCCTATCTACAAAACTGAGGATCCGAGTCTCTTTGTAAATTATAGACCAATTTCTTTACTGCCAAATTTCTCAAAATTCTTTGAGAAGGTCATGTACAATCGCTTAGTCGATTTCGCCGAAACAAACGAAATATTCTATCTTCGTCAGTTTGGATTTCGCAAAAATCACTCGACATCACACGCGCTTATCCATTTGCTCAATAAAATCTCGTCTGCAATAGACCGACATGAAACCACTGTAGGCATCTTTCTGGATCTTTCTAAAGCGTTCGATACCCTCAATCATGAAATACTATTCTCAAAGCTGGAACACTATGGTATCCGTGATGTGGCCCTGCAATGGATAAATAGCTACTTTTCTAATCGCTATCAATTTGTTCAATTCAATCAAACTTGTTCTACGATGCAGACCATAAAATGTGGTGTCCCGCAAGGTTCCATTCTTGGCCCTTTATTCTTCATACTCTACATAAACGATCTCCCTAATGCTTCAGAACTGATAGATCTTCTTCTCTTTGCTGACGATACTAGTATTTTTTATTCTCACTCTAACCCAAATACCCTAGAATCTGTACTAAATGACGAACTAAAAAATATTGAAGTTTGGTTGCGATGCAACAAATTATCGGTGAATGTCAAGAAAACGACCTACCTCATTTTCAAGCCTAGGCAGAAAAAATGTAACCACAAATTTTCTATTTCCTTCGGTGGTCAACTTTTAATACAAACCAACGCTACTAAATTTCTTGGGGTATATATTGACGAGCATCTTACTTGGAAAGATCATATCAGCTATTTATGTAAACAAATGTCTAAATCAATTGGAATGTTATTTAGATCCCGCTTCTATCTATCTTCAAAAACTAAACTTACTCTGTACTACTCGTTAATTTATCCTTATATTACCTATTGTAACTCTACATGGTCGTCTACATACGTAACAAACTTAAACAGAATTTATTGTTTGCAAAAGAGGGCTGTGCGAGCTATTACCAATTCAGACTATAGAGCACATTCTGCTCCCTTATTCTCCAAATTAGGAATTTTAGACATTTTTCAAATAAATACGTTTCAAATAGCGAAATTTATGTACTATTTCCACAACAACCTGTTGCCTCCATTGTTTGCCAACTTGTTTCAAACAAATAGTCAAATTCATCGCTACAGCACCAGAACAGCCAACAATTATCGCGCACACCATTGCCGAACTAATCTGAAGAAATTTACAATTCTTTACCAAGGTCCAAAGATCTGGAATTCCCTCCCAGTTACGATCACTTCCCTATCAAGTTTTCCTAACTTTAAGAAAAAACTACTAGAGTTTTTAATAAAATAATTACTGAATTGACTAGGCCGCTCACTTGCAGCACCATTTATGCAAACATATTGTCAGTATGTACAAGGTGGCCTCAACTAAAAGCCTGGTGGTTTCTAGAGGTCACCTTGCCACACATTCTACTTTTTTTTTTTAACCTGTAAATATATTAAGAAAAAAAAAGGCAAAAAGGCAACTATTCCAGACGTTTTGGTAGCTGACATCATATATTAATCATTGAAGTAGACAGGCTGTACACAACTGGTTGATCATTATCAGATCTTACCTCCTCCAGCACCGTATGCACATTTCACGGGACTTCCTCCGGAGACGAAGATTTTATCCGCGGGATCTCCTTGGAGTGTTTCGGTAAGAATTACCACACTTCCGCCAGCACCACTTCCACCAGGAGCGGATCTGTAGGCCACTTGGTTTAGGCACTGACCAGGTAGTCCTGTGGAGAGCAAACTAATGAGTTAAGGGGACCAGTACCGGGTAACTCGAAACTTAAGCAATCATTTGATTTCACCGAGCCCAAATCACGTTTTTAACCCCCTGCTCTGCTCTTCTTCCTGTTACTTAACATACAACCTGATAAAATTCCAGGAATATATACGAAGTTAAGGATATTAGCTGTAGAAGAATAGCTATAAATGTTAGCGGTTATTGCCAGCTTGAGGCTGACAGAAGCTTAAGAGTTAACCTTTATCTCTGGTATCTTACAAAATGAATAGGTAATGTCAGCGCTTTTTGTTTATCAGTCCTACGGAAACATTTTTCCAACCATTGATTTGACAAAAATTTTTCCATTCCTCTGCGCAACCCATTTCACGTTAGTCCACATGAAACTAAATCAGCTTTAAGTCACATCTGGGTGTCTCAGGTCTCTTGTTAGCTGCTTGGATAAATAATCTTTTGTCCGGTAAATACCTACGTTTCCTATCCTAACTTAAGGGTGATGAACCGAAATGTATCTAACACACTCAGCTTTTAATATGTCTCACCCTCTGCTAGGATCATTCCATCCAACGTCAGTTCCCCGAGCATTAAAAATACCAGGCCACCTCCATTTCCTCCTCTCCCCCCTGGGTTGGGGTCGTCGGTAAAAGCACTACCACCGCCTCCGCCACCACCCCCACCGTGGCTTAACCGACTTCCAAAAGCCTTGCTGCCAAATTGAAGCCCGCCTAGGGTAAAAATTACACCAGTGACTGGTTGCTTTCTTGTTTAATAACATGATCTTTTTAAAATTTGAAAAGTTTTAAAATGGCTTACCACTAAGAAAGTAAAACAGTCAGCTTGTAATTCGAAAAAATCTAAAAACTTAGGTTAATGTTCCTATAAAATGTAGTTTAAAATGATATGGGAAATTGATGTATTTTGCGTTTATATCGTCTTGTTGGTCACCCTAAAATGTAGCCCCACTGTGCCCTTGGCTGTCACCTACAAACTGATCAAATTGAATAACATTGAGTGATCAACGCAAACTGGCAAACCTTCACAGGATATACACTAATGTTGTAGCTTTGAAATGGAAGACATTTAAATATGAATAGTTTATCATCAATTAAGGCAAACCTGCGTAACTAAAGGCACACATATTAAGGAAGAAAAAAGAGAGGAAGGAAGGAAGAAAGATAGGGAGGGAGGGAGGGAGGGATGGATGAATGAATACGAAGGGAGATCAGGAGGGAGGGAGGGAGGGAGGGAGGGAGGGAGGGAGGGAGGGAGGGATGGATGAATGAATACGAAGGGAATACCTCCTCCTCCACCGCCGCCGAAGTTGTCACCACAAGAATCTCCTGATAAGTAAAACAAAATGGAAAACCATTATGAGGAATTCGGGTAAAAGAACCCATTTCAGAAGTGTTCGTCTCGTCATGATAAATGTTTTTCATTTAAATATTTATTGGAAACATAAATGAGTAATGAAAGAGGAGCTGTTTGCGATAACCTCTTTCATTGATCAGATGCCTGCATTGTGAGGAGACTATAGACAATTATTAGATGAGGTTTTTGTGATATCTAGAATAATCAAGGTCGAGGTAAGAGTTATCATATGATAACACTTACCGAGACCTTAAGTATTCTGGATATCACAAAAAACCGAAACTAATCAATACCTCTTACTAACCTCGTTTTCTCGGTCCGTACTGTAAGTTACGGACCGAGTTTTTTTCCCGTTTGCTTATAGACCACTTTCATAATGGCCGCCGATAATATTGTTCTTTTCAGTATCTATGTTAATTAGACTTACTGGCTTCATTTTAGCGCAAACATTCTTTTGTATTTTGCACATAGCAGCGAGGTTCGAAAGGCTTATCAGCATTAAAACAAAAGAATATTTTATTTGGCCGCCATTATGAAAGAGGTCTATGGCCCAAGCGCGAAGCGCGCGGGCCAGAAATCAACGGGAAAAACGAGGATCCTCAACTTACAGTACGGACCGAGAAAACGAGGTTAGTAAGATAGTTATTATATCTCTGAGGTTAATCAGGCGTAAGGGAAAATAATCTTTCAAACTTAGCGGGCCGTACAGGCGAATAAGGCCCGCAAAATTGACCAATGACAAGGCGCTTACTAACTGAGAGATATAATAATTGTTTTATTATACATTGAACGAAAAAAGAAATGTCGCAACAGTAAACATTCGCTTGCAAACCTGGACGTTGTTTTGCTTCTTCAACGACGGCAAACCACACAAATCACGCGAACCTTGGAAATCATGCACCGCGGTCAGACATGACATGATTACTAGTGACCTTGACATGATTATTGTCCGATTATTGTATAATCTGCAGGTATGACGTCACAAGCGCTGATTGCGAAAATCGACCAATCAGAAAAGAGATAGCGAGTTCAATGTATAACAATAATAACAAAAATGTTACCCTTTCGTGTTTATCAACTATTTTTTGGCTCACTTAGCCCTTAAATGCGTTTCATTATTAGTCTGGATCATAAACATAATCAAGTTGTTGCAAATTAGGAATCGTCAGTTGTACCTCCTCCGCCGCCAAGTTCAGCCGTGCCCGCGTTTCCAGGTTCTGCGGTCCTGTCATAGCACTTTGTAACATGTGAGCTGTAACCTGGCTTTCCCCCGTCACCTCCATTACCACCCGGACAAGCCGACCGTCCACCACCCCCAGCGTATGTCCCAACCTAAAAAGATCGTTGACATGTAAATTATTTTTTTCATTTGATATGTGAAGGATGTAAGTTCCTCTGAATTTTCTGTCTAAAATACTTATGTAACTAATTAAGGGGGATGGCACTTTAATGCTCCCCTGACTAGTTTTCTTACAATGGGGAAACTGTTAGAGAATAATGGTAAACAAAATTCATTAGAAGCCATTAAAATTAAGAGGCGTAAATCAGCCTCACATGTAACTGGAGCCGGGAAAAATAGCACTGAACAAGCGACAAGTTTTTATATCAGTGTATTCCTGCCAAAAATAAGATAATTTTTCGGAGTTTATCAAACAGATTTAAAAAATCAAATGAAGAATGATCGTCGCATTTATGATCGCAATTTTTGCAATTGCGTAAAGAAGCCTGAAAAAATTTAGGACTTCAATGGGGCTTGAACCCGTGACCTCGCGATTCCGGTGCGATGCTCTACCAGCTGAGCTATGAAGCCACTGACGTTGGGAGCAGGTCAATTCTGGGTTCATATGTTCCCGTGAAAGATATGTAAGTGAATGATGCATATGAAAGAAGTCATATGTGAACTGCGGATATGAAATCAAATGAAGAATGATCGTCGCAGTTATGATCGCAATTTTTGCAATTGCGTTAAGAAGCCTGAAAAAAATTCAGGACTTCAACGGAGCTTGAACCCGTGACCTGAAGTCCTGAATTTTTTTCAGGCTTCTTTACGCAATTGCAAAAATTGCGATCATAACTGCGACGATCATTCTTCATTTGATTTCATATCCACAGTTCACATATGACTTCTTTCATATGCATCATTCAGATTTAAAAAAGCTAAAATGTAGCCCAGAGAAAAATGAAATGGACTTTCTGTACCATTCCAGCGTTTCCTCCCTTTCCGCCATCAGTGCCTCCACAACCAGTTCCCCCACCACCACCCCCACCTCCAGAGAAATGTCCACCACCTCCCCCTCCGCCAGCTCCATCGTCAGGGTTTGCAGTCGAGTCTCCACCACCTCCCCCAGCGTTTAGGCCTCCTGGCCCACCCTTGGAACCTAGAAAATAGGGGTAATAATTTGTATTTTCCTTACATCGCCCTGTGATTTCAGTAAAATAGCTAGGGTCTGATAAGGAGTCGGTGTAACTATGACTTAACCACGAACCATGGGCATGACCATTTCTTAGTGAAAGTGGCAAATGATTGTCTTTACTTTCTCAGAATCCTGTGTCACAACTTTGCTCACCGATTCGTTTCCAAACTGAAAAAAAAAATGCTATGTAGATACAAAAAATCCTAGCTTTATCATCTTCGATCAGCACTGAAAAGAAGACTAATGCACCTATCAATGTTAAGCTGCAGGGGGGGAGGGGGAAGGCCGGGCATAGGCGGGGTATTTGGCGTAAGAAGTCTGCCCGTGGTAGGGGCTTTTGATTATTGCGACCTGTGGGTCGGGACATTTGACTTTAACCGTTAGTGGGGTATCTGTACTCTTTTCAACAGTGATAACATCCCTGGGGTTGGGAATTTGAATAGAAAAGATGAAGCGAGGTCAAATCCCCCGCCTATTCCCGGCCTCCCCCCCTTCCCCTGCGGCTTAACATTGATAGGTGCATAACGTAACTGTAGATTTTCGGTGTTGCTGGTAAGAAGCTGGTTCTGGATGCTTTTTTCGTGATACAATATTTGACAGCGGTGACAGGGCGAACTTATTGACTTTATTGCAACTAGTATTAGTCCCCAATAGAGCACACAAAGAAAAACCCCTTTAAACATGAAGTAAACTTTAACAATCAGGGATTTTGTGAATCCACGAGTGACAATAATCGCTTGCGGGAATAATGCTTGGGAAAACAGTTGACCTGGCAAATTTGGTCGTGACTAGAAATCTGGGGATAGCTTCCAGAAACATCTACCCCGGTGAAAAACGTTTCTTAAACAGGAGGATTAAAAACTTCCCATAACAACTAAACCATACACCTACAAATCGGTTACTTCCCTTATATCAACTCATTAAGTTAATAAAAATTTAGCCATGAAGACTGTTATGGTATTTACCCTCACTGCGACCAGGTCCATCCCCAGCCCCTCCCCCTGCGATGCCATCGGTATTCGTTGCCCATGCGGCTTCCGAAATGTCTCCCCCTTTGCCTTTAATAGGTTTCTGCAGTTGGCACAAAAATGTCTGACCGCCTTGACCTCCACCCCCTCGGGGATCACCTCCAGCACCCCCAGGAAATCCTAAAAGAGGAGGTCACAATTACTTTTCTTGGTAAATCAGCCGCGTTGACCTGGTATTACAGTGACTCGTGTTGTCGTCGGAACGAACAAAATTAAAGATAATAATGATTTGTATGTTGGCTATAGTACAACTTCGTTGAGAGATTCAAAAATTGTTACGTCTAACATAATAAATTGGTTGTCTATATGCTCCAAGTCACCTTCAAAGTTAAATTCTTTGAGACCGTTCAGTGTTCATCAATCAAATGAAATTATATTTGGGACGGGGAGAAGGCAGCTACCAAATGTTTCAAAATATGGGAATTACTGGACTCTTTTACATGTTTTATGGTCTTCTATTTGTAGTAAAGTAAGAAAATGGCTTTCGTTTTCACAGCGAGTTCCATTTACCTTTTCCAGACATGTCAATCTTGGAGGTGCTGTCAATAGATAATGTCTTTGCCTTGAAAGCTAGGATTCCTCCCAGGGCATCTTTATGCCGGCTGCACGTAAGGGTGCAGTTTATCAAGGACACAACGTCAAAAGACGGAATCGTCTGTGCAATCACACAAGTGCGCCCATCTTTCTTTAGATACATCTCGATTGGTTTTTGCAGAGTAACTGTGCAAATAGACTTCCTTGAAGATATAGACAAAAATAGCGGCTTTATTTAACCTAAAGTGAAAATAGGTTAGAGACAGTGCTGATGAAAATTAATGGAACCTTGAAAGCAGTTGGAAAATATGCGTGGGAAATGTTTCATTCGATGGATAGCCCCCTCAAAACGACGTTACTAAAGGAAAAACTTTCTTGTACTTAAGTGGTCAAGTAAAGTCTTACCCTTTTTCATCAACTGCTGAGGACACTTTCTTGACCGTCACTATTTCGTACTTGCCATAGTTGTACAACTTTCCTCGACTCACAAACAGTAACAACTTAATGCCGACACGAAGTCTGTCTCCTTCGCAATCAGTTAGTTCCAACATAAACCGGCTGATTCGAGCCACTTTCCAGGAAGCAGAATAATTCTTGCAAAAATCGATTGTCTTACCAGAACAATACATTCTTTTGTCTGTGTTACCAGAAGAAGAAACAAGACAAAATAAAACAGAATTATTCAGTCGGGGACAACGACAATGACAGTGTCATTTTCAGCGTCAGTGCTGGTGAAAGTGACAGTGACAAAAGAATAGCAGTAACCCAGGCGCGAATCCAGGGGAGGTGAAATGGGTGAATTTTCAACCCCCCCCCCCTTTTTCTGACAATTTGTCAATCATGCTGATGCACAGACCTCAAACACCTCAACCAGGCTTTGGTTCTATTACATTATTACAAAAATAGGTCCGCAATGCGTACACGTGTAGCTTATTAGACCACGTGACAGGCGCTCGACTCTCGTGGACAAATAAATAAATAAATAAATTTGGTCTCAGCATAATGTGGCTATACACTTCATGTAAGCCACACAAAAATTCACCCCCCCCCCCCCCCCCCATTTCAAAATCCTGGATCCGCGCCTGTAACCATGACATTAACAGTGCCATTGAATATGAAGTGACAGTGACAAACAATGACGGTGCCAGTGACACTGAGTGACTCTCACACAGACAATGACAATGACAATGTGACAGTGACAGGGAAAATAGCCTTGATGATGATAATGACCATGACAGTGTCAGTGACAGTGACAATGACAATTAAAAGCGGTAGTGACAACTTCAGTGACAACGCCAGTGTCGGTACTAGTGCCTGTTACAGTGATAGTGACATACGGTAACTGTCAGTGACAGCAAAATTGACTGCGACAACGTCAGCGAAATATGTCTGTGTAAGGACAGTGATGGGGAAAATGTAAGTGTGGGTGAGCCTAGCACTGAGTAACAATGACAATGGTAATATCAATAATGGTACATACTTATATAGCTGGAAGGTAGGGTAGAAAAATGTGTATCAGAAAGAGAGAAAATAAAGAAGAAAATTAAGTTATTTTTGTCAGAACAAGGGTTCAAAGTTTTTTTTCTTTCCAAAAGAAAGTTAAGAGTCAGCTCTTGGGGATATCTGAGAGAGAACATAATACCAACATTAAAAGTGTAAGGTGAAGCAAAGAAAGAAAAAGGTAAATCAAGGTAATTAGTTAGCAGTTGTTTTAGACGTTTTGTGTCAGCCATTATAGGCCAAATTGAGGAACAATCACAACTTACAAATAACAACTACAATAAAGAAAATGAATATGAAATTTCAAACGAAAATCTAGATCTTACATTTTATGTCAACTGCGGTGCAATTCCAGGGGCATCCATCAACAGCCTGAAGAGAGGAAAATTAGTGTTAATTTACTGATAGGATGACAAGTTACTTTTGCGTCGCTTTAATAGAAGTGGTTTGAAAGGTGGAGAATTTTGAAAACGTCAGTGTCGTTGTATTGTGGACAAGTAAATCGGGATCATTAAAAACGCAGTAATGTGTGGATCGGTATAAACAGAGAAGTTATAGCGTTTCAACTGAAAACAATGAGGCAAAGAAAACCAAATAAATCTTAAATAGTCTACGAAGGCAGACGTTTTGATTTGTGGAGGTACTACGAGAGCTATCTGAGCACTTTCTTGGTTATGTGGCCATGGTCAAACCAAGCTCAGTAACAACGCAAAGTTCTTGGCTATATCAGATATAGAAATGTTAATTGTAAGATTAGTAAAAATTTAATTAGTAGAAATAATGTGATGCCTTCCTTGGTTAATCTCGTAAATCAAAATTAATGTTGATACAAACTAACTTTAATTAAACCGTACCGAATAAACGTCAATAACTTACCAATGGCTGTTGCCATGCTATCGACACCAGAAAGAGAGAGACGTGGTACAAATTCATGGCCCAGTCCTCCGACAAAGATGCTTGGGATTTTGCTATATATGTTTAATTAATGAATCTCATCAATACATCAGTACAGCTTACACGATCACCTGAGACTGTGGCTAAAACATTCAGCTGCTTAATTTTACTGGTGTAGTTGCAGAAATATTGCTTGAATGCATATTCAGCTGTCTGTGGGGCTGCTTACTCGCACAATATTTTCAAAATGGACTGTAAACGACTAAAATCAGAACAGGTGTAGCCGCGGGTGTAAAATCACGAGGGCTAACAGATGAAATTCATTTAAATGTAAGACGTATTAGCAAAGCAACACTGCTTATGAACCTCTAGCTAAAAAGTGCGCACAAGTATCTAGATACCTTAGGCCTACTTTATACGTTGCACTATCGTCGAATATAGGTCAGACGAATTTAATTCAAGGTCCCTAAAACAATTATACTAAATTCGACGTAGCGTGACGTCTCAAACGAATTAAATTCGTCCAAGACATTTTATCCGTCGTATTAGTGAAACGTCGACTGAATTAAATGCTTACATTATTTTGATATATCAAAAATTAGCTAAAAAGCACGCACAATTATCTAGATACCTTAGGCCCTGTTATACCTCGCAGTACGGACGAATATAATTGACACGAATTTAATTATAGCGATTAAATTCGTTTGTAGAGCGACGTATAAAACGAAGCCAAAAATTAAGTTCGTCCAGACGTTTTATCCGTGTGCCCCACACGCATAAAACGTGTGAAATGCGTGTTGACTTTAGACGTCGCACTTCAGACGTATTGAATTAAATGCATAAATTACTTCTACTTTTTAGCATGGCGATCGCTCCACTGAACGGCGCCATTTTGCTTTTAATAGATGACCGCTAAAAATTCACAGTGCGGACACAAACTACTGGTAACTATTTTGTTCAAGGTATAAAACGACTCGGTATTAAATTCGTCTGCCAGTCGACGGAAAGTCGTCAATTAAATTCGTCTAATTAAATGCGACGTATAAACAGGGCCTTAGGTCTAGTTTATACGTCGCGTTATCGTCAAATTTAATTCAGACGAATTTAATTCAAGGTCTGAAGAACAATTAAATTCGACAATAGCGCGACGCCTCAATGGAATTTAATTCGTCCCGTAAATTAAATTCGTGCAAGACGTTTTATCCGTCGTATTAGTGACGCGTCGAATTAAATGCGTACATTATTTTGATATATTAAAAATTATTGTTTAAATAAAATGTAATATCTGATCAGAACTAAAACACCACGGAATTAAATTGGACTGTATTAATTTCGACGTCTTAAACTACACAACAATTTATGTCGACGGATCGACGAATTTAATGTGAATTAAATTCGACGACAGCGCGACGTATAAACTAAGCCTTAATTTGCCAATCACTATGTCAGGAAAAATTTCTTTATGGTTAATTAATTGCGAGAGCTGTTTTGAGCTCTAGACAACTTAGAAAAAAAGTTCAATAAGTGACTAAATAGTCCAAACTGGGCCAGCAACTGTGGTTATGGGGTGGCCGTATTTTCTACGGTCGAGTTTCATGGCTACTCGATCTCTTTCAAGTGAGATGGACATAGATGAATTTTTCAATCAGGAACAGACTGCTTGACCTACCGTCCTTTTGAAAGCAAAGCGCCCGAACTCAACCAAACAGAAAATCCTTTAAGGTTTCTCCAGTGCTGTCCCTTGCTTGTTTAAAAGTGGATCTTAAGGGCGACCTCGGAAAACTTTCAAACTCGAGCCGTTTTGGTATATCGATTATCACCAAATAATCTAACTGTAGCAACTTGAGTGAAAACCAGTATATGTAGGTAAAGTACCCTCTCTAAAGCTCCTCTAACTGTTTTCAATAAATAAATCTGTCTGAATCAAATTAATTTAATTAATAGATCTAAAACTAGTCTTATTTTTCCTGATTTGGTATTCCGGTCCAAATAGGCGGGAGCAGTAAAAACAAACTATCTATTTGTGAAAACTGCATTGTATTTGCGAAAACTCTTCTTCTAAAAACTTTTTGAGTGAAACTATTAATGACTTTGCCTCCCTCAATGACTCTAGGACTTTGCGATTGAATTTGGTGCGAGCGCAGCTTATACAGGCTCATATAGGGCGGTGACTGGCTCAAACGAGGAACTAGACATCACTGACTAAGTTAGTGCCAATTCTACTTCTTGCTTTCGCTTTGAACAGTGACTTATATCACGCTTACTTCATGCGCAGTTTTTAAACTGAGCAAAATAAATAAAAAATATAAAATGAGTGCAAACGCTAGGTGACATAGTATCATACCGTAATACTGCCAATACCAACGTACCGTAGAGCGTAAGCCGCGGCCGCTACACAAGCGATTTTTTGTTTGCGATGGTGATGGTTAAAAATTGTCGCATCGCACACAAAAAATCGCTCGTGTAGCCGCAGCTTTAAACAACTCAAAGTGACTCACTTTTTCGCACAACTGCAACCAAGGAAGGCACACCCGAATCTCGATGCCTCAGCCGACAGAAGACGTGGCTGTATGCTGACCGTTTATGACCACTACTTTAACAATTATCTTTAACTAAATGCGCTCTTCTTGAAAGACCAGTGTAGTCATGGAAAACTTGAATTGAACGTGTATCAAACCACACGATAGAGGCCGCTTATGGGGGCTGACCGCTTAATAGATGTTAAAAAAACAAAACAATAGAAGAATCGTCATCGGGACTTTGACTACTGGCCGCCAGATAGGGGGTGGCCATTTATAGGTGGCTGCTTTATAGGAGTACGACTGTAATATTTATTTGAAACTACAGTTAACGTTTATTTTCCTATTAAACGGCAACTTTTCATAAAGTTTTTCAAATAAACTATTGTTGAGCACACGCCCATGCATAACCCGTCGGTAAGTATCCATTTGGAGAATGACTTGTAACTGAATGCGCTTAAACCTAATTATTCACGGTGGTGCACCCTACTAATGGAAAGGTAATTAGTTTGTATGACTGAACGGCTAAAAAAGAAAAACAAGCCAGATCTTTGCATGGGATACTGGAATCATGAATGAACAAAAATCGTTGGTTTTAAGCATTGTTTTGAAAACGATCATTAATAAATCTGATATAAGAAAGTGGCAAGAAGATCGGCACATTATTGCTGGACACTTCAATATCTTAGTAGAAATTACTTTGTTAGTTTGCCGTGTGGCCACTCCGCCACGATCCACGTCGGATCGTTTCATATTAAAATTGAGTCACGTCAGATCGTTTCATATTAAATTTGAATCTTCTTCACGACAGTTTGATCCAATCCGAATCCCATAAAAGCTTAGCCTTTTGCGCGTTTGTGCTCACGACAGCCGAACAAAGTTTTTCTGTTCCTCGCAAGCCTTCGAATTCCACTGGACATTATTCGCTTTGCAAGGTCGCCCACGGTGTTGCCTCCCACGCCGTCGTTTTCCACCTCCTCCTCACATGGAGGTAAAATACGACCACCCTGAAAACGGCTGCGTGGGCTCCTGCAACCGCTGAAACAGAGAACACTGTCTTGACTGAATATCTGATTTAACGGAAACACAAACACGTTTTATCATTTGTCGCGGTCATCCTGTCGGAAATAGAGTTAAGAAAAACTGGATTTCGCGAGAAGTCCATATAGTCCATAATTCAATCGGAGCGATGTCTTGGTGCCCGCAATGACAAGGAAAGTAAGAAAGGCGGACTCGGGTTTGGAGAGATGGCTCTCTCCTCTGTCTCCTCCGCAGAGGTCTCTTTGTGTCACAAGGACACTGGGGAGACGGAAAAAGAGCGCGAGGTGGACGACGGGATGGGGAAAGAGAAGAAGAGAGACCTCGGGTCCCGCCTTTTACCTCTTCCCATCGTCGCCCGCGCGCTTATTACTTTATTGTCGTCAGCAGGAGCCTCTGCGGAGGAGAGAGGCGAGATGGTATAGCTGTTATCGGTACTTTCAAATCATATGTCATTTATCACGGTGGGGATGCCCTGTTTGAAGTTATTCACTGTCAAAACGTGGATGGCGTGACATAACGGCGTACATATTCTCTGTTCTTCAGCATGTTCGGGACCCAAAATTTAAAAGAGAAGGAAAAGGGACCACTCTGAAACCTGAAACTACGACAGATTAGATGTCTGGTGTAAGAGCATTTAATTTATACTGGAACAGTTTTTCGGTTACAAAAGGACCGTAAGTTATTAAGTAAGGTATTTCGCAAAGTGATCGCGCTGTTTCAAATGTTAGTAATCGTATTTTGTGTTTTTCAGCGTGCTTGCCCGCAAATTACGTTTTTAGTCATAGCTAAGTATGAACACTGAATTCAGTGATTGAAAGACTTTCGGTGAAAACCTCAAAGGAAACGAATTGGCAGTGAATTGACAGCTAACTTATGCCCGGTCCGGATTAAAACCAGATCGCAGCTAAAACCGGGGAATATCCGGTGATATTCCCCTGATGCGTGTTGTGAAAAATATTTTAAGGATAGTAAAAACGATAGCCTCCATTTGGCTTTAAAAATATGCTTGGATATTTCTGCGTGGACATTTTCAGTTCCTCGAAGCTAAAAATTTTCCTTTGCTTCGCTCTCGGAAAACTGCTCTCTTCTCAGAGCAGGCAGTGAGCGGGTAATGTCCGAGGACAAATATCCGAGTATATTTTCGATCCTTGCGCATGTACTCGAGTTCCACGTGCACTTCGCTGCGCCTTTTGTTGGAAGACCGCATGGAACATACCAACTATGCACGGAAATGGGACTGTTTTGCAAAACGTCTAATTCGCGCAATTTTCGCAAATAATCGCTCAACGTCTGATTCATATGCTGTAAACAATGTTCGGAAACCACTGAACTGAAGTTGTAAAACATTCTCACTCCACACATTTGCCCTGACATGGGAAGCTAAGTATGGGAGGATACCAACGATTGCCAGAGCGGGAGGTGCGCTAAATGTAGGGTGTAGCGTCAATGTCACCAGGGGAGGTGGGAGGGGCGAAACTGAACTGGCCACGAGGCAAAATATTTGAAGCGAAGTTCGCAATGCATCATGCTACTTACCCGCGTTCAGGCACAACATCAGGGAATTGCATAATAATTCCCACCGTAAGTCACGCTTTCACGCTTCAACTGTCCGTGTACGTGCTTCACAGCACATGTTTGAATGACGTACCACATACGCCTATCAAGTTTGATTGACGTCATCACTATTCCCAGAGAGTAGAGGAACCAATGGTGTACCACAAAACAAGCTTAAGTGGGTGCCGATGAGAAGTATAAATGGCACGTTGGCACACTTTAAAGACTTTCTCATCGCGTCACGATCTCGGATCTCTTTTATGCTGGAGTTGAAATGAACTGCACGAAATTTCGAGTAGTTACTTTGCTTGGAGTCGGAATATTCCTTGCCGGAGCTGCATGTTTTGTCGCTGTTACACTTTACAGTGTATTTCCCGCTCGGGAGGAGCAAAAGTTGAAAGAAATAAATTGTACAATTGTCTCTGATGATATGGATTTGAAAGTGAAGTGTTCTCACAAAAAACGTGATGAAACGAGCTATCCGTGTCGGAGAATTTATGTGTTGTGTGGTAACAAAGTAAAAAGGAATGGATCTCTCGAAGAAGTACGGCGTCGTTTGTTGCTTAAAAAAGATTTTCACAGCCGCCATAAAAAGGTAACGTAACCATAATTATTATCTCGTTGCTGTCCAGCGTCTGATTCCTTGATCCTTGCAAAATCATTGCTTCATGAGGTGGGAATGTCATGGGAATAAAGAAAATGACTAACAGGACCAGTTGTGTTGACTTTCATGCCACTGAACTGAGACTGCAGACTGAAAAGGATCAAAGCTATGGGAAGTTTTTTCATTTGCTGTCGATGGCGTTTATATTTTTCTGTTATTTTTGTTTGCTTTGTTTTGTTTTATTCCTTGAGCGTTTTATTATTTGATATTTCGCTGATTAATTTACATCTTTGCCCTTTGAATAGAATTTGCATCTTTTTATCTTTAACATAACAAGAACAAACGATGAGTTTGTTCGAAACCCTGTTAAAATGCCAGTACAATTAATATTTTCTGTATTGGGCTAAACCATGAATTCTACTTTCTGTGGAGAACAAATAAAGCAGTAGTTTGGGAAAAATACGACTGAGTGCTGATCAATCGTGACACGAACAACTCGCATGTCGACCAGTAACACCAGTCCTCGCAGTTGATCGGATGGGTGTAGCTTAGGTGTGGTTTCCTGTTATTAGTCATGCAACTCAAAGGTTACACTAGGCTGTTATGTGAAAGCTGTTTATGTTTTCTTCCGTTTTTGCTGTTTTCTAGCACCACTTGACTCTCATTTCTACTTCATTGTCGAAATTAGATTCCTGTGTTCGGAAATTTAGAGGATGTCACGAGTAAGCGGTCTAGTTGTTGACTGCGCTGAACAATGTGACGTTGAAGTACCGTGACTCTAGTTTCCGTTGTGAATTCCTGATCTTTGACGTCAAAGAAAGCTGATGCGGTTCCACCCTTGGCTACAAAAATTAAACCCCTTAAGTCAAAAAGTGTTTAAAAAAATGTTATAGCCGTGGACGTAAAATTGAATATTTTATTCTCGTTATGATAAAATCTCAACCTCGTTCCCAGGGCTTTTCGCCCACTTAGGGGCGGGGCGCCCGCCCCCAAGTGAGGGAAAAGCGAGAGTTTAATCCTGCTAATCGAGGAATAAAATTTGTCCTCCGGTTTATAGATTGCGTTCCACAAAGCACGATTAGCACTATCCCAGGGATAAAGTAAGGGTTAAATTTAACACACCTAGCGAGGTGGATTAACTCGCTAACAGGGGAATGGAATTTTTCAAAATAAACAAAATAGCGAAACAACCGTTCGTGAAGTTGCTCAGAAAATTGACGAAAGCCACTTATACCACAAATAACAAGTCTGCGTAGGTTTAGTAACAAATGAACTTTCAGTCCATAGAAATTCAGGAAGGTATCAAGTGAATTTGTGGTCGAAAAAAGTCTCCACCAGTGAACGATCGAGAAACCGAGGCGCACAAATACACATCTCTTGCATTATTTTCATTACGCACCGAAAATTATTAAGTTAAGTAGGCTCAAGACAATCACAGCAGCACCCTTATCGAACCCTTTTGAACGGTAAAGCCTCAAAGATATACAAATTGTATTCTAGCGGAAATTTAACGAAAAAGGAAAGGTTTTTTCTGTTTATTTATTCTGAACACGGGGAAATTAAAAACTGAACTCGCAACGACTAAAATAATTCATTCTCGTTCGCAGTTTTCATTTACTCTTCGACGGGGGTTTTCGCCTGTTTCGAGGATTCCGGAGTTTTTCAGCCAGATTCATGTTTCTTATCCTGAGGCGTGAGAGTTGACAGAGTTGGCAGGTATTAAATTCTAGTCATACACCAAAAAGGTGTTAAAAAGGAGATAAAGACAATTTTGCAAACACTGATTTCTCTTCACACATTCAACCGATTGAATAATAACTCAGTCTGCTATTCCAAAATTGCAGCTTTAATATTCACACTCGACCTATACTTTCGTAGCCAGAATTTAATACGGAAAGAATTAAGAAGGTCTTAACTCAGCCGTTCCAGCTAATTCGGCTTACAAGTGAATTTTAGCTCTTGTACATTGTTTCCTTTACCGTGAAAGCCGTCTTGCTCTGAATCATTATTTTCATTCCGTTTCCTTACTAACAGCGAAAGTTAGAGCTTTTCTTAAATGTACCGTTTTTCTTGCACTATGACAAAAGGTTTGATTCATAAAATTAAATTTCTGACGCCGTTCTTTCAAACAGACAACAAATAAACGCTTCAAGAAATCGTGCACGCACCGTGCACGCACCTTGCACGCACCGACCATTCTGAAATCACGTTTTTCCCGCATTTGCGCCCATTCGCATGCGAATAACTGGTCTGACTGGTTTATTCCAACTTTAATCGAGGCATAGTTAATGGAGGAATAAATCTGTTTTCAGGAACGCATTTCTAATCTCTGATTAGTTGTTCCGGGAATAGGAAATGTAATCTTGGTTAACGATAGTTTAGTCGGCTTCTCGGGAACCGGGTCCTGGGAACGAGGTTGGATAAAATCACTCTATCTATTGTCAAATAATGCGTTTTTCGCATCTCCCCGGCTTCTTCTTTCCTTTTTCTTCTATTCGTAACTGGGAATACATTAAAAATAAAGACTTTCCTAAAAATCAGCTCCCCTCAATATGCGGGGTTTTCAAGCATCACATGCACGTGTTTCTGAACCCCAGTCACACCAACGTAGTATCACAATAATAAGGCAGCTAGAGCGAGACATAATTAAACAATGAAATGAAAATCACATTCTGCTCAGTTCCGCTACTAAAATGACTATAAGAATGCCAAGTTCGTGGAACTCAAACAAATAAACGCATTTGAAATTCATCCAGTTTACAAGAAATGCACACACTCCCTGCATCCGAAACATTTCTTTGTAAAACAGCGCATGCTCACCGGAACTTCGCACATGCACTCCGTTTGATTCCGCGCCAAAAAGTGTCAGTTCATTTCCGAATTACCTCAGGCCTCTTTTTCAAAGTGAGTCTAAGTGCTCATCCTCTCATGTGCAAATCAATTTTCATTCACATGAAAATGAGTTTAATTTTCAATTTAATTTTCGTGTGGATGGAAATTGTATATGAAAAGATGAGCACCAAGACTGAGGTAATTCGGAAATGGCCTAATGTGACTGACATAATCGCCTATAAAAACCCGGGCGTTTCGCCTGCATGGCTTATGTCGTCCTTTCAATGCACCAACCGCTGTACTACGCATGGGACCGCGCCATATGACCACCAAGGGCCGTTAATAACACCACCTCGTTAATACGACCACAATTTTGTGACCCAAAAAAGCCCACTTATTTTATTTGAAATCTCCGTGAATCCGACCACTCTGTTATTAGGGAGTTTAAGAAACGAGGACGGCGACGGCAACGAGAACGCCACAAAAGAATATTAATTGGCTTAAGGAGCAAAGACAATCGCTCTGTACTTGCGTTTTTACATTTTGGTATATTTCTTTACCGTCCTCTGCAAAACAACAACGCGAAATGACCAAATTTTAGGTTTTCTCGAGTACTTGAGCGTATGCGTGAGCTCGGGTATGTCAGTATATTTTTGACCCTACCCCGTTAATACGACCAAATTTTTATGGTCCGATGGTTACGGTGGTCGTATTGACGGGGTTCCACTGTAATGAAATAATGTGATGCTCTTTAATTTCAGTGTACTTTTGAGCCAGACGAATGCATGGAAAAACGCGAAGTGAAGCCCCTCCTTACTCCTGGATCAGCTTTTAGGGCGTATTACCATCCGAAAGACCCAGGATTAGTGGTACATGAAAAAGCTACGCAAGAGAGCTACAACAAGTTGGTTCTTCACAGTGTGGTATGGCCGCTTGGCATAATAATACTGGGAATTGTTGTAATAGCGGCGGCAACGTGCCTCTTTACATCACGACGAAGAAAAAATTACGAACAAATACCAGGAGTTTCGAGTTCGCCACTACAGCAAAGTCTTTAATATACTGAACATTTCCCAGATATATAAAAAAAACTCATGTCAAATAAGTATTAATAATAATAATTAATAATAATAATAATAATTTATTACTTTTTGAGCGCTATTTACAGTGACAGATCAATAGCGCTTTACAATTAATGTCTCTAAATAGTAAATTAAAATCTCGACTAATTCAGATATAATGATATATTACAGTTTAAATTGATCCAGTTCCAGAGAGATGTAAATGGCCAATATTAAGAATCGTTGTGGATTTTGGCGGGAATCACTACCATGCCGTGATTCGAGACTGCTGCTACAGAATGTACATATACTGATTAATAATAGAATCTGTTCGAATCACGGATTGAACGACTAACAGCTGAGTGACAGCTAGGGCCTGGTTGTTCAAAAGCCGATCAACGCTTATCCCTGGTTAAAAATTAAACCAAGCCGTTTATTTCTCTATTCCCAAACGTTGTTCAAGCAATCCTGAAAATAAAAAGTAGCATAACAAACTTTCTCTCAAAAGTAAGAAAACTGAAACCAAAGTCTATGCTAATCCTGGCCTGGGATTAAGTTAATCGGCTTTTGAACGACTGGGTTAGCAGCAAACCATCAGAGTTCTGTACATTTTTTAGGGTATGAAAATCTTAGAATTGTTACGATCAACAAATACAAGGTGTTGATATCATTTTGTAATTACTTGTAAATGACAATTAAAAAAATTAAATGTCAGTTTGGTCTGATGAACTTTGATTCTCTACGCTGCCACAGAATATGAAATTTGTGGGATTGCGCCGTGCCTCAATTAGTTCTGAAAGTGTGAATGATCTGCGATTAAGCGTCATAGTTAAAGGCCCATTTCTAACCTTGATGCATCGCGCGCCGCGACCCTTGATTCTTGAATTTCGTGAAACAAGGGCTTCGAAGAAGAAGATAACACGAAATTACACAGACCTTCGAAGCTCTTGTTTTATCGCATCGTAAACAAATTGCCAAATCGATGGCCGTATTTATCTTCCCTGTTTTTCTTCTTTATCTTTATTTTATTGTTTTAGGAACAATTTGTATGTGTTTGTAAAGTTTGGCCGTTGAAGCTTTGGTGTGGCAACACAGTAGCTAGCGACCACTTCGCAGTCGGCGTGGTTTATACCATATAGTGAGGTCCAAGGAGAGCCTACGGAGACTCGTTGTTCATGTTTGGTGCTTTTTCCCTCAGAGCTTTTAAGAATCGCTGAACTTGTTGGTGCCGAGTAAATTATACATGTTTGTACTTTGTTTTCCGCATGTTTGATGTTTGTAATGTAACGTAATGTAATTGTAATTGAAGAGCTCAAGAGAACTCGTTCAAACATGTCCTTGCATCCCAGATCGAATTTGGAAATGTTGGTTTTTGGGGAGAGGGGAAAACCGGAGTACCCGGGGAAAGACCTCTCGAAAAACCCTCAACAAACTCAACCCACTTGGTGCCAGGGCCCGGAATCGAACCTGGGCCACACTGGTGGAAGGCGAGCGCTCTTACCTTACCTTAAGATCAGTTCATGTGCAATAGGCTTTGGTCAAATGTTTAGTGTTAGTCTGACTTGGTTTTGAACACGGTATAAAGCGAAAGGACAGGATAATTGAATCTTATGATAACGTATGAGTATTTTCCTTAGTGCAAATACCATTGATTACGTACCACAATAAATGAATGTTTTTTGGTCGATATTTTGTCACCATCCTCGACATATTATCAGCGAATTTTATCAATAAATGATTGTTGTTCATTACTTTGTTGTCTTTTTCTTTGTGAAACAGCACAAACGACAACTCGGCGCGATGAACTAGATCTAAAGCCCAATAAAAATAATTGACCAATCAGAGACGTCATTTAACAATGGCTACAGTCTGTAACTTATTCTCTAGTGAGTGTCATACGAAGGGCAAGAAATCACTGGTCTACCAACCAAGTGGACAGTGCAGTGTCGAAGACTGGGGAAATCTTCGACAAGTGCTTGATTCTCGACTATCAAGGTGAGGGACAAGATGCTGTTCAAAATCTTTTCTTTCTTCTGTAGAGCAATACAGGAAGAACGGAAAACCAAGCTAAATCTTAACCGTACTTTCAGATCAGCAGTGCTCGAAATATTTATATCGAGACGTAAAAAATATGAAAGTGCGCGAAAATGTGGAAATATAAATATTGCAACTTGGACACACATATCGCAGTTTTGGACATAAATATCTCGCTTTGGATATGTATATTGTTGGACATAAATATGGCAATATAAATATCTGTGTTCGACATTTTGATCCTGTTTGACAAGAATAGGCCGCCCTCGCCCTTTGCAATTAAAACAATAGCGTTGTTCAAGAACCAAGGTACTAGTGTTCTGCCAGAGTTTCCGGCAGAACGTCGAGAAATTTCCAATAAAACATTTCATCGATACGAGTCCGTTTATAACTCTGTCGACTGTAGAATCCCACCAGCTGACTGCACGAGACAATCATGTTTGCACTAATTTCGTGGCGTGGTTCCTTTGTGCTAGCCTTTCAACTTTTGAATCAGTCTTCAGCAAGAACAAAACTAAGAGCGTATTTCTTCGGATATAAAAAGGATGCGCTATCAAGACCCGAAAAGGAAAATAAACATCAATAAACAGACCCGTTAAATTTCTCTGACCCTCTTGTGTACTTTAATTTTTGCAACTGACGTTCCAAAAATACCTGCCAAAGCATGTCTTTATTTCACACTTTACTTGTGTATGTTGTTTTCTGTTTTTGTTTCGTTAAAGTTCTCTTCTGTGATCACGTGTTTTTATTGTGTGTCAGTTATATAATTAGTATCATTCGGACCAATAATTATCAATAAACGGCACACAATGAAAACATATGATCACTTTTCTCCAGAAGGGACAGTTTAGTTGACATATGGCATTGATCGGAACTAGCCCGATTCCCACAAGTTCAGAAACGCTCCGAAACATTATTAAGAATCACGAGCAGTTTTTTCGCTGTGTTTGTTCTCATCTGGAGTTGAGCGGACTAAAGATATGTATACCCGCTACTTAAAATTGACGATAGTTTGTGCGAGCTTGACTTTCGTTGCAGGATTCATCTCCCTGACAGCTTTGTACATAACTCAAGTGTGGCCAGCTAAAAAGGGGTTAACCGTCAGAGAAAAAGCTTGCCAAGTAATGAGAAGCGAGATTTCATGTGGCGAAGAAGAAAATGTTAAAGGCGTTCCATGCATCAAAGTGTATGTGTTATGTGGGGGTGATGTCAACGAACAAGTCATGACGAGAAATTTTTCCAATGATGCTCAAGAAAAACAAAGAGGAGTTTTGCTTCGCAAAGATGTGTATCACCTCGATGACAAGGTAAAAAATACACTTTTGTCATGATTTAAGTCCAGGTTCGATCCTCTTCAGTTTCTGTTTCCAATATCCCCTGATTTTATTTCAGTTATTTGATCCGTAGAGTGCTAATTTCTGCTACTATGTATAAAATATCCTAAAACGTCCAGGTGACCTATGATTTACGATCGAAATCGTGAAATGATAAGGTGTGATGAACCATTGAAATTAAGAAATGGTAAGAACTTAAAATTCACGGTTCCTTCCGATTTTTCCTCGCAGTTTTCTTAATGCAGATTGGCCTTTCTTCGCACGGGCATTCATATTGTATTTTAGCAATTTACTATGACGTCCCACACCTGTTTAAACTAAGAATCATTAGGGAAAGGAGAGAAGCTTAATTCCTTTAATCATCTATCGATCCAACTGGTGAAAAATCTCGACTTCGTCAGACTAAATAGTACCGGCGTCCTAATAATGTGTTCGAGCCGTTTTGACGAAATTTGTTCAATGTAAGTTTAGAATTTTAGACCTCTTACAATCTATGAACTTTTTTACCTTCTTTATAAGGGTCTCACGGCTTCTTTTTTTAAGAACACAGAGGGTCCACGTCTGTTGATAGCAGAGAGTTTTTTAACTGAATCGGTCACTCTGTATAAAGGAGGACTGTTTTATTATTTTTATTTAAAATTTTTTTAAATCCTCTCTTTCAGTGCTCCTTTGAGACACATTCGAACATTTGTAGTTCAGGAATACCTTCATCACAAAATCAGGGAACACATTTTCTGCAGAGAGCGAGGCCTGGGACGGTTGGCAAGTGCTACTGTGACACTGAAGACCCGGATGTGGTGGTATCAGAGAATCGTGATAGAGATCACTACAATAGTGTGGTGTTGCGGTGCGTGTTGTGGCCGGTCGCACTGATTGTTCTTTCTATTTTGGCTCTCGCTGCTGCCGTGTGCTTTTGTACAAACCATAAAGAATACAGAAGAATTCCTTAATTTTCGTGGTCCTAACGATACTGATTAGTGGCGCTACAGTCCAGGTCTGAACCAAAGCGCGTGGGGAAGGGTCCCGAAGATAAGGATGTGGGCTATATAAGCTACCCCTCCCCCTACATACTATATACTACCTCTTCCTCCCCCGCAAAAAAGAGTAGTTTGAGTTATCGTGGCCTAACTTTGTGGAGGGTCGCGGGGATATATCCCGGGATATATGCATGCGCATGGCTATGAATATATTCATAAGGCAAAAATATCGATAGGGTGCTATTTTTGAAAACCTTATATCATGAACGTTTAAAGCCGATTCCGCTAGTACATTACAGAGATATTAGGGAATAATTGAAATACACGAGGATTGCTTTTACTGGATAGATCCCTCTTTGTGGCAATTCTGTAAGCCACTGAAGTTATTTTTTTAAAACGTGGTTTTGTGCCCAAGTTTTCTCCTTGGGTGGAATACAAACAAAGTTGATTTTACCACTCAGTGACAAGTGACAACCTCTTTTGTGTCATATCTGACTCCGATTTTTTTTATTTCAACTTTAATTCAAAGTTTTTGACGTTTAAAGTCGAAAAACTTAGTATTCTAGAATTCTAAAACGTCAGATGTGACAGTCTATAATACATCTAGTTTACCTCCTTGCCCTGTCAACTCTTGAAATTCTCTATCCGCACAGAATTCTTGGACACAAATTGGTTGTTTTTACGCCTCCGAAGGCTTCCCGAGTTGACACTAGTAAACTGATTAATGCAAAAACTATAATAAATATTATAGTAATTTTGATAATCTTAACCCACGGGCTATCGTAGTAGTATTATGGGCTCACGTACGGCAAGCAATGAAATCAGTAGGGAAAAAAAAAGACTGCGTTGGCCGCTACGTTCAATTCGATACGAATTTCCCAATACGGCCATTTTGAACGTACCATCCGCCCTGGTGTGAAAGTTGGGTCACGTGACCTGTTTATGCATAAATTAAAAAAATTAGCATATATGCAAATGAGGCAAGACGCAAGAATAAATGGCAAACGGTTTTTAATGACACAGCAGCTCCTTGATTATTTTTTTTCACGAAAAAAGTGGCGGAAAAAACAAGGACGACAGCAGGAACAAAAAAACCGCCACGGTTCACAACAATGAAAAGAAAGAAAATCAAATAGTTAACGTCTGCGCCTCCTTCGCCTCCTTCTGCCTCCGGTGTGTGGGTGGTTGGCCGCTTGCATGTTGGCCATGAAATTCACCAAATTGGGGATGGTGGCTTGACGGGGAACCAACTCTCTCAGGGGTCTTGGAAAATAGGCGGTATGGTCCATCACGGTACAATAGGGGAACAGCATGCAAACGACCAGGGAGGAGGTGGCGATGTGGGGTAATTTCCTTTTGGCTGTCATCATCGGCTGCAGAGAAGAGGGGAAGGTGTCAATCCATGGCTAAATGTCTCTTTCTTTGTCTCATTATCGTGGGCTGTGGAGAAGGGGGAGGAGGAGGTGAAACGCTTTGTCCACCGGGAAGGCTTCACGCAGAATGGGTACTGCTAATCGCTGGGAAAAAAGGAAAAAAGCTTGATTAGCACTTACTGGGGGTAGCGGCACGTCAAGGCATGACCGGGGATCTGAAAAAACATGTGCAGTTGTGGTAAAATGGGCACCATGTGACACCGAAGATTTTGAAAGCCAAGGTACCGTAAGTGAGATCTATCTGGAAAGAGAAAAAAAGACTTACGCGGCGGTGGCGGGGGGGCGTTTGGAATCATGCGAACGCATGCACTTTGGATGGTGTGCGGCCGAAACCAAAAGGACCGAAATGACGGCACGTACACTTGTATCGGTGCGGCCAAATGGAGTTTGGATAAATCCTACACGTCAATACGTGACCGGGGATCTGAAAAGAACCAGAGGAAAGACTTACTAATGCTGGCACATGCACGTTCGGTGGATACCGAAGATACCGAATTCACAAATCAATGCGTGACCGGGGATCTGAAAAAAACAGGAAAAAAAGACTCACGCGTGTGAACACGCTTGCGTTTGAATTTGATTTTGTACGGCTTATACGGCAATGCCTCGGCGGTTATCTGAAAAAAACAGGAAAAAAAGACTCACGCGTATGCACGTCCATACGAACACATGCACGTGGTGTGGTGTTGGGGGAAGCGGCAAACGAGTGCGTGCCCGGGAATCTGAAAAAAAACTTACTGGGTCAGACCCCACCATCCGTCGTCCGTGTAACACATGCACACGGTGTGTTCCCACGGATTGACGACGCACGTCAAAATGTGCCCGGGGATCTGAAAAAAGGAATGAAAGGACATGAAAGGACGTACGGTGGTGATGGTGGTTCGCACATGCATGCGACGTGTGTCCAAGGATCGACGATGCACGTTAGAATGTGCCCTGGAATCTGCAAATGACGGGAAAAAAACACTTACACTCATCAGCTGGTGCATGCGTTCGCATGGCAAACTATGCAGAGGTGGATCGTACCGCAGAGGGCGCACAACATGACTCTGTGGGGATTTAACTGAAAAAAGAGAATACCTTTGGTACAATCGAATTAAACCCCAGTTGTAAGTGAAGCCGTAGGCGCTGGGGCAGGTGCATTTGTATATGAATCCCTGTAGGGTAGCGATCTGTCCGCGTTAAAACTAGAGATCTGAAAAAAGAAAAAACAAAGGAAAAGCAAACAAGCGAAACGAGAAAACAAAGGGAATCGCTTCTCTCGGCTAGCAAAACATGTTATTTTCGTAACGGAGCCAATTTGGTCGAGCGAGCACACCGCTCTGAATTTTTTTTTGAAGAGCACACACATAAGATGGACATCGACTTACAACGAAAAAAAAATAACAGAAGAAAATAATAATCACGATGGTTTAAGCTCGTTGTCGCCGGAGAAATCCATCATAAGTGATTGAACTACAAACGAAAACGTGAGCACTGCGAACGGTAAAACGGTACGTCAAAAGAAAGCTAACATAAATCTTCAACTGTCGTTTGAGCGAGTCCGTTTTGAGGATTATTGCAAAGGAAAAAAAATATATGGCAGAGCTCGGAGGCCTTTTCTTTTTTTTTATCGAGGTTTAGCAAGTCGTGGTCATGAAAGCAAAGGATTTGAACCACTCAGCAATTTCTGCGTTTTCCTGGAAACATCCGCGAGAGCGGTCAGGGTTTTCTCGGAAAAAGTATCGGTCTTTGAATGTGCTTTGTTCGCACCACCGACTCGTTTGAATCTTCTGGAAAAAAAAAAAAACAAACAAACAAAAATAAGAATGGGGGTTGTTTCCTCGGATGACCAAACGTAAGCTTTTAAAGGGAAAAAAAATTGTGGCCGCCAACGCTTCCCGCATTGCGAGCGAGTGTTTTTGCAAAGAAACAAAAAAAAAAAAAAAAATGATATTAGCTTGAAAAACCGCTTCAAACCCAACCTATGCAACGCTTAGGTAAGAGTCATGGTGATTTTAAGGAAGGTTTTGGAGTTCGACAAACGTTGGAACGAAGAACAAGAAGAAGAGAACTTACCTCGAGCTTGCGTTTCTTTTCGAAGGTCGTTTGACATGAGAAAATCGTTTGTAAAGATCCTCTTTCGATTGTACACAAAAAACAGAGCTTGCAGAAAGGTCTTGTCGCGTTACCGGTGGATCAAATCAAGCTGTGAAAAGTCTTTTTTTTTTTACGCTGGGGATCAAATCAAGCTGTGACACCATCGTTTCACGCCGCGAAAAAAACTAAACCCCGCATCTCAAGTGCTTGGCAAGTAATGTTTCGATGGCGTGGATGTGACACAGTCGGATGACTCCTTTTTGTGACCTTATTTGGTGTCTCGCACACGTGTGGTTGACGCAGGCGGTCGACTCCTTTGGCATCTCGCCCACGTGGGTGGCACAAAGGCTAGATTACGGAGAGATTACGGCGACAAATGGAAAATAGGCCTCTGAAAAAAGGCCTATTGTTGTTGCGTAGCGAGAATGCGTTTTCCAGTAGGGTCAGTGGTATTTGGTCAGTGGTATCCCACCCCAGCCAGGGGGTGATTTCGATACGTCAGGTAAGACGTCACGAAGGGTTCCCTCTCTGAGAAATAGGGGCCTGCGAGGTTATTTCCACTTGGAGTCAGTGGTATCCCACCTCCACCCAGGGGGTGGTTTCGATGGATCATGTAGGAGGTCACGACGTGTCCCCACCTGAGAAAGAGAAGCCCGCTAGGCTATTTCCACACGGAGTCAGTGGTATCCCACCCCCACCCAGGGGGGTGGTTTCGGTGCTTCATGTAGGAGGTCACGAAGGGTCCCTCTCTGGAAAACAAGGGCCTGCAAGGTTATTTTCACTTGGAGTCAGTGGTATCCCACCCCCACCCAGGGGGGTGGTTTCGATGCATCATGTAAGACGTCACAAAGTGTCCCTCTCTAAAATAGTAATATCCCGACCTATATGTGAATCACACGCATTGCAAATCGTTTTTTTAAAGAACCTTTTATTGTCAATTGCTTTTTCAAAAAAGAACCACTGATGGTCAACTAGTTTCCTCCATGGCCTGTCGCCTTTTATCCATGGCCAAGAAAAGAGCCCTCGTACCGCCTGGGTCACGGGCCTAGCTGCGATTGAGTGGCTTTGCGCGCATTGCAGGCACCACGGACCTTATAAAGAGCGCGTTGTTTGCCATTGTTGATCATTTTTGTTTTGTTCTTCGCCATGGTCGGACAACCCGAGATGCCAGACCCACTGCAATGGGGGTTGCACGACAAAGTCTTGGACATGCTTCGTGTAGACGAAACGTACGAAGGGTGGGCGAGGAAAGGACGATGGGAGGTCGCGCATGCTTTCGATAAGGCTCGGTACGACTTGGAGAAAGAGATTGTGAACGGCGTGAAGGCGTGGGCCAAGGTAGACCCGGCGGCCCTGGCACCCCTAGCGCGAAAGGAGGCTCCTCCCCAGTTCGAGCCCATGTCGTTTCATCTGCTGCACACGTTGAAGGACAAGGTCAGAGAGATGGACGAGTGCCAAGCGATTAAAGAGTTGCGAGAAAAAGAGGGATTGTGGGAAAACGTGCAATCTATCGGCCGCACCCAGTACCATTTGGAAAAATCCATTGTGAAGTACGTGACGCGATGGGTCAGGGGAACGATGGGCGAAGACTACACCCCGAAACCCGAACCCAAAGCAGAGGTGGGGGAGGGTGTGGCCACCCCCGCCTCGGTCTTCGAGCCCCTTTACGAAAAGGCCTTGCAAGAACGCGATCTGTGGCGTGCACGGTGTGACGACCTGTTAGACCTGGTGTTGTGTGAGTACTGTGAGGACGAGAAAAACCAGGTGTACCAACGTGGGACCCCCGAAGAAGTGTTGTGCTGGAAACCCTGTAATTGTAGTTGGCCTTGTAATCGCGTGCGGTTCATTTTTAAAGATTAAACCATGAAAGACCTCATTTCGAGGTGTGTGGTTGTTGTAGTGTATGCATGTATGCCTCACCCACGACCCTAGACAAATAGCATAAAAAGACGGGACGCCGTGGCAAGGGGGTCAGTCGAGATGAGGGGACTCAGGGACATGTACGTGACCCTGTCGAGCGACACGACGCCCGAATTTCCCCACAACACGGCGGCGTCCTTTCAAGTGCGATTAGCTACTCCCCTGACGTTTGGAGAGCCTGGGTGGGAAGTGGCCTTGAGCAGTCTGGTCATGCGCGATCGTGGGATGGACGTCACCCTCTTGCACGACCAACCTAGCAAGGCCTTGTTGGTCACGACCACCCGATTACTGAAAGAGGGGGATTCGGACTTTCCCTGGACGATCAAGAACCAAGTCCTTGTCAGTGACATGGTGGCCTCGAATGCTCGACATCCCTTGCCATCGGGCGAAGCGTTCATGAAAGCCTTGATCGAACAATGGTTGTTGAAAGTCAATCTGTTCGACTACGAAGACGGAACCTTGCAGATCCGCCCCCGCGTGAGTTGGGACACCTCCAATGGCGCCACGGAGATGATTGTCGATGGACTCGATGAAACGACCTTTGAATTGAACAAGAGTTTGTGTTTCAAGATGGGTTGGTTGATGCCCGACCCATCGCAAAATTTGTCATTTCTTCTAGGCCACAATGCCATTCCCGAATTGCGTCAAGTGGTCACGGGCCCGGCCCCAAGGTGGGGTCACACGGTGGACTCCATCATTGCTCACGGTGACGTGCTGTTGAAATACGATTCCACGCGTGACACGGTCATGTTTTCGTCTAAAGTGAAATGGCGCTTCGTGCGTCTGAATGACGCTTTCGACAGCGTGGTGGGCAAGACGCATCACACGCAGGGTCTGCACATCTATTCCAACGTGGGACGTGCCGTCATGGTGGGGGATCGGACGACCGATCTCTTGCAAGAGGTGCCGCACTTGCAGCGAGGGGAGGGGGGTGTGTATTACGAACCCTCGCCAGAACGATTTCGGTCCGTGCGCTATTACGGACTGGAAGTGGCCAGCGTGAGTTTGAGGGATGGGTTGGGGCATGCGTTGCCCACGGCACAAGTGGGTCGCACGCACACGACGGTCACCTTGCATTTCAGACGCAGGAAGCCATAAAACCGGGCCGTCCGCCACCTGGACTCGTCAGTGTGCGAAAACCATGACGACGTGCGCAGACGTGTGGAGTCGATGCCGTTGGGTCATGTTGCGCACGGTATGTCGATCGCTCGTGGCCGTCATAGGGGTACCCAGTCAGGATGTGTTCGCCATGGACGCGGCCGCCGAGGGTACGCCCCTCGACGTCTTCGAATACCTTCTCGACGAGTTGCAATGGGGGACGTTCACGGCCTTTGTGGTGTGGTTGGACGAGGGGTACCCTTGGCCAGAAAGTTGGCAATGGTACCGCAAGATACATAAAACGTACGGGTTATGCCTGCCCACCATTCGAGAGTTGGCGTGGCGTCGAGTTTGCCTGTGGGTGACGGACAGACTTCGACGACCATGAAGAAAAAGAAGCCCACAACGGCAGCCTCCTACGAGGACCCTGCAGCACCCGGTGCCTTGGGCGGGGTGGCCCGGTTCGCACGCGCTCACGGGTGGTCCCTGAAGAAGGCACGCACTTTGTTGCAAAAGAATTTGGCCTACACGTTGCACAAACCCCCGCGTCGGCGGTTTTCGACGCTGCCCGTCTTGGTGTTTCAGCGCGACCAGCAATGGGTGGCCGATCTGGTGGAAATGCAGCGCGTGGCCCGCCACAACCGCGGCATACGTTACCTCCTGACCGTGGTGGACGTCTTGTCGAAATACGCCTGGGTGCGTCCGTTAAAAAAGAAGACGGGCGCCGAGGTCGTGCGAGCCTTTCGAAGCATTCTCAAGGACGGGGGACGCCACCCACAAACCTTGCAGACGGACAAAGGCAAAGAATTTTACAACGCTACCGTGCAGGCCTGGTTGAAGCGAGAAGGCATTCATCATTTTTCCACGAAAGGGGATGCCAAAGCCGCCGTGGTGGAACGGTTCAATCGCACGCTCAAGGGCCGCATGTACCGCTATTTCACTGCCGCCAACACCTTGAAGTACATCGACATCCTCCCCGACTTGGTGGCTGGGTATAATGCCTCCAAGCACCGTAGCATTGGCTTGGCACCGAGAAAAGTGACGCCGGAGAACGAAGAGTTTGTGTGGCAGCGATTGTACGGTTTACGGTTGAAACCTGATCGGAGGCGACCTCGATTGGTCAGAGGGGATCGCGTGCGCTTGAGCAAACGCACGAGACTCTTCAAGAAAGGGTATTTGCCCCAATGGACGGAGGAAGTGTTTGTGGTGCAACGCGTGGTGTCGGGGGTTCCCATCACCTACAAAATCGAAGAAATGGATGGCACACCCGTGGAGGGGACGTTTTACGAAGAGGATCTACAAAAAGTCACCGTGGACGACGACACCTTGTGGCGCATCGAAAAAGTACTTAAACGGCGTGGCAAGCGAGCGTTGGTGAGATGGAAAGGGTGGCCGGCCAAATACGATAGTTGGATCCCCACCTCGGACCTCAAGGCATGGAAGAGCTCTACGTGACGTTGCCCAGCGATGGCGGAGGAGCTCAATTCGCGAGGGCCAATCGCAACAACAGTTACAAGGTGCAACTGCCCACCCCCTTGAAGTTCGGAGGCAAAGACTGGCAAGTGGGGTTGGCGAGCCTGTCGCTACCCCTTCGGAACGAATTTCGGTCCGCCCTGTTGCAAAAGTTTCCTTCGGGCACCCAACTTGCCTATCAACGGGGGTACACGACCAAGGTGGATGCGCGCGGGACACGCAGTGTGGCCAACAACAACGTGAGGGCCGTGGTCACCGTGGACTACCTGTTGCAGGACGAGTCGGTGCACGACGGGGTCTCTTTCATGCGGTCCCTCGTGTTCGAGTTGCAAAAGGGAATCGCCTACTATTTCAAGTACACGGAAAAAGACAGCACGGACCTCGAAGAATGGAAGCATCCGGAAACCGATGCGGAGTACTTTCAAACCCTGCGTTGGACGGGTCCCACCACCTTGCAAATCGACGGCAGCGGATGCGAGCGCGCTTCCCAGAACATCACAGTGGGCTTTGCGTACGACTTGATGGTGTTGTTAGGAGGCATTGGCCCAAACCACAGTTTTCCGGGACCCCAGATCCGCCAAATTCATTACAAGTCCCCTCCCGCCAGCGAGAAGATCAACACTCAGCCCATCGATGCGGCCACCATCCAGGGAGAGTGGGTCCTTTTCACGCAACAACAGACCTGGGAGTTTACCAACTTGAATTGGGGTTGGTTCGAAAAGAGCTTCTTCACCCCCTCGCGCAGTCTGCGTGTCTACTGCAATGCGGGTCAGAGCACCATCGTGGGCGAACGCATCACGGATCTCCTAAGAGAAGTCCACCTTTCCACCACGGACCGAAATGGATACGCCTACTTCGAACCCACCCACGTGCAATACCTGCCGGTGCGTCAACCCTCGTTCGAGGTGATGGAAGTGCAAATCGCCGAGATGGCCGGTGCCTTGGCGCACCTGGGGGAGGGACCCTCCAACTTGACTTTTCGCCAGCGTGTATAAAGACAAGACAACCCTGTCGTGGTCCGTGCAGACAATCCCGTCGACGTGTATAAAAGGACACTCCCCAACACCCAAAGCAGTTGTGAGTCATGCGAGGAGGCAGTCTGACACGGTACACCCCCACGTCGCAAGACGGGTCGGGGCTTTTCAGTCGGTTTGTCGGACCCGTGCTCGAAAGGGGGGGTCAAGTCGTCGCCAGAAAGGTACAAAAGCACGTGAAGAGGGCCTTGAAACGCAAAGCGGACGAAGTCCTCGACAGAGTGAGTAAACGCGTCAAGCACAGTGTGCACGATATCTTGGGACCCTGAAGATGGTGAAGCGGCGCATCGTCATGACACCCATGCCCTCGAGGGGGCTTCAACGGCACGGTCTGAAAGGCGTGGCGCCTCAAGTCGGGGGACGAATTTGGCGGGGGGCTCCTGACATGGTGCCTTCCTGGACACGCGCGTATATAAAAGAGATGCACAAGCGACCACGGCAAAGGCGACGAGGACGCCGGTGAGCACGATGAGTGAGGGAAGGACACCTACCGCCACTACCTGGCATCCCACCATGCAAATCTTCGACGTCCCCCCGACGGATACTTCCTACGAAAAGTATCGCATGGTGTTGGTGAAAGCGGACAGTGGGGGCATTCAACCCATGCAATTTGTCATGTCGGGCGTCAACGAGTACGTGGACTTGAATCGGAGTTTCTTCGAAATGGAATTTCAAATGAAACAACACAATGGCAACAACGTGGCAGCCGCGGACAATCTGTTCCCCGCCCAGAATTTATGCCACACCATGATCAAACAATGCAGCGTCACCTTCAATGGCACGTTGATCAGTTCCCAGACGGACACCTACCCGTACAAAGCTTACTTTGAGACCCTCATCAACAACGATCGCCTGGATGGAGAGACCCTCTTGCCCTTGCAGGGGTTCCAACAAGATGGATTGGATGTGGCCACCCCTTTGACGGCCAACAACGTGGACGACGCGACCCCTCATGCCGACTACACGGCTCTCAGTGCCACGCAAAAAGCTGCCGTGAAGGCCATGAAGAGAGAACAAGGGCACTACACGGCTGGCAAACGACGCACGCTGTACTTCAAGCCGCACTCGGAAGCTTTTTACATGGGTAAACCCTTGGTACCCTTTGTAGAAGTGGTGGTGCGTTTCTTCTTTCACGAACCGGCCTTCTTCCTCAACGGGGTGGCAGAGCAAGGCCGTTTGACGGACGCCGACATCAAAATCAAGTTTCACGTGTGTCAAGTGCAATTGTCCGACCCCCTCGCCAATACCTTGCAATTACAAAGAAACGAGGGGTATTATGCCAAGTACCCCTTGGTGCGTTCGGAGATTCGCACGTATGCCCTCCCTGCGGGTCAGACGGATTTTGACGAAGATCGCATCTTTCTCCACCGCGTGCCCGATCGGATGATCGTGGGGTTGTTGCACCAGAGCAGTTACAACGGCGACTACACGTACTCGCCGTTTGCCTTTCAACAGTTTGGGTTACAGTGGATCAAACAGTTTGTGGACGGGGAAGAGTATCCCTACGGCACGACCCTCGAATTGAATGCGGGCAATGGCAACAAAGATCTGGTGGGATATTTCCGCTTCGTGCAGGCCACCTCGGCTTGGAAAGAAAGGCGACCCAACCTGGTACGGCCCCAAGAGTGGGGGTACGGCAAGAATTGCACCTTGTACGTCTTCGACAACGTGGCCAGTGGGGATGCCGACGGCAAAATTCTCAACCCGCAAAAAGAGGGCAACGTGCGCGTGCAATTTCACTTGAATGCCGGGTTGGGTCACGTCGCCACGGTGGTCATTTACGGCGAATTTGAGAACGTCATGCAAATCACCCACGACGGAGGCGTGTTGTACAATGCCTATGGCACATAAAAGAGCCATTAGAAGATAGACCCAGGTCAGTCTCACCATGGAGTTGGTGCCCACCACGGACGAACAGTTGCGGCATTTGGCCGAAGACGACCCCCACCTTGGTCCTCATTTTGCCGGGGTCTTTCCCAGCGACCGACTGCCCCCTCGACCCATCCGAGACCGTGCGCAAGGGTATATCGTCAACGTGGACCCTCACGATCGTCCCGGAAGTCATTGGATGGCCCTTTGGACGCCAGGCCCTGACGACGACGACGAAGAGGAGGACACCTGCTTGGTGATGGATAGTTTTGGGTTACCGTTGTGGCGTTACGGGGCGCCTGCCCTGGAAGACTGGTTGGAAAAGCATTGGTCCACCCTTCGTTTCAACGAGCGCAGTTTGCAAGCCATCGACAGCAACACGTGCGGTGCCTATGCCCTCCTGTTTTTGGTGCATTGCAGTCTGGGAGGCACGTTACAGACGTTTCAACAGTATTTTAGTCGTTACGATTTCGTGAAGAACGACGCTCGCGCGGCTGCCTGGTTCAAGCGGTTGGTGCGACGCGATTTGGCGTGGCATCGTTTGACGGGCCCCATTCGCCAGAGTAACCACGTGCCCGTGCGTCTGATGGACATGCTCATGACGATGACGGGGAACCCGGAAGGCCAAAACTACGATACCGTGTATTAACAACAACAACGAGGTCGTTCTTAATAAAACATTTTTTAAAAAGCGGTGACTGTGTGGTCCTTTGTCTATATAAAAGGGGGGCGCACTCTTTGGGTAACCGTATCAGTATGGCCCAACGACGCCTCGACTTGCAACCTGTGACGGGGCTCGTACCTCCGCGACTTACCTCGGCGGTTCCCTTACCCAGTCAAGCCACGTGGATGGGTATGATGCAACGGTTGCAGGAACAATACGGTCCCGACCCCGACCCACCTAAACGCGTGCGGAGCAAAAAGAAAAAGATCAAGATGGTCAAAGACACCGTGACGTTGGCCGAGGTCTTTCGTAAACTCCCCAAGCCCTTGAAGACGCAAAAGGTGCCTCTCACGGGGCGTCTGACGTTGAATTCCATGCTCAGACGTCTGAAAGCGGGCAGTATAAAAATCGACGCCTTGCTGTGGAGTTGAACAAAGATGATTCGGACACCGAGTAGCCTGTTGGTGGTGGGACCCTCGGGGTGTGGCAAGACGGTATTTGTCACCAAACTCTTGAAAGCGCCTCACCGGTACTTTTGCGACGTGGTGCCCAACGTCCACTATTGTTACGGGGTGTGGCAAGAGGGCTTTCACCCATTGGCTCGACTGGGGGTACACATGCACAAAGGCATACCCGAGAGCGATCAATTACAACGTTGGTTCGGTCGCACGAAAGGAGGGGTCTTGGTCCTCGACGATCTGATGGAGGAAGGGGGCAACGACAAACGCGTGTTGGATCTGTTCACCAAAGACTCGCACCATCGCAACATCACCGTGCTGTATCTCTGTCAAGACATGTTTCCCCCTGGCAAGTACGCCAAGACCATTTCGCGTAATGCGCATTACATCGTGGCCTTCAAGAGTCCTCGCGATCAGTTGGGGTTCACCAACCTCATCAGGCAAGCCTTTCCCAAACATTGGCCCGACGTGTTAGACGTCTACGACACCGTGACGGCCCGACCTTTTGGGTACGTCTTCTTGGATCTGCATCCGGCCTCCGACGATACGTACCGGGTCTTTTCGGACCTCTTGGAGGACGAAGGGTACACCCGTGCCTTTGCCAAGCCCCACCGTCCGACATAAAAAGGGAACGCACTGTCTACGAGAGGTCACTCAACAAGCGAGCATGCCCAAGCAAAGAGTGTCGCGACGACGGACGACTCGACGGCGACGTCACGAGGGAGGCCTGTTTCCTCTCTTAGCCCTCCTTCCGGCGGCCATCGCGGCGGGCAAAGCGGCCGCTTTAGGAGCCGTCAGTGGTGCCGCGGGGTACGGCGCCAAAAAAGCCATCGAGGCAGCCACAAAAAGGAAAAAGAGGAGATAACGAGCGTGACAAAACGAGGGAACACCGTGTTAACACGTTATTCTGACGGTTCTACCTCATTGCGATGAAATCCCTCCAACATTGTTACCGTCCTCGAAACCTCAGACCATGGCCAAACGTGCGATGATGACAAAGAAGAAGACCACGTCGGCGGAGACGACCCTCCACTTAGCAAGGGGAAGATGCCTCGGGTGGTGCAGCCCAAAAAAGCTTAGGAGGTCATGCGCGACATGATTCGTGTTGTGAAAAACATCACGGTGCCTTTTCCAAACCCCACCGTCCGACATAAAAAGGGAACGCACTGCCTACGAGGGGTCACTCAACAAGCGAGTATGCCCAAGCAAAGAGTGTCGCGACGACGGACGACTCGACGGCGACGTCACAAGGGAGGCCTGTTTCCTCTACTAGCCCTCCTGCCGGCAGCCATTGCGGCGGGCAAAGCGGCCGCTGTAGGAGCCGTCAGTGGTGCCGCGGGGTACGGTGCCAAAAAAGCTCTGGAGGCCGCCACCAAAAAGCGGTACAATGCAAGCAGTGTTGAACGTGCTGCCATGAAACGACGGAGGTCTGGGTTGGTGCGTCATCCCGATGGTTCCACCTTTGCGTGGACGCGATAAAAGGGAAGGGACGCTGTCCTCGCAACCTCAGACCATGGCCAAACGTGCGACGACAAAGAAGAAGAAAACCTCCTCGACACGTCGGCGGAGACGACCCTCCATTCAGCAAGGGGGCAAGATGCCTTGGGTGGTGGATCCCAAAAAAGCCTATGAGGTCACGCGCGACATGATTCGCGCCGTCAAAAACACGGATATGACGAAGGCCAAACGGCAATACGACAGCATGAGAGCGGCCTGGCAGGCTCACAAAGCAAGAGGGGGCAAACAATCGTGGCTCCAATACGCTCGATCGCAAGGTTTCATCGCCAAGAAAGCCAGCCCTTGTTGCCTCATGTGACCAAAAAAAGCCCTGGAAGTTGCCAGAAGAAAAGAGGGTATAAAAGACAACGTGGACCCTGGTCGACGCAGACGGTTCCCCTCGAGATGAAACGTCTCAGACGTCAGTTGCCGTTTTTGGAAAGTCTGTTTCGAGATGCCCGCGGGCAATACCGTCACGACCTCCTACGGCACGCCAACGCCGATCAGATCAATGCCATCAGCGAATTGGTGTTGAACACGTTGAAAGGGCATGCCAGGGTCACCCCGGACGTCGTGGCCCGATTGAAAAGGCATAAAAAGGTCTTGCGCGAGTTAGCCAAGCGGAAAAATTCGGTGACCCGACGACGCGCTCTCTTGCTCCGACAGACGGGCAGTGGCTTATGGCGGGGACTGCAAGCGGTGTGTCGATGTCTCCAACGATGAGAGCGCTTGTGGCCTTGTTGAATGTCCGGCCGACAAGAACCTATAAGAGGTGGCAACGTGAGTGTTGTGAACTCAGACGACGCCTACTGTGCGACCCCTGTCGGTGAAGCACGCGTGACCGGTCGCATCACCGTATCGTCATGGAAGAAATGTTGATCGTACCCAAACGCGAATTCGCCCCTTGGGTGGCTAAACACAAGGCCGGTTTGTTGCAGAACCATCTGTTAACCCATGCGGCCACCTTGGCGGCCAAAGAGGAACGGTTGTTGAAGAATCCCCACCTGTCGCCTGCAGCCAAACGCATGAAGTTGAAGCCTGTATCGCGCGCCCTGCATCGAGCCACGAAAAAACTGCGAACCTTGGACGTTCCCGCAGCAGGCACGGCGGGGACAGCCGACGATGACGACGCCCCCGAAACGGATTTGGTGAGCAGTGCGTTCGACAAATGGATGCGACGCATGGTGAGAGTGGCCCAAAAAACGGAGGGGGGAACCCCTACAGGTAGGACCCCTGCCAAGACAACGGTGAGCAAAGCCATAGGGACGGACGTGAAACCCAAAGTGCCAAGAAAACCCAAACGGTTGTTCAAAAAGGCAAAAGAAGAAGAAGAGGACGAGGACTGGCCCCTCCCACCCCCTCCTTGGGTGGAAGTCAAAAAGGAAGAGGAAGACGACTGGTCCTTCCCACCCCCTCCTTGGGTGGAAGTCAAAAAGGAAGAGGAAGACGACTGGTCCTTCCCACCCCCTCAGGACGTGAAAGTGAAAAAGGAGGAGGAGGAAGAGCCTACACGAAAGACCCCCTTTGATGCGTGGGACCTCGAACAGGGTAAACCCCGATTGAAAAAGACGCCCCAGATCGAGCGTCCAAGGGGTGAGGACGATTTATGGGGGGCTGTCGCCAGGGCCATGAATAAAAGGCGACGGGCCATGGAGGAAACGTCGAAAACACCCTTGGCAGTGAGACGGTTGAGAACCCAACCAGGGTGGGAAGATTGGGAGCGAGGGAAGCGCACGCGACGCCGACTCGATGAAGAGGACTACGATGAAGAGTAAGCGACGATGCCAGAAGCCGTCTCAGGGCGGCCGCGGGGTGGACGTGCAAAAATGGCTGGGCAAAACGGGCCTGGAATTTCATTGGCCGGGATATCAGTACATGGGCCCCGGCACGCATTTGAAGAAACGTTTGAAACGCGGGGACCCGGGCATCAACCGGTTGGACAAGATTGCCAAACAACACGACATCGACTACGACAAGGCCAAGACTTTGAGGGACAAGCACGCCGCCGATCGTCGCATGATCAAAGCCATCGAGGGATTGCCGGGCAAGCGGACCCTCACGGAAAGGATCGTCAAGAAAATCATGCAAACCAAAGTCAAGTTGAACGTTTAAAAAAAAACCGGTTTTTCTTTTTTTCAAAACCAGGTTAAAAACTAGTTGACCATCAGTGGTTCTTTTTTGAAAAAGCAATTGACAATAAAAGGTTCTTTAAAAAAACGATTTGCAATGCGTGTGATTCACATATAGGTCGGGATATTACTATTTTAGAGAGGGACACTTTGTGACGTCTTACATGATGCATCGAAACCACCCCCCTGGGTGGGGGTGGGATACCACTGACTCCAAGTGGAAATAACCTTCCAGGCCCTTGTTTTCCAGAGAGGGACCCTTCGTGACCTCCTACATGATGCACCGAAACCACCCCCCTGGGTGGGGGTGGGATACCACTGACTCCGTGTGGAAATAGCCTCGCAAACCCCTATTTCTTAGAGGGGGACCCTTCGTGACCTCCTACATGATGCATCGAAACCACCCCCCTGGGTGGAGGTGGGATGCCACTGACTCCAAGTGGAAATAACCTCGCAGGCCCCTATTTCTCAGAGAGGGAACCCTTCGTGACGTCTTACCTGACGTATCGAAATCACCCCCTGGCTGGGGTGGGATACCACTGACCAAATACCACTGACCCCATTGGAAAACGCATTCTCGCTACGGAAAACAATAGGCCTTTTTTCAGAGGCCTATTTTCCATTTGTCGCCGTAATCTCTCCGTAATCTAGCCTTTGTGCCACCCACGTGGGCGAGATGCCAAAGGAGTCGACCGACTGCGTCAACCACACGTGTGCGAGACACCAAATAAGGTCACAAAAAGGAGTCATCCGACTGTGTCACATCCACGCCATCGAAATATTACTTAAGCACTTGAGATGCGGGGTGCATTTAGTTTTTTTGCGGCGTGAAACGATGGTGTCACAGCTTGATTTGATCCCCAGCGTTAAAAAAAGACTTTTCACAGCTCGATTTGATCCACCGGTAACGTGACAAGACCTCTCTGCAAGCTCTGTTTTTTGTGTACAATCGAAAGAGGATCTTTACAAACGATTTTCTCATTTCAAACGACCTTCGAAAAGAAACGCAAGCTCGAGGTAAGTTCTCTTCTTCTTCTTCTTCTTCGTTCCAACGTTTGTCGAACTCCAAAACCTTCCTTAAAATCACCATGACTCTTACCTAAGCGTTGCATAGGCTGGGTTTGAAGCGGTTTTCAAGCTAACATAATTTTTTTTGTTTTTCTTTGCAAAAACACTCGCTCGCAATGCGGGAAGCGTTGGCGGCCACAATTTTTTTTTTCCCTTTAAAAGCTTACGTTTGGTCATCCGAGGAAACAACCCCCATTCTTATTTTTGTTTGTTTGTTTTTTTTTTCCAGAAGATTCAAACGAGTCGGTGGTGCGAACAAAGCACATTCAAAGACCGATACTTTTTCCGAGAAAACCCTGACCGCTCTCGCGGATGTTTCCAGGAAAACACAGAAATTGCTGAGTGGTTCAAATCCTTTGCTTTCATGACCACGACTTACTAAACCTCGATAAAAAAAGAAAAGGCCTCCGAGCTCTGCCATATATATTTTTTTTCCTTTGCAATAATTCTCAAAACTGACTCGCTCAAACGACAGTTGAAGATTTATGTTAGCTTTCTTTTGACGTACCGTTTTACCGTTCGCAGTGCTCACGTTTTCGTTTGTAGTTCAATGATGGATTTCTCCGGCGACAACGAGCTTAAACCATCGTGATTATTTTTTCTTCTGTTATTTTTTTTTTCGTTGTAAGTCGATGTCCATCTTATGTGTGTGCTCTTCAAAAAAAAAAAATTCAGAGCGGTGTGCTCGCTCGACCAAATTGGCTCCGTTGCGAAAATAACATGTTTTGCTAGCCGAGAGAAGCGATTCCCTTTGTTTTCTCGTTTCGCTTTTTTTTCGCTTGTTTGCTTTTCCTTTGTTTTTTCTTTTTTCAGATCTCTAGTTTTAACGCGGACAGATCGCTACCCTACAGGGATTCATATACAAATGCACATGCCCCAGCGCCTACGGGTTCACCTACAAATGGGGTTTAATTCGATTGTATCAAAGGTATTCTCCAAAACCATTCTCTTTCAGTTAAATCCGCATCGTCTCATGCTGTGCGCTCTCTGCGGCACGATCCACCTCTGCGTCGTTTGCCATGCGAACACATGCACCGGATCCTGAGCGTAATTTTTTTTTCTTGTTTTTAGATTCCAGGTCACATTCTAACGTGCATCGTCGATCCTTGGACGCACGTCGCATGCATGTGCGAACAACAATAGCCCATCACCACCGTACGTCCTTTCATTTCCTTTCATTCATTTTCAGATTCCCGCACACGCGTTGACGTGCATGGTCGATCCGTGGAGCCACGCTATATGCATGTGCTTCACGGACGACGGATGGTGGGCCCTGACCCGTAAGTTTTTTTTTTTTTTCAGATTCCCGGGCACGCACTCGTTTGCCGCTTCCCCCAACACCACAACACGTGCATGTGTTCGTACACTGGACGTGCATATGCGTGAGTCTTTTTTTCCTGTTTTTTCAGATCCCCGGTCACGTATTGACGTGTAGGATTTATCCAAACTCCATTTGGCCGCACCGATACAAGTGTACGTGCCGTCATTTCGGTCCTTTTGGTTTCGGCCGCACACCATCCAAAGTGCATGCGTTCGCATGATTCCAAACGCCCCCCCGCCACCGCCGCGTAAGTCTTTTTTTCTCTTTCCAGATAGATCTCACTTACGGTACCTTGGCTTTCAAAATCTTCGGTGTCACATGGTGCCCATTTTACCACAACTGCACATGTTTTTTCAGATCCCCGGTCATGCCTTGACGTGCCGCTACCCCCAGTAAGTGCTAATCAAGCTTTTTTCCTTTTTTCCCAGCGATTAGCAGTACCCATTCTGCGTGAAGCCTTCCCGGTGGACAAAGCGTTTCACCTCCTCCTCCCCCTTCTCCACAGCCCACGATAATGAGACAAAGAAAGAGACATTTAGCCATGGATTGACACCTTCCCCTCTTCTCTGCAGCCGATGATGACAGCCAAAAGGAAATTACCCCACATCGCCACCTCCTCCCTGGTCGTTTGCATGCTGTTCCCCTATTGTACCGTGATGGACCATACCGCCTATTTTCCAAGACCCCTGAGAGAGTTGGTTCCCCGTCAAGCCACCATCCCCAATTTGGTGAATTTCATGGCCAACATGCAAGCGGCCAACCACCCACACACCGGAGGCAGAAGGAGGCGAAGGAGGCGCAGACGTTAACTATTTGATTTTCTTTCTTTTCATTGTTGTGAACCGTGGCGGTTTTTTTGTTCCTGCTGTCGTCCTTGTTTTTTCCGCCACTTTTTTCGTGAAAAAAAATAATCAAGGAGCTGCTGTGTCATTAAAAACCGTTTGCCATTTATTCTTGCGTCTTGCCTCATTTGCATATATGCTAATTTTTTTAATTTATGCATAAACAGGTCACGTGACCCAACTTTCACACCAGGGCGGATGGTACGTTCAAAATGGCCGTATTGGGAAATTCGTATCGAATTGAACGTAGCGGCCAACGCAGTCTTTTTTTTTCCCTACTGATTTCATTGCTTGCCGTACGTGAGCCCATAATACTACTTATCGTTGGCACTACACGCTGAAAAGAACATTGCGTCGCTATTTAATTGGTTTTGGCAAATACTTGAAATGCACAAGAAGTTCGCGCGATACGAATAGACCTTTTCAAAATATTTCGCGTCTTAATTGTCGGTATTGGTCGTCGCACTTCGCGCATATTCTTCACACAAATGCATACTTACGGCTGAACTACCCCGTCCGCTGCGACCTTAATATTTTAGTCTATAGTTCTTATAATCTTGTTGGCGTAGAGTTGTCTGGAGACCAAGCAATCCGGTCTGCCTTAGTAGAGTATTGGAGAGATTTCCGCACATCCCCATACATTAATTATCATCATCTACCATTGTGATACTAACCCTTTTCCAAAAACAAATAGACTTTGCCAAAATAGATGTAATAATAATGTTAGGGCTGTGTGGAACTAAAAAAAGCACTAGAAAAAAAAAAGAATTAGGGTTGGTATCACCTTCTAGGGTTGTCAATGACGTCACAATGGCTCACACGCCCCAGTGTCTGACTCCTAACCAGCCGAGTTGGTATAAATTAATTCTAATTAGGCAACCGAATTGGTTATTGATATTCGCCTTCGGTCAAAACAAATAATTTGGTATGTCAACTTCCTGTAAAAAAAGCTTCACACGACTTGAATGTATATAAAATATCATTTATTTTATTTTTATTTAAGATTAATATATATTATTTAGCCCATGAGGTCTGGCAGTCTTAATGTCTCTGCATGAAAAGAAGAAATTAAAGAATCTTATGTCTTCGCTTGCTACATTCAAGCGAAACAAAAACACGTGATCGCAGGCATAATATCGGGCATTTTGCGTAAAACAAGAGGGAATAAGTGATCGCCTCTAAGTACTCCCTGGAACAAGATCCTTAGTTACATACAATTTGATCGATGAAGTTTAGCCTTCAAAACCATAAGTTTACTCTTAATGCCTTCTCTTTGATCATATATTCTGTAGTTCTCACCAGAGTTCGCTTTATTTCTGGGTATTTCGCCTTCACGGCAGTCGTGTTTCGTAGTTTTTAATACATCTGCCGTAAATATTGCTTTGTAAGCTTGCCGGGAATTACTTATATCATTTTGCTCAAGGGCGACGCGATGATCTTTCACTGTCCGATGTGGCTGATGCCCAGTATTTAGAGCATAGACCAATGACTTGTCCTGCGCTGTTTCACAATTTCCTGTGCGAGTACTTCGTCCTCGTCTGTGCCGTTTCCTCTCGTCTTCGTGAACCATCGAAATAAAACTACCACACCTTATCCGTGGTAGAACGCCTTGCCAATTTTCGCGCAAAGGTGCGGAGCTTACGTTCACAGACTCAACACTTTCTCTGCTTAGATTTCTTGCCACGGCAATTAAAGGAAATGAACATTTTGCTTGCTCGGGTAAGCTGTCCTTAGATAAAGAAATATTTCTTTCGTTTAGATACGTTATCTTGTCTTGCCCATTCAAGATGGAAGAAAAATCTGCCTTGTCGCGGAGTTGGTCATTCTTAGGACTGTTGACAGGAAAATTGTTTGTTGTTGCCCATCCAACGTCGGAAATGTCCTCTATCCTTTTAACTGAACTTGAGGTAATTCTCATTTGTTGATCCCTGTTTTCATTTGGTGTTAGGAGCGCGCTTGACTTTGAGCTCATCTCACCGTTTTTGTTTTTACTTATGTTCCTTTTGCTGGACGTTTCTCTCTGTCTGTAATATATTTTAGGGTGGAGGTTACGGAAAGGATTTTCCATCTCCTCTACATTAGACTGAAATGAGGCGTTCTGTATGCCCACATGGTTGTCGAAGTAGGCAAACCCCATCTCTGCCGTTCCTTAAATGAAAAATAATTAAGAACGCTTGGAATCAGATAACTGATTGAGCTATAGCCAGTTAAGAAATTGGCAAAGGAAAAAATACAAAGGTGAATGATGGTGATGGAGATGGTAGAATTGGTGATGGTGGTGGTAGTGATGTTGATGATGGCCATGGTATCTACGATTATGGTAGTTTTCAGTGGTGTTCGTGATGAACTCGACCAGTTAACAGTAACTGCAGTTTGGGTGAAATCTCTCGTTTATTGCTCATATGTTTTTTTAGTTTATACTGTAAAGTTTATCTATTTGTGGTGAATAATTTTAATCTAGTTGTTGTGATCGTAGTGAAAGTGGTAGTGGTCGTGGTACTGGTGATAACACTACCTTCTCTTCACTCCCACTCCGACGGTAAACATTTTTCCCTGGTCATTGAAGGACTGAGAACATGATTACGGCAAACGGCGGAAAAAAAAAAACAGTTAATAGCGATGTCTCCTCACTAATCATGATCTGAACCAGTAACCTAAAAGCTGCCACTTAATAGTAAAATCATGAACTTCAAATCACATGCAGCGAGTGACAAAACAATCGTAAGCTTCTTACGACACGACGGAGTTAGCGACGAACTAAGAGAGCGACGAAAGTTTTCATTCTGGACTGCCGGCAAAACGCGCAACCAAAATACATTGAGTGTAAGTAATAAATTAACATTCGAAGTTAGCATTTGTCATCGATGTTCTACGTGCAAGATAAGAGAATACCTCGAGTGTTTAAATGCCAGTTTGACGGTATATTTGGTCTTCTTTCTTAAACATTTTGTTTGCCGTGCTACATGTTAATATAGTCCTGCTGAAGCGAATACGATTACAGTCGAAACAAAGAGAAGGCTAATCGAAATGAGTTTAGTAATGACATTTATAGTGGTAGTTGGCTTATTGCTAACAGATTTTGGCCGGCAAAGTCCGGAATTGAAGAGTATAATAATACCAAGGCAATAACCGTCACAGAGATCTTACCTTTCTTCATCTTGTTATCTTGTGTTTTTTGCCAGATTTGAGCCGGTCATACAAGATTTGTCGTACTCATTTAAATGCTTTGCCAACAAAATAAGGTCTCTTGGAAACGCCTCTTATGAGCCAAGGTGAACAAATATAATTCAACATCAAGATTTTTTGTATTGAAATCAAGTCCGGTTGCTGTAAGATCTTACGGATAAGGCTGTATAATCATCATAATATTTCCTGTGTAATTCATCGAAGATGGTAGTCATATGAAATGAAAAGAGATTAAAAAGATCGATCGCTGGAGAATTAATTTACGCAAAAGAGAGAAACAGGCGTTTGTTAGGTTTGCATGATTCATTAATTTTCTTTCACCAAATAATACTGATCACGGGAGTCGACCGTATAAGATTAGCACAATATATTGGCTTTGTTTTCACAAATTCACCATGGTTTCTGCAGCAGGATTTACTCTTAGATGGGAATCGATGTTCTTTTAAAAAAATGTTTATAAAAATCATAACTTGGAGGCAAAACAAACTTACATGCAAAATACATAAGTAATATTTCGGCGGAAATTTTAAACGTAGCGTGAGAATGAGAGGAAAATTACATTATTTGGAGAAAAACTTTTGAACTTTGAAGTATGATCACTAACGAAAATAAACATTATTTCATCGAATGGGAGTATTATCAAATATTTGTCAGACGCTTTGGTATCCTAGAACAATGCGCTCACAAGTGGTAAACAGTGAAAATTATCAGTTTTCATGCATTTTTAATGATGAACACCCTGCAAATCAGGTAGCGATTTGGGAACACTAGCATAAAGTAAGAATATTACATATCATCCTATGTTGTTTACTGCAGCATTGATTCCTCAAATCTTTGATCTGCCGTTGTAAAGATTCAGTCGGTATTAAACCAGAGAGCAAGCGTTTTGATACAAACGTTTTCCTGCCCTCCTTTCCAAGTCTCCCTTCCCCTTTCTAGCGCCTCCACACAGGCTAATTTAGCTATTGTTTCGTGCCACTTTCCGCCAAGATCGCGAGTAGATCGCAGGGTTAGCTTTTGCTAGCTTTTTTTTCATCGTTTCCCACTTGTTATGGTTCTCCAGGCTTTACCGAGCTGACAATGGGTTTCGATGCACTGGTGCTGCGGCAGGTTTGCTTTGATGGCAGGAAATTTATTGAAGCCCGTATCTCCTTCATGCAGTGATGATGCAGTGCGTTGTTTTGTTTATCCATAGATGACGAAACGTGTGTAGCGTTACAGTAGCCATTACGAAAATGCACGCTATAAAATAACAGTGAGTGAAATCAGTAGGTAGACGGGTAAAATATTTCATGCCTTACCTGAGGTAATCTTCTGGATAAACGAGTCACCTTAGCATTTTTCAGACTTTCAAATGCTTGACGACTTCACTAATTCATTGTCTAACTTGGCACCCATTTTAAGTCGAGATTTTAATTTCAGACGATGATCCGTTTTCATTACTTCTTTTACAATTCGGCCATTAATCACCATCACGTTTGCAAATATTAGGATTTGCAAATTTGGTTTTGTTTTATGTGTTTGGGTGGCCAGATTCAAGGAGTTAATTAACGCGGTAACGATCCTAAATACTTATCAGTGGACCAGCTATCAATAATGACTAGTAGCGAACATAAGACATCACGAAAAGATGACTGACAATTTTAGACCGTAAAATAGCCCCTCTAGTTCTGCCTTGAATGGCATCGACTAGCTAGTCTAGCCGCCATCTGGGATTATATGGCGAGGGAATGCTAGGAAGAGGACAATTTGATACGATTTTAGCTAAAAACGGTAATTTAAGTTTTACTGAAGTTGATTTCATGATGCATTTGACAATCTGCACGCAATAATCCTGATACTCAACATGGCAGTTTCCGGAGCATAATTGACTGTTAATCTGGGAATGGATTTTATTCCGCGCCTAGATACTCGGCAACCTACGGCAGTCGTTGGGATATCTTTTAAAATAAAATAATTTTATGCACAAAGTACTAAAAAAATAAAGTGATAAGGTCATCTTTTTTATGTTTCTGTTTTGTGATGCCTGGTAATTGGTTACCACACTAGAAAATCATCCCTCGAACGCATTTCAAGTTGTTGTTTGTAACTTGTAACAAGTTTATAAGCAACATATTTGTTTCCGTGGGACGTCGTTTAAGTCACTTCAGGCGCATCTAAACGTTTTTGAAATAATCTGTTTCTATGAACTTAACTTAAGTATTAATTGTCGTGATTGACGGCCGTCGATCACTGCAATGACGTCGGAAGAACAATACATGACGTAAACACACTCCCGGCCAATCAGACAATCAGACGCTGAAGTTACGAACTAATATAATTTTCAACTATTACTTTATTTAAGTTTTTAACGGAATTCTATTTATACCTATGTTAGTCCATTGCGACTTTGACAAAAGGCTAACGCACACAGGAAAAGACTTTTGGAATTTGGAATAACAATGCAATCAAATTCAGACCTTTAAACTGTTCAAAAGGCAGTTGGACAAACTCGATCATCTGGTTTTGAAAATTTTTGTTGTGGTGCACTCGATCGGACGTGAACCAAAATTATTGACAGAAAATAAAAATCAGACACATTTTTAATACTATTTTTTATCTTGTCCGCATTATGTAGAAGTTTTTTAATTCCTCCTTATGCTAACAGTGGAATTCAAACCATGTTTGATTATAAGGTCAAATCAGAGAACCAGCATCTCTGCAAAAACAGCGCATTGTCGGTTTTTTTTTACTCCAAGGGTCTTCTTCGTTCTCCTTCCACATGTCATGTCTTTTTAAGAAAGTAGATGGTATCTCTAGAATCTTGACACAGTTATCACTGAGTATTAGTGTTATGTCACACCTACCGCATGAACGAACTTTTTCGGTCTCTGATTTTTGCGACTAAGGAGGACGGTCAATCGAATCTGATGAAGTGCGTTCAATTGTTTTAGAAACACAGCTGGAACAAGCCTAGATAGTTCAGTTTGTAACATTTTGTTGAGACTTGAATAAACAGTGTGTTTTGTTTATTGAGTCTCCTCCTCCCCCGCGTAGTCTTCTCTCAATCGTAACTAAACAACCTTTTTTTTGTCAAACGTTTTCCGCGGGTTAAAATTTTAGCTCATGGACAATATATATCAATAACAGAAATAAAGGAACACTGACGCAAACAACTGTTACCAATTGAACTGAATTGTATCCATTGTGGCGGAACAAAACAAAAATAAACTGTTATGGAAACACAGAAACAAAGAGCTTCCGCTCGTGAAAACTGACGAAAGGGGAAAACAAAAAACGACCTGTTGCCAGGTTGACAACGCCGAAAATGACGTCAAATTTTGAATAGGTAGTTCGATAGCTAGCGAAGAATCAAAGTACTTTAGGATGAGAGCTTTGTTTTCCCAAGATATCAGACTTGCATTTGCATATTGGAGGATTCCATTTCTCGTAAATATCACTTTTTGTTCTAAGACAGATCAGACTGGTAACTGGGTATACCTTTATTGAAACATTAAATGCCTTAGCTAACTGAACCAGTAAACAACTGTTGGCCCAGTATTGTTTTCTGCGTCAAGATGGAGATCCATACATGTTTCGCAGTGCTAACAAAACAAGAACTAATCTTGTACAGTTATTGACTTTCTTAACTGGAGAGATCTTTTAGCCCTCACTGTCGAAATTGAGAGTCAGAATTAGTGTCGAAAACAACTGAAGAAGTTTTATTTCAAATTTCAGCGCAAAACAAATCGATTTGCCTATTATAGCTCAATCGAAGCTATACAATTTTAGTTTCACGATTTGCAACTGGGTGATCAAACACACTGTTGAATTTCTCAAATAGTTAATTTACTTCAGTAATGATGTAAAAATCATCATAGTATACAGCCGGGGGCTGTATTCGATGGCGATGGCATGGCTACTGAATTTTAGTTTGAACGCAACAATATGTCAGTACAAAGCAGTTCAATGGAACAAAAACATACGGCGCAAGTTTTTATGGATCTTTGACGTGCCACTCGAAATATTTTCTCACCGCGACAGGCCTCTCTCTTTCCTTCAGCGACAAGGCCCCGACATTGATGGGCTCAAGCAATTACCGCTATTCTAAACGACGCGGGGGGTTAAAAACATGTTTCCGGTGGCCGAGAGACCGACTTCAGGCATGGTTCGAAATCAGAGAAATAGTGCGTACGGAAAATTTGAAACAAAAGAGGTTTTATGAAGACTCAAAATACCACAGACCTTTCAAAAAATCCGAGTTAGAGAGAAGAAGAAAAATATATATTATTTAAGTCTTTCCTTTAGAAATAGTCTGTCTGTGGCTTGAGCCAATGAAGAACTTTGCGCAACCTAAAGGTATCATAAAATAAATACGGTATTATCCATTTATGAAGAGGCTTTAACCTGTATCGTCATCACAACTTGCAGCCCAGTGTACATAAACAACACACAACGGACTTTTCTAGATTATCGCGAGGGCACAGTATGATGTAAATTTGTCTCGGGGGGCGGCACCGTGTTTGGATTCTCGATAAGTTTAGTCTATGGAGGAATGTTTTAAACATTTCAGTTAAAGAATTACTTCTTGACAGTAGTGTAATTACATACATATCTTTTTTGAAAATCTTCCACTGGTAGAGAAATTTTAACCTACAACATAGGTATAGGTTATGTAAAATTACATATGTCAGAGAATTGTACATAATTTTACACCTTGTTGTCAAGTCAAGACGTACACATCGGCAAACAACCTTTCTCCAAGCAATATGGATTGTTTTGAGTCGAAAATATACACATTGATGGGAAACTTCAGTAATGATAGATTCTTGAAATCTCAGTCCTTAAGTTAAACAATGCAAACTTTGCCAAAAGAGCACGGAGTTCTAATTCCAAGCTGCCAGTCAGTCTTTCTTACTCCACAGTCAGGAGTAACATACATTAATTTCACTGATATATTTTGCACAATTTTAATGACGTTCGATACCATTTCTAGTGAACACATCTTCGCTTTCATAATTTCCGTTTATATCTTTAGCGTCCCTTGGCAGTATTAGCACGCCATTGCGGTGAATTGACGGTACACAGTTTGGTCTTTCAAATCTTTCCTTCGATGACTCCAGAGGCGGAAGGTTATTCGACATTCGTCGAGTTCTTCCGTGTCTCGGTGACGCTGCAGTGTCGCTTGCAGGCGATCTTAAACCGCGATCACGCGGCGAGCGATTTCTAAGTTCAGCCAGAGGCGCATCACTTAAAGATCTCCAACGATGGCTCGCTCCCGTCTCGGTCTGTGTAGTATCCAGTTCTGTAGGACAGCTTTGTCTCTTTTGTCGCTCATGACGCTCTTCAGGATCATTACCAACCCGAATCGAGGGCAGTGGTTCGTTTGGTCGTCGAGTAACAGAAACTCGCCTCAACAAAGTTTCATCAAAATGAACATTCGAGTCCTTTAAATCTTCCTCCTTGCGCTTTCTAATGATTTCCAACACTTCTTTCGTATGCTCCTCTGTCGGTCTGTTGCGAAGTGCAGGATTTCTTATCTCATCCATATTTCTCATCGCCGCTCCTATAAAATGCAGCCTGAGTGGTTAACGCTCCTGGTTGAACACACACTGACTAAGAATGACTCCGTAACAAATATAAATTTCTTGTTTATAAGAAACAGCTCGATGAATACACTCAGAGATTACGTCAAACCCAGCTATTACTTCAATTCCGCTTCAGTGGGCTTCCGCAATCACAACCCGTACCGTTAACCGCAACGCCGTCAATTTGTGCAAAGACTAATATCGCAAAACACAGGCAAAAGACCAGGTTATTATTAGGATGGTCACACTGCTAATGCCTAAGTAAGAGTTCTTAAAAGTGCATTGTTTCTCAACCTGAAGGGACATTGTATGATAGAAAACTTCTAATTAATCATCCTTTACGTACAGAATAAAGTCGATCAAGGAACACAGCACAATAGACATGTGTCGGATTTGTTTGGGGCCGTACTCTGCAATCAATCAATTGAGTCTTTAAAACGAAATATAGCGGACAATGTCGGCACGGGAGAAACAAAGCAAAACTGTTAATTACTGCAGGAGGGCAAACGTACTTATCACGGAACAAAAATTGGTTGAATTCGGTTGCCAACAGTGCTCTAAAATCTGTGGAACGAACGCGATACGCGAGCGGCGAATCCGCGAACCGGTAGTTCACGGCGTGGGAGCCAGTTACGAGCGACTGTTTTCGCTCGTAACTGTGATTCCTCCAATAATTGATTTTGGTCTGTATCGTGAGGTTCTAAGTCGATTTGGTATTAGTACGGGATCTCTTAAAAATGTATATTGGTGTGTCAGGCTGAAGTTCGTTAACGCCAATTTGGTCGTCATTTGCCGATGAGATCACTAACTAAGGAAAGCAGGGTTGGCGCAGTGGTGAGAGCACTCGCCTTCCATCAATGTTGGATTCGCTCTGACGAAGGGCTAATGCTCGAAACGTCAGCTTTTAGAATCCCTGTACGGTGGTCAATTTACATTTATAAACTCTGATGATAATACCAAATTTTTGTGTACTACTTCCCCACCGACGCAGCACCACAGTTTCTTTAGAAACTACCCCCTTTTTCCATCAATGTGGCCCCGGTTCGATTCCCGGCCTTGGCATCATATGTGTGTTGAGTTTGTTGTTTATTTTGGATGCTTGTGTGCAGGTGCTCTCGGATGTAAACACTGGCCTGTGGACCAAACAGAAAGGAAAAAAGAGAAAAGGATCGCGACAACTGCCTCCCGCCTTTGGCCGCCATTTCATTTTGGATGCTTGTGTGCAGTCTTTACCGGAAACAGATTTTCGCGGTAAAATGGCCGTTCTAAAAATAGAAAGATACGCGCAAAGGTTGACTCAAGGATACAGACAGTGCAGACTGAGGCCATGTCCACACTGATGCGTTTTTGTTTGAATGCGTTTTCGATAGGTGTAAAAACGCATCGATTGATCTGCGTCCACACTGATACGGATGTCGTAGCGTTTTCAATACGATTCACTTTCAACAGCGTTTTCAAAAGGATCCGTTTTCGAGCGTATCAGTGTGGACGGGAGGCCAAAACGCATACATATCAATGCGTTTTCAAACAAAAACGCATCAGTGTGGACATGGCCTGAGGCTCTTATTCATGATTTCCTGACCCGGCTTAAGCTAAACCAATGCGCAAATGTCGTTAAATACGAATAACAAAAATTAATCAATTTTACCTTCATCTAATTTAGGGTTTAAAAATATAAACTGAATACCACTCCTGATATTGTTAATTACTGATTTGAATCGCTCGTTTGTCTTTTAATGACCCACAGTGAGGTCAGTGGTGCGTTATTCAAGCAACCGTTAAATAAAGTGATTTAAGGTGTGGTGACTAATAAGCTTGAATTCTGTGATCATCCACACTTTTTTCAAAGCAAACGCTGCGAGTCACTTAGTTTTCTTGCTTCCTCTTGCTTAACTTTTAGATCTGAAACGCACATTATTGCTTCATAAAAATGTTTAATATTTAAAACTGAAATACCGCTGAAGAATCGAAGAGGCTAGAACGATTTGCAGGTTTCCAAGGCGAAGTGTATTTCCCTTTCGTAAATGGTCGTTACCATTATCAACGGTCGATGCCATCATTGGTAACCAAGCCTTTAGTAGGGCAATAAGGCAATTTTTAAATCGTCTTAGAAAGGCCGATGTTTAGGCCCCAGTTAAATTGCGTTAATTTTGGGATAGGGCTAGGGTGACCTGTTCTAGATGTATCAGTTATGAAAGCCAGTTAACTATTCTATATACCTAAAATTTTTGGGATGATGTTCTGTGGCCGAACAGCGAGGTAGTGTCGAGAGTAATAACACAAGTGTCTAAGCTTACGGGACAGGTCTATTTATGCTAAGCAATTAAGATAAATAACATTCATATGCAGAAAGTAGGTGTCCGCAGGTGATAAAAGTCGGAAATTAAAAGAATTGAAAATGACCTGAGTTCAGCTGTCCGTACAAGCATTTGCAAAACCGAAAACATCAAGTCTGAATTCTGATACCGGAGTTCAAATCGCTAGTTGGAACAGTTTTCACTAGGATTTTTTCGAACAGGTTTTAATTTAAGGTCAAAAAGATGAGTAAAATTTTAACTGGAAATGGTTGAGCTGGCACAACGAACCTATGACGTGTACAAGGAACTTTTCGACGAATCTTAATGAGGTTAATTATTATGCGAACCTCGACTTAACATGTGAATGAGCGCGAGCCGAAAGCAAACCTTCATTAAGGTTCAATTGTTTCGTTTTCCAATTTACGGCGACAACACCTTCTGAAGGAAGCAACTAGTTTTCTAATAAACTAACTCATCTCTAGGCTCCAATGACAACTTCTAAAAGTGTTACTTTCCTTAATTAAAACAAGGGTACATCGTTACGTCCTGGATATCAGTTCTCATTTCACAGAATTTATGAATATCAAGAGCCAGATTAACTGAATGAAATTTCAAGAGTGGCCATTTGTCTGAAGCGCTTTAAGTTCTGGCAAAATCGTAACATTCTGTGAGAGAAATGGAACGGAACAACTGAATGATTCCGTCGACGTTTGGAATGTTTTGGATAGAATCTTCTGATAAAAACATTCGAAACTTTCATAAGTTGATGCATTTTATTCATGCACCTCACTCAGAAAATACGATTTTGCCAGAAGGCAAAGCGATTCAGACAAGGCTTTTCAAATGCGCAGGACAGGAAAATGCGAATGAGTAGAAACCAATGTGAAGCAGGAAAACCCTAGCGAACAGCTAAATATAAAAGTCTTCTCACGGATCGACCTGCAAGCATCCAGGAAGTACTTGCTTGCACCTCGTGTAATACGGAATTACAATGCCATGTGGTTCGCCTGTCGCTCGCGCGTGAAGGAATCCAACGGCTGTCTTCTGTTATACAAATTACTCCCCACTAATTTACAGTTTAGCATTTTACCAAGCGTCTGCTTTGTCTACCCCATCCATCATCGCTTCCGTTCTGTCCACGGCTTCACACAATAGCCTATTCAGGCCTCAAGCCCTCAAGCCCTCACGACCAGAGGGTAGCTACCTTACGTCATATATGATTTCCATATATTCATACGCATTTTTACATCCATGTGTTGCGTAACAGCGCCCCAGTGACAAGACGAAATTGAGACATCTGGACGCAACGTGTAACAATTCAATCCTTACCGAGGTAGCTGACTTTTCACGGCATGTCGCCAAGTGCGTACCATTATTTCATGGTTGGTTGCAAGTAAACAACACTTGCACGAGGTCAAGCGCGAGGCCATAGCAACGTTAGCGTCAAGACTTCCGGAACTTGTTTTGCAACATTTTCGATCGCTACCAACCCTGGGCAAACCTGATCATACAGCGATACTGACAGATGAATTTCATCTTGAAGACTATTTTAGCAAGAATTTTTTCCTTCTGTCCTTCTCAATCAATGTCGTTATGTTTGTGAAGACCGTGGGCATCCGGCGTCGCAAATTTGAGAGAAAGAACATTTTAATGTAACATTGCAACAAAAAGGTTGTTTTTGTTTCAAAACGAGCTCTCCCTCTAAACAACTCAAAGAAACCTATTACAACTGGTCAGTTAAGCCAGACGCTCATTCAAGTATACTGACTTTCTCTTTCCGCTTATCTAATGGGATGATTGAGACCTAGCTTTATTAAGCCGGGTTTGGAAAGTTTCAGTGAGAGGTTCATACAGTAGGTGCGGTTTTGAAAGTATGTATTCACGGATAATTCTGTTCCTGTGGATCCGTTTACATATGTGGTTAGTGTTTGAGGTTGGTCGAGATCAAATCCCGAGCAGCATTGATAACTCTTGCTACGCAGGCAAACAATATTCAAAAGCGCTTCACAGTAAAATTAAAACTTAAAACCTGTCATTTAATGTCATAAGCTTTTTCAATGTTGCTTGGTTACACGCAGTCCGGACTTCATTTGTACTCATTGATGTCACATATATATGGATGTTTTCAGACACTTGATTAATTCAAGACAAAGTGAATTCACTTAACGATATCGACGTATACGGCAGGGTAACCAAGGCAAAATACACGCTTGAGTATCACTGTTGACGACTTCAGTCCGGCTTAAATGCATTGGTTGACAGTCACTGAGGGTTTGGAGTAAATAAAGTGTGCGCAGAAAAAGGAAACGTTGCTCAATTTAAACTGCAGATATAAGACTGTTAATGCTTATCCAACATGATGCCACAAAGCAGACAGCAAAGAAAATCCGATTCAAGAGGTGAGCGATTAAAATAACGCGTTTAAAATCGGTCACTGCACGGAAAAGGTTTTATGAATGCAGAATGTGGATACACTTATGGGGAGGGGAGGGCGGTTAAAAGACATGCGTTAAATTATTTTTTACTTTGAAAATGTTTCTCATGTTAATCTTTAACCTGAGATGAAATCCTTAAAACAGCCACTCATCGCAAATCAGAGTAAACAGAAACTGTGTAAATGTGTGATGACCGCATCTGTTTTAGAATAGAGTTATTGCGGAAAGCGAAAGCTGTGTGGCCAGTCGGAAACTTTGTTATTCTTGGTGACAATAACCTGGTCATTGCATCTGTCAGGTAAGATTGTATGCTAGAATCATTATCAAACTGTTTCGGCCTTTCTCCAAATACTTACTTCGCCGTAAATATGCAGAGCACTATTCACTACAAAGCAGATGACAAAACTGAGAACTGACCAAGCGCCACACAACGCTTTCCAACCAGTCAATCATTTGTTCATTTTTCAATGAATTGCTTTCAAAGAACGTCAAAGACGTGGGAGGAAAAAATGAAATACAATCAACTCCAGTACTGGTAGTTTCTATAATAATTCTTTAGCTGGAATTTTCCTTGCTATATGAGTATTGTTCCAACTTTCCGCTTCTTTTCTTAACAGGTAATGGAACTAATTTAAGGTATCTATGTTTAATTTTAAAACTTCACTCAGCTAGCTTTCGATGACGCTTTTCTAAGTACACCTGTTCAAACTTGTCAACAGATGGACTTAAAGAAAAGGTTAAGCAACACTAATAATCAGGCCGATAGCTCAAAAATTTGAACGAGGAGCATCCTCTACATATAGATTGACGCTATGTTCACGACCATGAACCCTTGAAAGTAAAACCGGCTCAGACTAAGCACCTTTTTCTATATTCTGCTTGAACCGTTGCTCTCATATCTGAGGTAGTTTCTTGAATGAAACCGGTGCCTACACAATGAAGTAATTGCCAGCAACATTAGAACTTGGCAAAGAGCTGAAAGCCGGCTGCGGAATATAAAAAATTTTTGAGAGCAGAGTGATAGTTGGCTGAAAGGAAAGTTTCCATCATACATTCATGAGCCGATAAAAACTAGAAGGATGGCAAAATTTCAATCTTTGATATTATCAATCTTCACCGAATCACACAGAAACAAAATGGAGAGGCTTTTTCAGTACAAAACCTCTACTGTTTGTTTTAAGTGTCGCCGGCACTTGATCTGAGTGAAAGGGACTTCGTTGGAAAACGTCGTCCACAATCAGTTGGTGTGTTTATGAAGTTACGTTGTAAATTAGTTGAGTGGTTTGAGAGCACCTGAAGATTTGCGCAAATATTAACCTAACGGGCGAGTGTGCGTCTCTGTTTCGGCCGTTTTGTGTTTATAGAATAACTGATTTTATCCATTTTAGTAAGACATTATGATCAAAGATTAAAAGAAGATCATTATAGACCACATAAAATGTCTTGCCAGTTTAATTTCTGAAAGACTGAGGTAGAAAAATATAGCAATAAGACTTTCTCTCTCTCTCTCAAAAAACAAAAAACATCGGCAGTTACCACAAGGCCCACATTATAGCGAATTTGTTTTAGACCGGCGGTGCTTTCAAGTAAAATAACAACGGCACATAGCACAAAATATCACTGCATTTGACAAATTCGTGTGGGAAAGTTGCTTATAGAGGCCTATATCTCCCCATGAAAATAAATAAAACCGAATTTGTCAATATCGTTGACCATTAAAATCTTAGAAAGGCCCGCGTATCAAGTCACATGTTTACCAAAACCGATACAGGTTATAAGCCTGTATGATGACTGACGTCAAATCAATTTTAGGATTTTAATAAACTTAAAGCAAGTGTAATAGATAGTTGTAGGACTGTTTTTTTTGTTAGCTTTCGTGTGTTCGTCCTCTATGCTCTCAACATTCTTGTTGGCCTGCTATCAGTGGTATGAGCTCTCACTCACTCGCGTGCGATTATCGTTAACAAGACTCGGTCTGAAGTCACAATCTCCCTTGTATGAAATTTAGGCATGAGATTCTCACATCGTTTCCTACATTTTCAACACAATGCTAATACGTATAAATCTGTGGACCTGGCCAATTGAAGAGCTTCTCCACCAAAGGAATAAAACCATAGGTTTGAAGAAGACCGTTCAGTGAAGATTCCCGTCAATGCTTAAATGTAAGAACTTTTCAACACTGTAGGCTATTTCATCAGTCCACATTAAATCCGGCTTTAAGTCGTCAGCCAGTGACAATTCTCGAATACAATGCTAACAAAATCGGACCGGCCATTTATTTACTATTTCTGAAGAGTAGTAATATGGGCTAGACTAAACCCACGGCACGCGACCCCCTTTGGGGACCAATCAGAACGCAGGAAAAAAGTCACGTGGTAACTGCTCATTTGCATAAATTAGCATATATGCAAATGAGGTATGTTTTGGAAAACTCCCCATACGCGACAAGAAAGGAGGACGCACAAACGGATGAACGTTTTTCAAACATGGTGTAAGGAACATACTTGCGCCTGGCACGCTGGCGGTCGCGGCGGAGACTGGCACCTGGCACGCTGGCGGTCGCGGCGGAGACTTGGGCCTGACACGCGGGTGGTCGGTGGGGACTTACGCATAAGGTCAAGATGAGCCCGCGATGTCACAACTACTTCCGGTCAGCGGTATCCCACCCCACCCAGGGGGTGATTTGGATACGTCATGTAAGACGTCACGAAGTGTCCCCCTCTGAGAAAGAGGGGCCTGCGAGGTTATTTCCACTTGGGGTCAGTAGCATCCCACCTCAACCCAGGGAGGTGGTGTCGATGCATCATGTAAGAGGTCACGAAGTGTCCCCACCTAAGAAAGACAAGCCCGCTAGGCTGTTTCCACTTGGAGTCAGTGGTATTCCACCTCAACCCAGGGGGTGGTGTCGATGCATCATGTAAGAGGTCACGAAGTGTCCCTCTCTGAGAAATAGGGGTCTGCGAGGTTATTTCCACTTGGGGTCAGTAGCATCCCACCTTCACATGTTGAAGTGTCCGGGGATTGGTTTGGAAGTCGCCGGGGCATCGTGACGAATGGAAAGTGGTCGGAAACCGATCAGAAAGGTCTTCCAAATCCAGGTGGGGGATGCCCAAGTCTTGCAAGCAGGTCTTTTTCCGTGGAGCCCCCTTTAAAGGCCACCACGGGTTTGTCCGGAGTGTTGTGTCGGACGTAGAGGCGGGCCAGATCGGTTTTGAGCTGACTTTGAGGTTGGGCCTCTTTGTCCAGCAAAGGGTAAAAGGGGAGGCCCATGCTGGACGCTGCATCGTAACCAGGTATTGCGAACAATGGCAAATAGTTTTTGAAAGAGAAAAAAAAACACGTTGTAGATGGTTTGAAAAAAGAACGTTTTATTTTAACCTTTCAACCTGGTTTTTTTAAAAAACACAGTGTTTCAAACATTCAACTTGACTTTGGTTTGCATGATTTTCTTGACGATCCTTTCCGTGAGGGTCCGCTTGCCCGGCAATCCCTCGATGGCCTTGATCATGCGACGATCGGCGGCATGCTTGTCCCTCAAAGTCTTGGCCTTGTCGTAGTTGATGTCGTGTTGTTTGGCAATCTTGTCCAACCGGTTGATGCCCGGGTCCCCGCGTTTCAAACGTTTCTTCAAATGCGTGCCGGGGCCCATGTACTGATAGCCCGGCCAATGAAATTCCAGGCCCGTTTTGCCCAGCCATTTTTGCACATCCACCCCGCGGCCGCCCTGAGAAGGAGAGGGCTTCTTGCATCGTCGCTTACTCGTCCTCTTCATCGTAGTCCTCTTTATCGAGTCGGCGTCGCGTGCGCTTTCCTTGCTCCCAATCTTCCCACCCTGGTTGGGTTCTCAACCGTCTCACTGCCAAGGGTGTTTTCGACGTTTCCTCCATGGCCCGTCGCCTTTTATCCATGGCCCTGGCGACAGCCCCCCATAAATCATCCTCACCCGTGGCCCTTGGACGCTCGATCTGGGGCGTCTTTTTCAATCGGCGTTTACCCTGTTCGAGGTCCCACGCATCAAAGGGGGTGCTCCGAGTAGGCTCTTCCTCCTCCTCCTCCTCCTTTTTCACTTTCACTTCCTGAGGGGGTGGGAAGGACCAGTCGTCTTCCTCTTCCTTTTTGACTTCCACCCAAGGAGGGGGTGGGAGAGGCCAGTCCTCGTCCTCTTCTTCTTCTTTTGCCTTTTTGAACAACCGTTTGGGTTTTCTTGGCACTTTGGGTTTCACGTCCGTCCCTATGGCCTTGCTCACCGTTGTCTTGGCAGGGGTCCTACCTGTGGGGGTTCCCCCCTCCGTTTTTTGGGCCACTCTCACCATGCGTCGCATCCATTTGTCGAACGCACTGCTCACCAAGTCCGTTTCGGGGGCGTCGTCATCGTCGGCTGTCCCCGCCGTGCCTGCTGCGGGAACGTCCAAGGTTCGCAGTTTTTTCGTGGCTCGATGCAGGGCCCGCGATACGGGCTTCAACTTCATGCGTTTGGCGGCAGGCGACAGGTGGGGATCCTTCAACAACCGTTCCTCTTTGGCCGCCAAGGTGGCCGCATGGGTTAACAGATGGTTCTGCAACAAACCGGCCTTGTGCTTAGCCACCCAAGGAGCGAATTCGCGTTTGGGTACGATCAACATTTCTTCCATGACGAGACGGTGATGCGACCGGTCACACGTGCTTCACCGACAGGGGTCGCACAGTAGGCGTCGTCTGAGTTCACAACACTCATGTTGCCACCTCTTATAGGTTCTTGTTGGCCGGACATTCTAAGGCTCGACTGTTTTTTCTTCCTTGGCCGCTTGCAACAAGGCCACAGGAGCTCTCATCGTTGGAGACATCGACACACCGCTTGCAGTCCCCGCCATAAGCCACTGCCCGTTTGTCGGAGCAAGAGAGCGCGTCGTCGGGTCACCGAATTTTTCCGCTTGGCTAACTCGCGCAAGACCTTTTTATGCCTTTTCAACCGGGCCACGACGTCCGGGGTGACCCTGGCATGCCCTTTCAACGTGTTCAACACCAATTCGCTGATGGCATTGATCTGATCGGCGTTGGCGTGCCGTAGGAGGTCGTGACGGTATTGCCCGCGGGCATCTCGAAACAGACTTTCCAAAAACGGCAACTGACGTCTGAGACGTTTCATCTCGAGGGGAACCGTCTGCGTCGACCAGGGTCCACGTTGTCTTTTATACCCTCTTTTCTTGTGGCAGCTTCCAGGGCTTTTTTTGGTCACATGAGGCAACAAGGGCTGGCTTTCTTGGCGATGAAACCTGGCGATCGAACGTATTGGAGCCACGATTGTTTGCCCCCTCTTGCTTTGTGACCCTGGCAGGCCGCTCTCATGCTGTCGTATTGCCGTTTGACCTTCGTCATGTCCGTGTTTTTGACGGCACGTGTCGCGCGTGACCTCATAGGCTTTTTTGGGATCCACCACCCAAGGCATCTTGGCGCCTTGCTGAGTGGAGGGTCGTCTCCGCCGAGGTGTCGAAGAGGTGGTTGTCTTCTTCTTTGTCGTCGTCGCACGTTTGGCCATGGTCTGAGGTTGCGAGGACAGCGTCCCTTCCCTTTTATCGCGTCCACGCAAAGGTGGAACCATCGGGATGACGCACCAACCCAGACCTCCGTCGTTTCATGGCAGCACGTTCTACACTGCTTGCATTGTACCGCTTTTTGGTGGCGGCCTCCAGAGCTTTTTTGGCACCGTACCCCGCGGCACCACTGACGGCTCCTACAGCAGCCGCTTTGCCCGCTGCGATGGCTGCAGGCAGGAGGGCTAGTAGAGGAAACAGGCCTCCCTTGTGACGTCGCCGTCGAGTCGTCCGTCGTCGCGACACTCTTTGCTTGGGCATGCTCGCTTGTTGAGTGACCTCTCGTAGGCAGTGCGTTCCCTTTTTATGTCGGAGGGTGGGGCTTGGCAAAGGCACCGTGATGTTTTTCACAACACGAATCATGTCGCGCATGACCTCGTAAGCTTTTTTTGGGCTGCACCACCCGAGGCATCTTCCCCTTGCTAAGTGGAGGGTCGTCTCCGCCGACGTGGTCTTCTTCTTTGTCATCATCGCACGTTTGGCCATGGTCTGAGGTTTCGAGGACGGTAACAATGTTGGAGTGATTTCATCGCAATGAGGTAGAACCGTCAGAATAACGTGTTAACACGGTGTTCCCTCGTTTTGTCACGCTCGTTATCCTCCTCTTTTTCCTTTTTGTGGCTGCCTCAATGGCTTTTTTGGCGCCGTACCCCGCGGCACCACTGACGGCTCCTAAAGCGGCCGCTTTGCCCGCCGCGATGGCCGCCGGAAGGAGGGCTAGTAGAGGAAACAGGCCCCCCTCGTGACGTCGCCGTCGAGTCGTCCGTCGTCGCGACACTCTTTGCTTGGGCATGTTGAGTGACCTCTCGTAGGCCGTGCGTTCCCTTTTATGTCGGACGGTGGGGCTTGGCAAAGGCACGGGTGTACCCTTCGTCCTCCAAGAGGTCCGAAAAGACCCGGTACGTATCGTCGGAGGCCGGATGCAGATCCAAGAAGACGTACCCAAAAGGTCGGGCCGTCACCGTGTCGTAGACGTCTAACACGTCGGGCCAATGTTTGGGAAAGGCTTGCCTGATGAGGTTGGTGAACCCCAACTGATCGCGAGGACTCTTGAAGGCCACGATGTAATGCGCATTACGCGAAATGGTCTTGGCGTACTTGCCAGGGGGAAACATGTCTTGACAGAGATACAGCACGGTGATGTTGCGATGGTGCGAGTCTTTGGTGAACAGATCCAACACGCGTTTGTCGTTGCCCCCTTCCTCCATCAGATCGTCGAGGACCAAGACCCCTCCTTTCGTGCGACCGAACCAACGTTGTAATTGATCGCTCTCGGGTATGCCTTTGTGCATGTGTACCCCCAGTCGAGCCAACGGGAGAAAGCCCTCTTGCCACACCCCGTAACAATAGTGGACGTTGGGCACCACGTCGCAAAAGTACCGGTGAGGCGCTTTCAAGAGTTTGGTGACAAATACCGTCTTGCCACACCCCGAGGGTCCCACCACCAACAGGCTACTCGGTGTCCGAATCATCTTTGTTCAACTCCACAGCAAGGCGTCGATTTTTATACTGCCCGCTTTCAGACGTCTGAGCATGGAATTCAACGTCAGACGCCCCGTGAGAGGCACCTTTTGCGTCTTCAAGGGCTTGGGGAGTTTACGAAAGACCTCGGCCAACGTCACGGTGTCTTTGACCATCTTGATCTTTTTCTTTTTGCTCCGCACGCGTTTAGGTGGGTCGGGTTCGGGACCGTATTGTTCCTGCAACCGTTGCATCATACCCATCCACGTGGCTTGACTGGGTAAGGGAACCGTCGAGGTAAGTCGCGGAGGTACGAGCCCCGTCACAGGTTGCAAGTCGAGGCGTCGTTGGGCCATACTGATATGGTTTCCCTAAGAGTGCGCCCCCCTTTTATATAGACAAAGGACAGTCACCGCTTTTTTTAAAATGTTTTATTGAGAACGACCTCGTTGTTGCTAATACACGGTATCGTAGTTTTGGCCTTCCGGGTTCCCCGTCATCGTCATGAGCATGTCCATCAGACGCACGGGCACGTGGTTACTCTGGCGAATGGGGCCCGTCAAACGATGCCACGCCAAATCGCGTCGCACCAATCGCTTGAACCAGGCAGCCGCGCGAGCGTCGTTCTTCACGAAATCGTAACGACTAAAATACTGTTGAAACGTCTGTAGCGTGCCTCCCAGACTGCAATGCACCAAAAACAGGAGGGCATAGGCACCGCACGTGTTGCTGTCGATGGCTTGCAAACTGCGCTCGTTGAAACGAAGGGTGGACCAATGCTTTTCCAACCAGTCTTCCAGGGCAGGCGCCCCGTAACGCCACAACGGTAACCCAAAACTGTCCATCACCAAGCAGGTGTCCTCCTCTTCGTCGTCGTCAGGGCCTGGCGTCCAAAGGGCCATCCAATGACTGCCGGGACGATCGTGAGGGTCCACGTTGACGATATACCCTTGCGCACGGTCTCGGGTGGGTCGAGGGGGCAGTCGGTCGCTGGGAAAGACCCCGGCAAAATGAGGACCAAGGTGGGGGTCGTCTTCGGCCAAATGCCGCAACTGTTCGTCCGTGGTGGGCACCAACTCCATGGTGGGACTGACCTAGGCCTGCCTTCTAATGGCTCTTTTATGTGCCATAGGCATTGTACAACACGCCTCCGTCATGGGTGATTTGCATGACGTTCTCAAATTCGCCGTAAATGACCACCGTGGCGACGTGAGCCAACCCGGCATTCAAGTGAAATTGCACGCGCACGTTGCCCTCTTTTTGCGGGTTGAGAATTTTACCGTCGGCATCCCCACTGGCCACATTGTCGAAGACGTACAAGGTGCAATTCTTGCCGTACCCCCACTCTTGGGGCCGTACCAGGTTGGGTCGCCTTTCTTTCCAAGCCGAGGTGGCCTGCACGAAGCGGAAATACCCCACGAGATCTTTGTTGCCATCGTTCGCATTCAATTCGAGGGTCGTGCCGTAGGGATACTCTTCGCCGTCCACAAACTGTTTGATCCACTGTAACCCAAACTGTTGAAAGGCAAACGGCGAGTACGTGTAGTCGCCATTGTAACTGCTCTGGTGCAACAACCCCACAATCATCCGATCGGGCACGCGGTGGAGAAAGATGCGATCTTCGTCAAAATCCGTCTGACCCGCAGGGAGGGCATACGTGCGAATCTCCGAACGCACCAAGGGGTACTTGGCATAAAACCCCTCGTTTCTTTGTAATTGTAAGGTATTGGCGAGGGGGTCCGACAATTGCACTTGACACACGTGAAACTTGATTTTGATGTCGGCGTCCGTCAAACGGCCTTGCTCTGCCACCCCGTTGAGGAAGAAGGCTGGTTCGTGGAAGAAGAAACGCACCACCACTTCTACAAAGGGTACCAAGGGTTTACCCATGTAAAAGGCTTCCGAGTGCGGCTTGAAGTACAGCGTGCGTCGTTTCCCATCCGTGTAGTGCCCTTGTTCTCTCTTCATGGCCTTCACGGCAGCTTTTTGCGTGGCACTGAGAGCCGTGTAGTCGGCGTGGGGGATCGCGTCGTCCACGTTGTTGGCCGTCAAAGGGGTGGCCACATCCAATCCATCTTGTTGGAAACCCTGCAAGGGCAAGAGGCTCTCTCCATCCAGGCGATCGTTGTTGATGAGGGTCTCAAAGTAAGCTTTGTACGGGTAGGTGTCCGTCTGGGAACTGATCAACGTGCCATTGAAGGTGACGCTGCATTGTTTGATCATGGTGTGGCATAAATTCTGTGCGGGGAACAGATTGTCCGCGGCTGCCACGTTGTTGCCATCGTGTTGTTTCATTTGAAATTCCATTTCGAAGTAACTCCGATTCAAGTCCACGTACTCGTTGACGCCCGACATGACAAATTGCATGGGTTGAATGCCTCCGCTGTCCGCTTTCACCAACACCATGCGATACTTTTCGTAGGAAGTATCCGTCGGGGGTACGTCGAAGATTTGCATGGTGGGATGCCAGGTGGTGGCGGCAGGTGTCCTTCCCTCACTCATCGTGCTCACCGGCGTCTTCGTCGCCTTTGCCGTGGTCGCTTGTGCATCTCTTTTATATACGCGCGTGTCCAGGAAGGCACCATGTCAGGAGCCCCCGGCCAAATCCGTCCCCCGACTTGAGGCGCCACGCCTTTCAGACCGTGCCGTTGAAGCCCCCTCGAGGGCATGGGTGTCATGACGATGCGCCGCTTGACCATCTTCAGGGTCCCAAGATATCGTGCACACTGTGCTTGACGCGTTTACTCACTCTGTCGAGGACTTCGTCAGCTTTGCGTTTCAAGGCCCTCTTCACGTGCTTTTGTACCTTTCTGGCGACGACTTGACCCCCCCTTTCGAGCACGGGTCCGACAAACCGACTGAAAAGCCCCGAACCGTCTTGCGACGTGGGGGTGTACCGTGTCAGACTGCCTCCTCGCATGACTCGCAAAATGCCTCGGACGCTAGGGGGTGTCCTTTTATACACGTCGACTGGATTGTCCGCACAGACCACGACAAGGTTGTCTTCTCTTTATACACGCTGGCGAAAATGCAAAGTCAAGTTGGAGGGTCCCTCCCCCAGATGCGCCAAGGCACCGGCCATCTCGGCGATTTGCACTTCCATCACCTCGAACGAGGGTTGACGCACCGGCAGGTATTGCACGTGGGTGGGTTCGAAGTAGGCGTACCCATTTCGGTCCGTGGTGGAAAGGTGGACTTCTCTTAGGAGATCCGTGATGCGTTCACCCACGATGGTGCTCTGACCCGCATTGCAGTAGACACGCAGACTGCGCGAGGGGGTGAAGAAGCTCTTTTCGAACCAACCCCAATTCAAGTTGGTAAACTCCCAGGTCTGTTGTTGCGTGAGAATGACCCACTCTCCCTGGATGGTGGCCGCATCGATGGGCTGAGTGTTGATCTTGTCGCTGGCGGGAGGGGACTTGTAATGAATCTGACGGATCTGGGGTCCGGGAAAACTGTGGCTTGGGCCAATGCCTCCTAACAACACCATCAAGTCGTACGCAAAGCCCACTGTGATGTTCTGGGAAGCGCGCTCGCATCCGCTGCCGTCGATTTGCAAGGTGGTGGGACCCGTCCAACGCAGGGTTTGAAAGTACTCCGCATCGGTTTCCGGATGCTTCCATTCTTCGAGGTCCGTGCTGTCTTTCTCCGTGTACTTGAAATAGTAGGCGATTCCCTTTTGCAACTCGAACACGAGGGACCGCATGAAAGAGACCCCGTCGTGCACCGACTCGTCCTGCAACAGGTCGTCCACGGTGACCACAGCCCTCACGTTGTTGTTGGCCACACTGCGTGTCCCGCGCGCATCCACCTTGGTCGTGTAGCCCCGTTGATAGGCCAGTTGGGTGCCCGAAGGAAACTTTTGCAACAGGGCGGACCGAAATTCGTTCCGAAGGGGTAGCGACAGGCTCGCCAACCCCACTTGCCAGTCTTTGCCTCCGAACTGCAAGGGGGTGGGCAATTGCACCTTGTAACTGTTGTTGCGATTGGCCCTCGCGAATTGAGCTCCTCCGCCATCGCTGGGCAACGTCACGTAGAGCTCTTCCATGCCTTGAGGTCCGACGTGGGGATCCAACTATCGTATTTGGCCGGCCACCCTTTCCATCTCACCAACGCTCGCTTGCCACGCCGTTTAAGTACTTTTTCGATGCGCCACAAGGTGTCGTCGTCCACGGTGACTTTTTGTAGATCCTCTTCGTAAAACGTCCCCTCCACGGATGTGCCATCCATTTCTTCGATTTTGTAGGTGATGGGAACCCCCGGCACCACGCGTTGCACGACAAACACTTCCTCCGTCCATTGAGGCAAATACCCTTTCTTGAAGAGTCTCGTGCGTTTGCTCAAGCGCACGCGATCCCCTCTGGCCAATCGAGGTCGCCTCCGATCAGGTTTCAACCGTAAACCGTACAATCGCTGCCACACAAACTCCTCGTTCTCCGGCGTCACTTTTCTCGGTGCCAAACCAATGCTACGGTGCTTGGAGGCATTATACCCAGCCACCAAGTCGGGCAGGATGTCGATGTACTTCAACGTGTTGGCGGCGGTGAAATAGCGGTACATTCGGCCCTTGAGCGTGCGATTGAACCGTTCCACCACGGCGGCTTTGGCATCCCCTTTCGTGGAAAAATGATGAATGCCTTCTCGCTTCAACCAGGCCTGCACAGTAGCGTTGTAAAATTCTTTGCCTTTGTCCGTTTGCAAGGTTTGTGGCCGGCGTCCACCGTCCTTGAGAATGCTTCGAAAGGCTCGCACGACCTCGGCGCCCGTCTTGTTTTTCAACGGACGCACCCAGGCGTATTTTGACAAGACGTCCACCACGGTCAGGAGGTAACGTATGCCGCGGTTGTGGCGGGCCACGCGCTGCATTTCCACTAGATCGGCCACCCATTGCTGGTCGCGATGAAACACCAAGACAGGCAGCGTCAAAAACCGCCGACGCGGGGGTTTGTGCAACGTGTAGGCCAAATTCTTTTCCAACAAGGTGCGTGCCTTCTTGAGGGACCACCCGTGAGCGCGTGCAAACCGGGCCACCCCGCCCAAGGCCCCGGGCGCTGCAGGGTCCTCGTAGGATGCTGCCGTTGTGGGCTTTATGGTCTCTTTTTTCTTCATGGTCGTCGAAGTCTGTCCGTCACCCACAGGCAAAATCGACGCCACGCCAACTCTCGAATGGTGGGCAGGCATAGCCCGTACGTTTTATGTATCTTGCGGTACCATTGCCAACTTTCTGGCCAAGGGTACCCCTCGTCCAACCACACCACAAAGGCTGTGAAGGTCCCCCAGTGCAACTCGTCGAGAAGGTATTCGAAGACGTCGAGGGGAGTGCCATCGGCGGCCGCGTCCATGGCGAACACATCCTTACTTGGTGCCCCTATGACGGCCACGAGCGATCGACATACCGTGCGCAACATGACCCAACGGCATCGACTCCACACGTCTGCGCACGTCGTCATGGTTTTCGCACACTGATGAGTCAAGGTGGCGGACGGCCCGGTTTTATGACTTCCTGCGTCTGAAATGCAAGGTGACCGTCGTGTGCGTGCGACCCACTTGTGCCGTGGGCAACGCATGCCCCAACCCATCCCTCAAACTGACGCTGGCCACCTCCAGTCCGTAATAGCGCACAGACCGAAATCGTTCTTGCGAGGGTTCGTAATACACACAACCCTCCCCTCGCTGCAAGTGCGGCACCTCTTGCAAGAGATCGGTCGTCCGATCCCCCACCATGACGGCACGTCCCACGTTGGAATAGATGTGCAGACCCTGCGTGTGGTGCGTCTTGCCCACCACACTGTCGAAGGCGTCATTCAGACGCACGAAGCGCCATTTCACTTTAGACGAAAACATGACCGTGTCACGCGTGGAATCGTATTTTAGCAGCACGTCACCGTGAGCAATGATGGAGTCCACCGTGTGACCCCACCTTGGGGCCGGGCCCGTGACCACTTGACGCAATTCGGGAATGGCATTGTGGCCTAGGAGAAATGACAAGCTTTGCGATGGGTCGGGCACCAACCAACCCATCTTGAAACACAAACTCTTGTTCAATTCAAAGGTCGTTCCATCGAATCCATCGACAATCATCTCCATGGCACCATTGGAGGTGTCCCAACTCACGCGGGGGCGGATCTGCAGGGTTCCGTCTTCGTAGTCAAACAGATTGACTTTCAACAACCATTGTTCGATCAAGGCTTTCATGAACGCTTCGCCCGATGGCAAGGGATGTCGAGTATTCGAGGCCACCATGTCACTGACAAGGACTTGGTTCTTGATCGTCCAGGGAAAGTCCGAATCCCCCTCTTTCAGTAATCGGGTGGTCGTGACCAACAAGGCCTTGCTAGGTTGGTCGTGCAAGAGGGTGACGTCCATCCCACGATCGCGCATGACCAGACTGCTCAAGGCCACTTCCCACCCAGGCTCTCCAAACGTCAGGGGAGTGGCTAATCGCACTTGAAAGGACGCCGCCGTGTTCTGGGGAAATTCGGGCGTCGTGTCGCTCGACAGGGTCACGTACATGTCCCTGAGTCCCCTCATCTCGTCTGACCCCCGTGCCACGGCGTCCCGTCTTTTTATGCTATTTGTCTAGGGTCGTGGGTGAGGGGAAGGTCAACATGCATACACTACAACAACAACACACCTCGGAATGAGGTCTTTAACGGTTTAATCTTTAAAAATGGACCGCACGCGATTACAAGGCCAACTACAATTACAGGGTTTCCAGCACAACACTTCTTCGGGGGTCCCACGTTGGTACACCTGGTTTTTCTCGTCCTCACAGTACTCACACAACACCAGGTCTAACAGGTCGTCACACCGTGCACGCCACAGATCGCGTTCTCGCAAGGCCTTTTCGTAAAGGGGCTCAAAGACCGAGGCGGGGGTGGCCACATCCTCCTCCACCTCTGCTTTGGGTTCGGGTTTCGGGGTGTAGTCCTCGCCCATCGTTCCCCTGACCCATCGTGTTACCTTAAGGGACGAATGGAAGGCAGACCGGAAGATAATTGGACACCCTCCCCGCGGACCAGACTTGGACCGAAGCCATCGTGAGACGCATCATGCAAGCCAAGTTGTGTTTGAAATTGTTTTTTTTTAATGAGACATTAAAATACATGCTTTGAAAAAAAAAATGCAAGCGTCCGTCTCTTCTTTTTATAAATAATAAACAACGGCAGCTCCTTGATTTTTTAATTGGAACGTGGTGAAAAACAAGGCAAACAGGAGGAACAAGAACACCAGTTCGTAAAAACGCGATACACAAGAGAAACACAAATGTTCATGGTCTTGTTCTTCTCATGGTGGGCATCGTTCGTAGCCGTACGGATACGTACGCGCGGTGACGGGGTCCAAGACCCTCTTACTGTACACTAGGCGATAGTCCTTGTACTGGGGTTGCGTGTACAGTTGATACTGTTTGGCATCCCGCACAATGTTATGGGATTTCGTGATACGGCGCCACCGCGGTTCGCGAAGGGGAGACTGCACTTCGTCCAGGGTATTCCGACGCAGCACCTCGTAATTCAATTGGGCACTCCCTTCGCTGTTCAGGGAAAATCCCCGCACCTTGCAGCAGGTGTGACCGGTCAGAGTCTTATACCCGTAGTTTTTGGGCCCTCCCGAACAGAATTCCATGATAGTGTCGTCTGCCTCTAGTTCGTTTTTGAAATCCCCCAGATATTCGCCGAGGGGTGGGTCGGGTTCTCCCGGGCGGTGGACGAAGATCACCGAATCGGTGTCAAAATAGAGCACCCGCTCGTCCAACAGCTCCAACGCCTCGTAGAGTCTCAAGCGCGCCCAACAGGTGGTGAAGGCCGCCACAAAGATGTTGAGGTTGGGCGAGACGCCCCGGTCGTCGTGCTCTTTTTGAAAGTGGACCTCCACCCGCTCTTCCGTCAAGGGGCTGACGTATTTGATGTCGTTTCCGTCACTATCCAAAAAGGCATGCATGGATTGGGGGTCCACAAACTCCTTCACTTGCGTCTTGTTCTCCCTCTGCCCGAACTTGCCCCACATGCTGTTCAGCATCATCTTGGCGAGAGCACGGAGACCGGGGTTCTTCTCCATCTTATCGTGGTCGAGTTGGATCCCCTCGCGTCGCTTGTAGTCGTTGAGGTACTGCTGCTTCTCCGCCTCCGTCATGTCGGCGCGGGGCCATCCACTGGCTTCCTCTTTGATTTTGAGCCAAGCGTTCACGTAGTCCTCGAAGAGACCCGCGCGGCTCTCGGGGAAATGCCAGACCTCGTGAATGGCCTTGATCACGTACCCCATCTCCACTGCTTTAGCGAGTTCCGGGGTGCACCACGTCCCGATCAGCGCCCGGTCTTCGTCCGAGTGCGAGCAGTAACTCACCCTGTCCAACAACGGACGATCCACATTGTCTTCCACGCAACGGCGACACAGCGGGAACGTCAATTTCTCGTGGGTGCGGTAGGGCAACACGGGATGAAACAACCCTTCCGGCGGCAACACCGTGCACTTGACCAATCCAAAATACCCGTCCAGGCTCGTGGTGTCGGGGTCGTAAATGAATTCGGGGTGGCCCACGGGGTACATGCCCGTCTTGTTGACGTACGGGTACAGACTCGTATAATCGTAGTACCGGATCTCCTCTCCGAGGGATTCGTCCACCAGGGCGTGCAGTTGAATGGCATTCGTACGACCGCCAAAAAACGCCTCGCGGGGATCCAAGGGATCTTGCAAGTCGAGACCCTCCACGAAAGCGCGCACGTCCTCGTCCTCTCGCTTGAGGCGGTTCCACTCACACTCCCACATCTCGATCACCCGATACCCCCTGCTCGTCAAACCTTCCTTCTTTCGTTCCGTCAGCACCCGCACGTCCTCCATCGATCGATCCAGCAGACGGCGATGTTCCTCCGACCGTTGGGGGTAACAGCTGCGGCACCCGTGCCAAAAGCACCCGTGGAATTCGTAGGCTGTGCGGGTCTCCGGGTCGTAACCATCCAGGCGAAAACGCGTTCCCGGGACCAGGTACTCCCCCTGGTTGCGTGCGTGTCGGATGTACGTACGCCAGAGCGGGTGATGGAAATGAGCCGCGTCGGGGTAAGCTAACATCATCATGTCCTCCCCCTCCTGTTCATCGTCGGTCAAGGCCATCCAATGCGATTGGCGCAATCCGTGCTCCCGCCACAGCAACCATTCCATGGCCCCGCGAGAATGTCGGGTCGTCATTCGCCATCCGTTCAACGGCTCGCTCGCAATACTTTCGGGGATCATCCGGTTCATACGAAGGTCCCTGTTGCACGCCGAGGCGATGGTGATTTGTTCAAAAGGGTTGAAACTCGTTTTGGCTTCAAACAATCGTTTGAAGGTGAGGCAACCCTCCTTCAGCAGGCGCACGTCGGACTCACAGTAACTGACGAGTTCTTTGGCAAAGTCAAACTCTACACCATCCGTCACTTGCTTCGCGTGCCAGGCCTCGAAATCTTTTCGTCCTTTGACGGACATGCCTTCCGGCATGTAGTAGTCCTTGGCCGGGATGGATCCCACGTACTCGGCGTTCTCGCGGGTATTGAATAAGTGAGGGAAGTATCCCTTCTTCAGCTCGGTCAGGCCAAAGGTCTTGGGGAAGGCGGACAGGGGCATTTGGAAGAATGACAGCGAGTCGATGAATCGGATCCCGTCGCGCTGCAGGGCTAGGACTTTGGCACCATTGCGTACTTGATCGATCTGAATTTTCTGACGATGGTACTCGTCGATCACCGGGTAACTGTCGTAGCCCTGGAAATTATGGGCGATCACGGTGAGGGGTCGCGTGTCTTCCTCCGTCAGGGTGTCGAGCCACTCCAAAAAGTCACGGATGCAGGAGTCCCCCGGGAAACGAAAGGGTCGATCGTCTTTCTCGGTCTCCGCTACCACGAGATTCGGCACGTGACGCCCGTCTTCTTGCATGCATTCGATGTCGAAGAAGACGTGCAAGGGTTCTTTCTCCTCGTCGTCGCTGCACTCCTCGGCGTCACTGTTCTCGTTGGCGCGAAGCGTCTGGAACCCCGCCGCCGCGCCACGTCGCACCCGCCGACCTCTCCTCTCGGCGCGTTTCTCTTTCTGCAATTCGGCGGGTCGCTTGGCCACTTGAAGAAAACAACGATGGGTGTCCATCGGCACGTACTCCTTGCACGAGGGGCAGGTGGCGTGTCCGCACACGTGTTCTTTCATTTCCTTGACACCCCGCAACAATTTCAAACACCCCTTACATTTCCGACGCACGCTGCAGACGCTGGGTTTGCCGAACGCCACGGGCTTCCCGTCGTGACTGTATCCCAAGTGATTCTCCAAACAAGTCGAGCCGTAAAACTGGCGCAAACAGTGGTCGCATCGTACGGTCGCCGTTCCGCGCTGCGAACGGGCTCGAGCGTGGTCGGAGCATCCCTCTTGCAAGCAGGCCCCGCAATGGTTCTCGTTGCGCAAACATCGATGCTGTCCTTGGTTGTTGTACCCTTTGAAGCAATACGCGCACACGTAACTCGTGCCGAAGAAACCGGGCAAGGACGTAATGGTATCGTAATGTCCCTTCTCGTGCAACAGTCCCAATATCTTGTGCCCGAATCCGTACGCGAACGCCTCGAAACACCGGTCCGCATCGATCACCACGATCCGGTAATCGTACATGCTCGGGTGGGCCGCGAAACGCTTCAACTCGTTGTCCCCGCATTTCCCACGAGGCACGCCCGCCAACTCGTGCAGTCGGTCGGCTTCCAACCCTTGAATGGCACGACCTCGCAAGAACGCTCGCCATTTCGGATGATGTTCCGCTTTGGCTCGGGCCGTCACGATGGCTCGCGCGCAACACGTATTCTCGCGCGTCGGCTGTATGCGGACCACCGTCTGTTTCATCCTTCGCAACACCGCCATGGATCGATGGCCCGGTTTGAATCGTCGACGCTGACCGCCACCTTGAGGTCGAGACCGCACGTGTACGAACGCCAATTGAAACGAGTCGTCCATTTCAAACTGTTCGTTCGAATTCAGCATTCGGGCCAAATGTTTCAACATCTCCTCCACGCGAAAATCATTCCGCCGCCATTCGCCAGCACGTAGACCCCATCCATTATAGTTATTGGCCAAACGGTCCGATCCCAACGTGAAGAACACGCGGTCGCGATCCTCGATGTCGTCGTCGTCATCCAATAAACGGTTCATGCTGGCCCGCAACCCTCGCGTCAAGGTTGCCGCGATATTTTGCCCGGGCTCCAGTTGACCTCTCTGGCGAACGCGCGCCCGAAACACGCGCTCCTCTACGCCCATCCGCTCGCTTCGTCGATCCACCACGGGGTCCAGGTCGAAGTCGAATCGACCGCCAGTCTGCATGGGTCCCTCTTCGACAGCAGCGGCAGCGCGGATCAATTCTGCATCGGACACACCGTCGTTCCAAAAGTCTTCGTCCCACTCGTGCTGATCCATCCTTCAAATGGCTCGCGTCACTCCGGGTGTCCTGTTTTATACGAGTCGTTCATGACGTCAATGCTCACGCCACGCCACGTCAAGCCTCATGCCACAGCTCGTTCCTCATTGGTCAATTTCGAGCACCCCACTCGACACGTCAAGGCTCACGCCACGTCAAGGTCGACACGTCAAGGCTCACGCCACACGCCCCACAACATCCCATTGGTTCCCAAAGCACAATAGCTCCTTAACCGGTCAGAACTGGTCAAGTTCGCACGTGGTTTGCTCCATCAAGGCGTGCGTTTCCCGAAACTCAAGAGACTTCTCGGGCCTAATTTGCTATGTGTTTCAAAAACGAAAACGTTTTCAGGTGGGACATTTTGCGATCAATTTCCCTTTTCGTGTCTTGAAATCACAGCGAAAGACCAGCGTTTCAGCAGAAGCGCATCGCAGTTTTGGGGCCCCTTAGGTTTTCGGGACTTTCGAGAAACGGACCGAAGGTCGTCCATCATTCCGTAGGTAATGGCCGCTCGCTCGCGGCGACCCCAGGTTTGGTCCTCTTAACATGAGGATAACTGAGCTCTGCGAAGCTCGACAGGAAACGATACTCTTCTACAGACGAATCGGCGGTCAACAGCAAGAGGATGTGGAGGTTTCAAAGGAGATGAAAGACTATTTTCCCCTTTGGATTGCTTCATTTTTTTACAACGCAACCTAACGTGTTTGCACGACCGTGGAAGCCGAATCGCGGACTTGAAATGGATTTTTAGACGACCAGGAAAGAGGCTACAGCCAGGTAAATGGCGCTTTTGAATTTCGATTTTCTCTCGGAAATCCATTTGACCGATCCTTCGAAATGGTATAGTGTTCGCACACCTGATTTTCAATTTGTTTTCACAGGCTTGGAAAGTTGCGCCCTATTTTACCGTGCAGGGATCGATGTGATATTTCCAAGATATATTTTTCTCACCTCTTTGAATTGTGATGAAGCTCCGTCGAACTCAAAATGACACGATACTCTCCTACAGACGAATTGGCGGTGAACAGCAAGAGGATGTGGAGGTTTCAAAGGCGATGAAAGACTATTTTCAAGTTCGGATATCTTCATTTTTGTTTTTCACAACGCAACCTAACATGTTTGCACGACCGTGGAAGCCGAATCGCGGACTTCAAAAATGGATTTTTAGACGACTACAGCCAAGTAAATGGCGCTATTGACTTTTGATTTTCTCTCGGAGACGAGTCGGCCGTTTAAAACAGAGGATATGGAGATCTTGAAGCGAGGAAAAAACCATTTTGCGTTTCGGACCGCTCTCTCACTTTTTTTTTTTCAAACGAGCATGGTGCTCAAATATTACAGCCGAACTGTGGACGGATTTTGTGCGACCCAGGAAAAGGCTGCACCCAGGTAAATATTTTTTTGAATGTCGATTTTCTCTTGGAGAATTGTTTGACCAATTCTTTAAGTCGACCATTGTGTTGTATTCTCATTTTTTCGGCTCGCCAAGTCGCATTTGATTCACAATGGTTTTCAACAATGGGGAAGCCAATTGAAAGACAGCGTGTTTGTACGCTCGCAACAAAGTTTTTCTCGCTGCTAACAACACAATCCTTGTTTACTTCCATACAATTTTCTGTCATAAAAACGGTATGTTGATGCGTTTGTCTCTTTTCATTTGTGGTTGTCTTTAGAAATGCAAAGCCTTGTTGTATTTTGCCTGTCCGTGTGTTGACACTATATGCGAACGGCTACGGTGAACAAAATATTTTTTGCTGTCCAGATTTTTTCTTTGTGATGGACCACCAAAACCTCGGGCATTGTTTCTCGAAGCATTCCCGTTTCAAGAAGGTTCAAAGCCTACCGTTCTCGTTCCTATGCATTGTCATTAATTTTTTTCCTCGTCTCGACCAAAACTGGATTCATGCAAACACAAACAAAAACCACGAAGGAATTATACGCTGGATGACATGGTACGGCAAAACAAAATCATCGCCGTGACCTCAGTCTTAATAATATTGTACAAAAGGAGAGGCCGGTTTCGGCTGGTGTAAGACTCATTAAAAAAATTTTGACAAGATGACTTGACGTGTTTCTTTGTCAATGAATCCCGCAAGTGGGCGACGTCAGGAACTGTGTGGTTTTTTCATTCACCCATGAACTTTTGTTTTTCTCTTTTTTGTTTGAGCGCCAACGAGGTTTTTTCATACACCCAGGAACTTTGATTTTTTTTTTCTTTTGGAACGCCAACGATTGCCTGTCTTAAATTGTTTTTGTATGCCCAATCCGTTCGTTTTTTTCCATTCATTGACCCGCGCGAAACCTTCATCGCGCCGGGACTGTTTTCTTATCTCAAATCCACTGATTTTCCCCCGCGCGCTTCACCCAACCCCTGCTGCGTGATCTCTGCCCCCAGGGACCACCCTTTCAATGTCGACCACCCGCGTGTCAGGCCCAAGTCTCCGCCGCGACCGCCAGCGTGCCAGGTGCCAGTCTCCGCCGCGACCGCCAGCGTGCCAGGCGCAAGTATGTTCCTTACACCATGTTTGAAAAACGTTCATCCGTTTGTGCGTCCTCCTTTCTTGTCGCGTATGGGGAGTTTTCCAAAACATACCTCATTTGCATATATGCTAATTTATGCAAATGAGCAGTTACCACGTGACTTTTTTCCTGCGTTCTGATTGGTCCCCAAAGGGGGTCGCGTGCCGTGGGTTTAGTCTAGCCCATATTACTACTCTGAAGACCTTCTAAAGCCATCGAAGGCTTTGACAGGGCACCGAAATCTTCCTCTGAAAGTGACTCAAGAGTGGATGAATGGATGAATTCCAATTAGAGTGAATTAAAACAGAACCAATTGAAGCCAAAACCTCTTGAATTTTATAACTATTATTTTTTTACGTCTCAAATATATGCTATTGGCATATGGTTGCCAAGGGACATCTAATTGGTCACATAGGCTACTATAAATTATTACTTAGATCACGAAAGTCCTCTATATTGTGATGTTAAGAAGCTATGCAAATTTCAAACAAATTAGTGTACACGCGAAGGCTCTAAGCGGATGACGGCCATATCGGAGAAGAGTCGCTTTCGATGAAAGCACAGTAATTTTAATACAACCACTTCGTCTGGACACCATTGGTAGTAAAATCTTGGATTCGGTGTTAGCTTTGAGGTGAGGTATCAGTTCTGTCTGCCACCCCCGCATTGGTGATATTTCAATCAAACCTTGTACATACTGTATTTAATATACTGGAGTCAGTTCGGAAGAATAACCCTAAGTGCGCATGCTTGCATGGCTAAAGAAAAGTGACGCTTTATTCAGAGATTCTTGATTCACAACAGAGCTTTTTCAATTTCCGAAGAAAGTAACTGCATCAGGTATGTTGGAAGGTCTTGGACGTTTTACATATCCGGATGATGGAATATCTGTCACTCCCTACTTCGAGCGTAAGAAAAATGTAAAGTTTGATTTTTCTAAGTTCAAGCGCTGAGTAAATACGAGACACTGTCAGTTCTTTTTCACTACATTAATACTCGGGTCAAACGGTGTTACTTTATGGACAAACGCTTTCAAAGGGCTTTAAAACGATATGGCAAAGCACTAAATGAAATTACACTCGTGGTCATTCTCTTAAATAAAAAACGCCCTCTTTTGTTGGGTGAACGAGTTTTTGTCACGAAACACCCCAAGACGCGTACGTCTTGCTGAATCACCATGCATACGGCAAACGTGTTTTAATACCATGGCGTTTGATTTCAATTACACACAAAAAAAACAATGACAGTTGTAATTTCGTTCGTCCTCTTATTAAACCGCCTTCCACTCTAAAAACAAAATAAATTTTAGTCCACGTTTGATGGCTAACACACTGACAACCAAACAATGCAAACATATAACAAATTAAACATCTTAGTCTGGGTGTACACCTTCAGGTGATGAATGACAGGAAAAGCTGATTACTGGTGAAAAACTGAATTTCATTTGGAACAAAAATGTAATGAAAGGGTGAAAAAAAAAAAACATCGCCATGTGAGATTTTTCTAGAAAACTCTGCTGGGTACTGATGTATTATACAAAGGCACCCCACGAGCAGTTGAAGCTAAAAAAACTGAAAACCTGCGAGGTTTAGAAATGCAATATTCAATTCAAAACACTCACCAACTAAAAACATTCTGTAAATTTGGGTCAAACGCGGATATCAAGAATTGTGTTGTTGCCAACAACAGTTGTGATGAAGCCAGAAAACAAACAGAGCAGCTGGCAAACATTAAACATTAAGTCGTAGTTTTAGTTAAGCCATGAATATTTCTATCACATTTCTACCGGCGTTTTCATGGCTTTATGAGCCAATGTTGTGTACTAAAAAGTAGCAAAGTCGGCATCTCTTTTTTGTAAACGTGCCAGGCGACATATCACCTTATCAAAGTCATCGAACTCGAGGGGTTTCCCATGGCATACGATTGATTGTAATTTTCGATTAAAATCTCGTCTTGAATATAATTAAGAAAGAGTATGACTCGGCAGAAGTCTAGCAGTGATTACTATTATGTTATCAGTATTCATAAAATAAGTGACTGATAAAGCAGTATTTTAGCAATGTAATCTAACAGCTTCAGGCGACTATTAATACCCACATTACAAGGTCATTTCTTGATGCACATGGGAGGCCCCGAGTTATAAAACTGAGATCTTTTCAAAGCAAAAATAATAATAACAAAATAAAATAAAATAAAGCGAAACAAAAAGAGCTTCTTTTATATGGGAAAGAAGGTTAATGGCGTGTTCTGTATATAAATAGGCTTACAACTCAAAATAAATTGTGCTATGTTCCTCGTTTAGGTGTATATTTTGCCAACTATCAAAGTAACTGGGGATATATATCTCAAAATACAAGGGGAAAATACCCAGTCCCCGGCCCTTAATGACAGCCCTGTCTTTAACCTGGTAATAATTGATTAAGACTGACATGAAAGGAGTTCTGCTGAAGTTTTCAGTATGTAGTTTAAATTGCTGTTGATATTGTTGCTCCTTAATGCCATAGTAACCATTGGTTTTCACGCGATTCTACACGATATTCTACTTGAAAACATGTCGAAGTTTGGTACAGGGTGTTACAGCCGGAATACACAATAGAAAGAAATTTCTCAATCAAAAAGGGCTGCCTTTTTCGGTGTTAGGCATTTTGTAAATGGGCACAAATTCACTAGCTTTCGACGTGAAAGGAACTCTCTTGAGCATAAATCACACTTAACTTAACTAGTAAATTGTGTAGTATTCTGCTGAGTAGATTGAATCTAATCATTAAAGCCTGATGACGTAAAAACAAAACAATTTTTTTTTCATAAACGGCAGTAACTTGCTGGGGCGAGAGAAAACCCGTTCTAATAACAGTCCACTGCAATAACGCAAACTTGAACACTTACTTTGGCCTTAAATATCACCCAACGGTAAGATGGACAGCTCGGTGCGTTTGTCTGCGTTCAATTGATTTTCTCTCGGTATTTCCAAGTCTAATTTTCTTTTAGTATGAAATAATTACAAAGGTATTTGAAACAGGGACCTCCTTATCAACTGAGAAGTTGACCAAGAGAACCTAAGACCGCGGCGTACAGGTTTTTAACAGTTTCCAAAGTCTCTCTAGCTAAACAAGGGCACAAATATCCTCCGATAATTCAGCACTGAAATTGTGTTATAGGTATCTTTTTTTATTCGACGTACAACAGTCACACCTTGCGAGAGACAAGACAGTGAATTTTCCTGGAGGCTGTGTCAGTAACTTTTGAGCAAAAGGTGGCTTGATGCTCACTTGTTGTCCAATCCCATTTTTTTGTTAAGAAGAAACACGTCGTGAAAGATTTAATTTTCCAGATCGTTCACTAAGAAGTACACATTTCTGATCTAATATAGTGTTGGTTTTCTTAGTCAACGCAGCAATTTCTTCTGTCCATTTTGACCACACTAGCTTAACTTACGCACCCAAATAAAATTGAATTGTTAAGAATCATAAGCCATGAAATAGCTGCACAAGGATTAATAAAATTATTCGTTTTATCTTAACACGACGTTTAAAATATTGGTGTCATAACTAGAACACACGCAAAATAAATAAGCAATGCCGCTTTAGCTAAGCACTAATATTTCAACTTTGAGGAAGACGGATGCCATCAACTGTCACATTTAGTGCTTGGAACATCCTCTAAATTCCGCTCTCACGCATATCACAGCTTTCTTGACTAAATTTCGTTTTCGAAAAGGTCAGTGTTTGTTTTCGTCGCGTGTGAAATTCTAATTATTCGTTATGCAAAAGTCGGATGAAAAACATTTGAGTCAAGTCATGTAAAAGTCACGATCACCAACAAATTACCTTCTGGCCAATGAATATAGAGATTTCAGTCTTTTAAGAACTAGATTTGGCAAATATTTTCCTTTCAGAAGATAAACAAAGAGCTTTCAATACCCGAGATTCATATTGCTGGAGATTTTCTTGGGATTCATATCAGTGACTATGCATAAAATTAATGGAATTAAGCAATATAAAATATATATATCTTGAAAAAAGTCGTTTATGGCTAAATTTGTTAAACCAAAAGAATCAGAAAAACTCCTTCGATGAAAGAAGGGACTTATATTTTGATGTTTGCATCTAGAAACGCCATCCAGGAAGAGGCAGCCATATCGTTCTCTTCCAGGAAAGCAAAACTATTTTCAGGCCGCAGAACTAAAAAACTCACTCTCAATATGATGCAAATGTATCGAATTTCCATGGCAACACCAACAAAATAATTGAGGATCACAGAATATAACCCAATCACGGGAACTAAAAGATGATGAGATATTTCAGCAATCTCCAAGATTTGAATCTCACGGAGAGGAAAAAGCAACTTGAAATTGTATCTTTCAGAATATGCCAAGATAAGGGATTTATAAACTTGAATGGAGCACTCAGTTGGCCAGCAGGGTTCAATACGACAAAAAATGTTGCTATTTGGTGAAAAACAAGATATTTGATTGCGTGACAAAAATAATGAGTAGCCACCAAATTTTTTTTAGTTTCATATATTTCGATTTCCTCGGAACTAAATAATGGTGTTTTAAAAAAAGTAATCTTTTTGCTGGTGAAACTGTAGACCAGCTGTTGTAAACGGTATTATTAGTGCATGTCCTAAGGGGCACAACTTCACGAAACCATTTTACTTTCAAGCAATGTTTGTAAACAAAACGCCCGTTGCTAACAACCTCAAGGACTTTGAAATATTAATAGATCAATAATTGGTGGCACTTTATTTCTACGAGAGTGACACAAATGTCAAATACCTATTAAAAGACGGGACTGCCAAAAACACTGTGAAATTTGCATGATTTTACTGAACGGTGAATTCATCACGGTATATGCCACGAGGAACGAAGTAATAAACATCAGCGCAGCAATGTCACTGTACATCAAGGCTTAGGTTCCCCTGGTTTGATCAGGGTTGTTCTTAAATGGCAAATAATCTAGAACCAGGGTTAAACAAGGTGCTCAGAGGCACCGGGTGGAACGAAATGTGGAGTGAAAACGCGTGCTGCGCTGAGGCTAAAATCACCATATCTCGCATGTTCTTGTGGTTCTGATAATACCGCTTATTATCTTATTGTTTTGGGCGTTACTATAAGTTAATCTAATGCGCACGTGGTTAGGCCCTTGTTTACTAGAGCCAGGAGGCCAGACATGAATTCAAGCCTCACTTTGATAACGTCGCAATTAAATCACCCCATAGCAGTATTATGCTCATTTATATTCGTCCTGGCAGTGCGGTTAGAGCAACGTGGTCTCTGAGCGAAAGTGAAACCACGCGCACAAGTTTTTTTTTTTTTACTCTTAAAGAAGCTTGCTCAGGAGTTTTATTTTTTTCAGTTGTGTTTTCCGGTAAGTTCTCCCCCGGCGGCATAGAAGTTTTGTTTTTTGGTTTTTGAAAGCGATGTTTTCGTAATACGACATGATGTTACTATAACTACAATACTGTGCTTGTTACGCTCCACAGGCGAACGACAGAGTCTTCGAGACTTCCCAATGAAGCACATTGAAAGCCACGACAGTGAAACGAGCTTAAACGGCGTGATGGCGTCAACAACTCAACATTACCCTCGTGTTCAAAGAAAAGTAGCTTTAGAGCAACAAGCCGTCGTGGACGAGATCCGTCAAGTTGTGGCGGATCAAGGGAGACGAAAATCGCTTTCGCAAACGGACTATAACCTTCAGAAGCGAATGGAGTTTGGTTTAAGACGTCAACAGAGACTAACGAGCGAGGGATCGAGTTTTGATGACTCGAGCTCCTGCACAAGCGCCTCAGACCTCTCCACCTCACCGCCGCCTACTCGACAAAGCAGCATATCAAGTATCTCCGACGACAGTAGCAAAATGTTTGAGTTTAGCAGTCGTCCAAGGACTTTACCCCCGCTTAACCGAGGCAGGACACATCGGCCTAACAGACCGACTCCTCCTAAATTTGATTTTGATGAAGAACGAGAAATGATGGACCGCACCGGCAGGTTATCAAGACCGATGTCTGCGAGTGGTCAGCGCACACGTCCACAACGAGGTTTCACGCTATAATTCATAACCTTGGCAAACAAGAAAATGGTTTATTTCGAGATTCTGTTTAATATATACATAGACTTGTACTTATTGCTTCGACGATAGAGCCTATCATGTCCCCGAAAGGAGGGTTTTGGATAGAATATCGTCCATCAAAACGCTTTGAAAAACAACGTGAGAATGACGGAATTAAGACAAGGGCCGGAGACAAACAATGTTGCGATCTTCGGTAGACATCAAAGTTCGCGCGTCTAGGAGATTCTTTCGATTCGAGTCCAGTGGAATATATAAAGTTAGATCTAGTTAACATGGCCGTAACATTAGAAAAGGAACACTTGCTATGCAGAGAGCAAGAAAAAAAACGGAGAGGAAAAATATTCTCACTTCCCGATAAACGAGGAAACGATACCAGGGTGTAGAAAAGTCAATATCTGGGATCAAAAGAATATCATTTTAAAATGACGCCAACAATTCCAGAGTTAAATTGTGGCCAAGATATGCCATGTCTGCTTCTGCGACCTTACAAAGAAATAATGGAAATTCAAACAAATTAGTTATTTAATGAATTAAGTAGCAGGAAAGAGCTGAGTACAGAAAGCGAGAATCTTATCGATGGTTTATGCCCAGATTGCCGGGTCGATATCTTCGCCATGAAAATTCATGCTCATCTTTATAGTTTACACCCGAACGCTGCATGGAAGCAATTTTATTGTAATGTTAACAAAAGAGGGATAGAAATGAATTTATTGCTTAAAGGACAGATAACATACATCCGTTCATAGAATTTAAAAATATATATCCAAAAGAGTAAAATTTGTTACTCCTAAGCGAGGAAAAGCGATATTTGTTAAATAAAAATAAACACAAAAATGTTAATTTGCTCTGATATTAGAATTGTTAACTTTCCAGAATATTCTTCATGAGTGTGCCAAATTATAAGGCAAAGGGTCAATTTTCTGGCGGCATGTTAAAATGAAAAGGACTTTACGCTACAGCAAGCAGATATAAATCCTTGGCCAAAAAATGGTTAAGAAAGGTAACACTGACAAAATAAATTTTGTCAAAAAATTACCTAACTGGGAACTGAGAAAAGCGTTGTGCACAGCGGAGAGTTACCAGCCAATTTGTCATCCAGAATTTGAATATGCTAAGTATTTGTTCTGCCAAAGCAACACAAGTAATTGTTAATGTCTAGTCAGTTTAGACGAATTATATTTTCTTTAAATCTAGACGACTAGGAATAGAGCTGTGCAAGATGGTACGAATTTAAAGTACTTCCAAAAGGTAATCGAAAGTAACCTGCCTAGCTTTGTAGCTTATCCGATAAAATCAAAGGAGGCCGCGGAAGCAAAAAAAAACCAGCTGGTAGAGATCTTCTCACCATAACAGCTGTACTGAAGACACTTAAAAATGCAACGGTTTTAAAGCAAGTGTGTCGACAAATAACCCTAATTTACCCTTCATAAGAAACAACTGTTTTGAGTAAATAGCTCTTGTCCAAGAAAGACGCAAATGCAACTGAAGTTGAGATTAAGCATTTGACCCGGCCGAATATTTCTGCCAACAAGCAAAATAATTCGAACGGTAATATGAAAGCACAAATATCTGCTTCCATGCTTCGTTTGACATGCCACAATACATCCTCAAAATGCGTTTCGTGTTCCATCCTTTTGAACTTGGTGCGCGGCGCAAAATATACATCCGTCCATCAAGCGTATTATAATTTGTTGTTGCATTAAACCGTCCCCAGAAATAGCTTAGTATATACTGTTTATAATTTATCGACGACTTGAAATCTGTTTATCCCTTGGCCTGCTTCTTGAGGCTACTAAGACGACAGATTTACAAAATCACGCTGAATATCGCCTGATACTTAACCTAATTTACATTCAGGCGATAATCCGCAAGATTGAGCGGGAGTCGGAATTGTTATTGGATGATGAAACCTGGAATACTGGCTGAACTTATCAACGTTGATAATTAAAAATCGATCGACTTTTCTTTCCAGGAAAGAAAATTGGCTCATAAGTGTTTTTAACTATGATTTCAATCTCAAAGGTTTATGTTTATCATAATCCGTGATTACTTTTTAAACAGGGTTCACTTTCTGGTTCTGCATCGGGCTTTGAATTGGATGCAGTCATGTATTAGAATATATGGTTAACATGTTGAAGTTAAGTCTTACATTTGGAATAAACGTCACCAAAAAGGACCTGTAACATGGCTCCGACCCTTAGAACATTCAGGTACCAAAATGCATTACTGAGACGACCACGCAGTATGACAATGATAAATAATAATGGTGACGATAAGATAGTGACGATTAATATATAAATTCAAGGAGTTTTCCAGGAGGTGATGCCACAACTGAATTTTCAAGGAGTTTTCCAGGGCACTGGAAAAAATTCAAAAATCCAGGAGATTTCCAGGAATTCCAGGAGTAGCGCGAACCCTGGTATAAGAAAAAGTCTAATATGAGAGTCAGTAGTGCGCCGGCGTGTTGCCATAGCTTCCTGGGGTAAACGCTCAGAAAGGACTGAGTGAGAGCCACCTAAATTTAATACTAACGATGGTGATGATGATGATGATGATGGTGATGATGATGATGATGATGCGAATGGTGGTGGTGATGGTGATGGCGATGGTAATATTGAAGATGATGATAATGATGATGGCAAGGGTTATAGTAACAGTTATGCATGATGATGATGATGATGATACGCCGGAGATGGCGATGGTGATGGCGATGGTGATGGTAATGGTGATGGTGAAGATGAAGATGACGATGACGATGACGATGACGATGACGATGACGATGACGATGACGATGACGATGATGATGATGATGGCGATGATGATGGTAATGGTGATGGTGAAGATGAAGATGATGATGACGATGACGATGACGATGATGATGATGATGATGATGGCGATGATGATGGTAATGGTGATGGTGAAGATGAAGATGATGATGATGAAGGCAATGGTGCTGGTAACAGCTATGCATGATAATGGTGATGGTGTGGATGAAAAGTAAGTCAGTGTCCCTGTGTTTGTATGTCAGTGTACTGCCTGCAGACGTCAGATTTGCTCCATTTTGTTCCTTTAAGTGCTGTTCTCTTAAGTTATTGGTACGAATTCAATTCTCCCATTAGCCTTACAAATCTAATTTGGTATATTTTTCCTTACTACGTCTTTTGCGTTAAAATTTATCAAATGGACAATTAAGTGCAAAGCATGCACATACAACAGCATAGTTTTCCTATTTCCACCTCGGTATTGGAATGTATGATTGTCACGAGACTGCTAAAACTAAATCCGCTCAGAAAAATACTCAGCGATATCATTTTTCCAGGCACGTCATAAGAGCTTCCCTTTTAATGTTGGCCCCACATTATAGTTTACCTTATTTGATCCCAAAAAAGGAAATCTTGGAAAGCTGTAGTCCATTCTTAGTAAGCCAACCTGACTTGTTTTCAACAGATGCCCTCTCCCAACACTTAGCTTCCTTTAATCAGTTTAATCAGACCGACCGATTTAATTCAACCAGATTTGCCCTGATCTCAATCTAAAAAAAAACTCTTCTGCTGAACTCATATCGTAAAACAATGGTCATTTTATTCAATTCATTATCTTTGATCGCGCCTGCCTGTAAAGTAACACGTTGTGGGAAATAACATACATGACGTATGTTACCAGGAGATTGATACAGAAATAGCACATGTGCCTATATCGGAATTATTTTTACCGCCCGAACAAATGAAGGAAATGTAGTTTAGTGCAAGAGGAAAAAGTAGACAAATGTCAACTTAATTCGTGAGGTGTCACATTTAGTATTGACGCCTCTGTGTTACGGTTCTATTAGCGTTTGCAAATACCGCGAGAATTTTGAATTCCAGTGGTTGTACCCCATTTTAAACTGCAAGGGCCGAAAACGTTTTCGTTACCTTATCCATTTGTCAAGTTATACCCAAATTACGTCTTCATAGTTTTAAAGACACGGAAAACAGTGGCGTAGTTAGAATTCACCCCTGAGGGAGCAAGTACTACAGTGACTGTGATTATAATTAACATTGGCGCATACATCATAAAACTATTCAAGGGCAACGGATCTATTCCTTCCTATCACATAGAGTTTCAGGCGAAATACCAGGTCTATCCCATCTCACCAAGCTGTTTAAGCTTGGGTATGAGCAGCACAATACTTGCCTTTTGCCATGATATCATTATCTTACTTCTTACAGTCTCCATATGTCACATACCACGTGGATCCACACGATCCACCAGCGCAAGAACCCCTATGCTGTATACTACTGACTACCCTCTGTGCATGTACATGTTGTAAGGAATTCGAATGGACAATCGCACAATCTCTATTCCACATTAGGGGGTAAACGTTTCTGATGTTTTTTAAACCAGTATTGAAGGAAACAACTTGCAAATACTTGCGGAAGTTGTTTTTGAATTTCGATCAAAAATGAATTTACTAACTCAACGAAATAGTACCATGTTATTTTTAAACAAGGGAAACTGTACTTTGAATTGAATGGAGTTTGTATTCCAAGGTAGGATGGGCAACCGTGGCTTTTTTAAAATTCTGTTTCTATTGACCGTCAAAGTGAATGAAAGCGTCATTGTTTTCTGAGACGTGATTTGAATATCATACTCAACCACGCGCACTCCTGGAGAAAAATACAGCTAAAAAATGGCCCTTTCTGCCCGTTCTGCCTTTCCTGCCCGATAAATTTTGTGTTACAAGCAGTTTTTTTCAGTTGTAATTCAGCTTACACATTTTATTATGCCGTAGAAGCGGCGCGTTTGAAATCACTTCTGACTCAACACTTGATAGCTATTGAGTTAGTTAATTCATTTATTACAGAGATACCACACAATGATTGTGATTATAATTAACATCCGCGCATACATCATAAAACCATTCAAGTGCAACGGATCTCTTCCTTCCTATCACATCGAGTTTTGCACTTATCAGCGGCCATCCCGCGGGGCTGACCCCGGGGAACCCCCGGGCATTTGCACCAAGACAATTACATATTCCCCCTACCCAAGACCAATATTTTTCAACAAAAAGCTACCACTGTCCCTCCCGGGCGAGTATAATTTGGAAGGCTCCCAAATTGTAACAAAATTTCCTGCATGATTTTTAATAAAAGTTTAATAATAAAACATACAGAAAGCAAAAATAGATAGTCCACCTGTTTCCCGCATGAGGCGAGGTTTAGCTTTATACTTTGTAAGTCATAGAATGACAATTTCAACGAACATACACTTTTATCCTGAAGGTAGTGAAAATGAGGCAGGAATCGAACAGAATAAACACACTGAAGATCACTCAAGTAGCATGCTCACTTAACTGGAAAATATGAAGTAATACACCATTTTACTAATGATCAGTTCCCAGTGAATTGTGGGGAGATCCAGTCCTCTGTAGG
>OX419342.1:26891353-26933853 GCA_948470475.1 Galaxea fascicularis | reverse complement strand
TGACTAAAACTCATGCAATGCCATTCAACTGCTAGATGGCGCAGGTCCTTCCCTTCCAATGGGCGGCACGTGCACCAAAGCGTAAGGAGCGCTTGAAGATGCCGCGGAGCTACTTCTGTAAAGCGGGATCTCGGAAGGGTGCACTTGTTCAAGCGGTCCCTCCAGTGATATCTGCGCGTCAAGTCTGTTGAAATTAATATAAGTTCTGCGGCGAGAGCCCTTGTTCAGTTTCGTAGTGTAAGATGAAGGCTTTGTAAGCGAGGTGGCATCGCAAGTTATCCGATCGCACTCACTGGCAGACGATATTCTTGCGGTTAAGATTTCCGCGGGTCGAACGCGCTGAAAGCTTTGGCTTGACTGAGGTCGGAGAACTTCGTACGGGTCGCAAATCTCGGAAAAGCTTTCCACGGGAGATTGGTAATAGCACGGCGTGTCCTGAGCGGACAGGAAGCCGGAATATTTCCGTAGAGGATCGAACAACTTTCTGGATAGACATTGCTGCGGCCAGGAAGCATTTAAGTTCCCCTCCGATCCCGATTCATCGGCATTCGGAGATGAGTTTAACTCTTTTCTTTCTCTAGGTTCAAGTGGAATCGACTCCCGAGTGTTATCATGATAGCACTCATTTCCTTGGTACTTGGGAGGGTTCTTCTCGTGAGAGTGTACTAGATTGTCAACTGAAGACTGGCGGTAAATATTTCTAGATCGCTTTCGGGAACTTAAGCTTCGCGTACGAGGGCGTCCTGACGGAGGACGCGGAGCAATAATTGACCCGGGAATGTTACTCGCTTTTTCAGCTTCCAAGCTCAGGTTCGATATCTGCTGAGATAAAGGTCGGGGTAGAATTTTGTCGCTTGTTGTGCTATCATCGATGCTTGTTCGATTTGTGTCTTCGCCCTTGGCAACGAAAGCTGAATCAATTAAGTCGAGAGTTTCGTCGTCAACGACTTTCAAATTCACTTGCGAAGTTTGTAGAGTTTCTTGTTCTCTTATGAAGCGCAAGACTATATCGCGTTTTGCTCTGGGCACACTGTCCGTAACATCATCCAGGACAGGATCATTCTCCTTAGTCGCCATGGTCTAAAATATTGCATACATGTATACCACCTGTGAAAGAAATCCACGTTCACATTGACTCATCAAGACAAACACTATCTCGTGGAAGAACTCGCCCCAGGCGTTGATAGAACTGTCGTCGCTTGAGAAGAAAACGATAAAAAACGTATTGAAGACCTGTTCATCACACTCGAAAAATTTCCTCTTGTTGTATACTTTCCATCAGTAAAGAATTACCCTGATTTCGTTCTCGCGTCGAAGCCTCTCAGTGCGTTTTGTTCCAAGCAGATTAAAACTCCATGCAGTTCAAGCCAGTACGAAAAGAAATGTCGTGTTAAAGGAAACAAATCCACGGAGCAGTTTGTCAAAAAAGATGTGTTACTTATTTTCACACTTTAACCGAAGATGAAACACAATAATTTCAGTAATTTTCCAGACATCCGTCTGTGTTTGTCCTGTTCTCGTAGCTAACAAATACGGTTCACCAGAGGCCGACTATTGGCTCCAGGCGGTAAACAAACGACGCTTAAATATTCATAACATTTTAGGATAAGATCAATTCCAAATGCAAACTAATTAACGTGTGTAATATATTTACTAGGGAAAAAACGTGATTAGAAGCCGACTCCGCGTTGTCAAAACAGAAAGAAAACTTGAGGAAAATTTCGAAAACTTAATGGGAAACGTTTTCAGTTTTCCCAAAGAGAAGGTCGGTTCAATGCTCTCTCAACACAGTTCAGTGTAAGCAAGTAATTAGCTTTTCTAATTCCGCTTTCTGGCATGTACACACTTTAAGCCCGTCTTTTGTTTCCTTGAGTACATTCACGAATTTTCAGACTGTCAAGTTAAAGAAAAAAATTCGCACTTTTCAATGCTTGAACAAGCCACCAATTGCTTAGAAATTGTCCACGTATTTTTACACTCACACTACCTATTTCTGTGTAAGACCTTGTTTCTAAAGACGAACACCAGGAAGCTTCGCGGGCACAGCCAGCGATAAGTGGTGTCCCTGGTGGTTTCGAGTGAACTGGAAACACTGTCTTGACGTCATAGCGTTTTGTTCAGTTAATCCCTTTGTATGAAAGTTTAAACCGGCATTGTAATACCTAAATAAAAGGGCCAAACAGACATTCTTTAACTCATAATTCACTTTAGGCATAAGACGTATAATTAATAACAAAACTGGAAAAATACCTCAAGGGAGTTTTACGCCACAAATGCGTAAGACACTCAGCTGAAACAGAGTATGGTGTCCGATTAACACTAAAGAAGAGGAGAAAGTTCCCAACTCAGAAAAACGGCGCTTCGAGCCACAGAGAGATTAACACTGAGCAGTATAAGCACGTATTTACCAGCGTAAAATAGTACATGGAAGAGTTATCTTTTCGCCGGTTTAGTCAAATTTATTTGACGGTTGCTAGAGTTCCTTTCGTTGGTGCAAAAAGCTTAACAAGTTCGCCACAGACAAAGCAAGGCTCTTCAAATGACGAAAACACTCTTGAGTTAAAAGCACCAAGAGCGATAAACATAAAATATGAGATAGCCATTGAAATTGTCGGACGGTACATTTTGCCTTGAAGGGAATAGCATCAGACCATTATATACAGGGACTCTTTTCAAGGAACATTTCCTTTCAAAGCGCTACAGAAAACGAGCATGTCCGTTTTACAATCAATTGTGTTTGAAGCTAATTGGTTTTAACTTGACTACGTGAAAGTGTTCTTAACAACTGCTGGTCGACACACACCATAAGGTGATTGAGCCGAGACCACCCGCGAAAATAACCATGTGTTAGACCGCCAAATCTTCCGACACATTTTTGTCCCGTTCTTCGCACAAGCGTATAACAGGGTTCATACTACCTGTAGATTATGAAATTCCAGGAGTTTTCCAGGGAATAAACAAAAAATCCGGGAACGAAAGTTGGATGGAAATTTCACATCAATTGTCTTTAGAACAAGTTACTAAGTTATAGTGTATGTAGAGAAACGTTTTCACAACTTTCTCGTTCGTTTTTTTCTTGATATCTAATTCATCATCATCAAAAAAAAAATCAATAAGCTTTAGCTTTTCAGTTTTTCTCTTGTATTTTTTAATCCTACAACTAAGATTAATATATAAATTCAAGGGGTTTTCCTGGAATTGATGCCAAAATTGAATTTTCAAGGAGTTTTCCAGTGTACTGGAAAAAAATCCAGGAGTTTTCCAGGGATTCCAGGAGTAGTGCAAACCCTGGTATAAGAAAAAGTCTAATACGAGAGAAAACTGAAAGTCGGTCGGGTGCCGGTGTGTTCAGTGGGGGTAAACGCTCACTGGAAAGGACTGAGTGAGAGCCACCTTATTCGAACCAGCTCAAGCGTACCCTTGTAGATTATATTAATGAATCGATTATTTGAGAATTGAACCCGTTTGTCGTTCAGAGAATGCATTCGTTTTGTAAACGAGTACATCAATATTCAAATCAAAATTGGCGGTTTCTGATTGGATTATATGAACAAGGGATGTTCCTTATATGGAACTCGTAGCTTGATTACAAAATGGCGGCAAGAAACCAAGCAAGACCGAACCTACGAGCCTGCAAATCCTGCAGGTACCAAGCGCAGGTCACAGGTCACAAATCAACATACAGGTCACTGCTTTATTGATCGATGCCTAAAGCAAACAGTTTCACCTCGATCTAAAACAACATTTTGGATACTGATTAGGGCTAGGAGACACTTTTGGGCTTGTTTACTTATATGTAGCACGTTGACCAGTATGTTGACCTGTGACCTGTGACCTGCGACCTGCGACCCACGTTTTGCGCCTGCTGCTGAAAAACCTATCTCTAACGCAATCAGAGGGGAAATTCTTGACAAGTGCAATCGTGGATTTTCGAAAACGCAGATTTCTCATGATTTGCAACGAGCACTGTCCTCAGAAAGATGGTTAGCCGTTTTCAACGGGACGGAACTTCGACTGCTTTTGCCCGTGGTGAGTGTGAGCCAAGATATGATGTGTTATTGCAAACCAACAGCCTTTGGTTGGGAGATAAAAAAATAAGCCTTTCCTTGAAGGAATTCGTGATGAGTTTAGTTTACCACCTGTTTCGGAGACCGAATTTTGATTTGAACATTGATTTGCTCATTTTTATAATGAAACCATTCTCTGAACGACCAATGGATTCAATTTTCGATTACTCGATTCATTAATGGAATCTACGCATGAGCTGGTTCGACTGTAATAATGACGATGATGATGATGAGAGCTGCCATCGGTTTTAGACGTGGTCATATTCATACTACGCTTGTTGGCGGGTTTTGTAAACAAAAGTTCAATGACCTTTTTGATCTCTGAATACAGTCTTAGGGCGCCGGGCGGGTCATTTTGAAAATGAAATCGGCTTGTTTCGCGAGTTTTCGCTAGGCCATCACTGGCATGCATTCTATGTAGAAATGAACTGATCCGGCTGGACAATTCTGATTAATAGTGGAATTTTCTTAACAAATGGACTGGTCTGGCAGGCGAGTTCTGACTAATGGTGAGCGCCTTTGGACAAAGTAAATGCAAGATCCAAAAACGTCCACAATTTCCACTTTGCTTTACTTGCGCGCTAAACAATAAACCACCTGCCAAGAGAGTCCTAACTACCGACCACTCTTGACGGCGCCGACATATGTCGCGTCTGTTTGCAAGCAAAACGTCTTCACTTGACATTTAGAATATCGACGCTATGCTGTTAAATATCGACATGGATTACGTATGGAAAACAACCGCCCTCTTTAAAAAAGATAAAGATAAAACAGACCCAGGGAACGATGAAATGAAGATAAACCAAAAGGGATAGAATACTGCTAGGTATAAACTGGACCTAATTTAGCTCAGTCAGTTGTTCGTCTTTATTTTCGACAAAGGTCACATTTATAAATCATGGTTTTTGATGCAACGCACGCAACTTAGTAAATTTTGACCTCAAGGACGAGGTAGCTTGAAAAACAAAATACCACAACAAATCAATATAAGTTAAAACACCGAATAATTATATGTGCAAACAAGCAATATAGTTAACGACACTCTCGACGGAGGGTACTTGAACCAACTCCAAAACCTTTTTAATAAATAATGTCTTGTAATTTGAATTTGACTGTTAAGTAGCTTATTGTAGTTTCTCTCGGAACAAAAACTGGGCGACTTACTGTACGATATAAGTTTGAGATGTTTTAATGACAGAACTGCCAAATGTACGCAAGGTTTGTGATAGTAAAAAAAATGTTCGTTTATTTGGGCTAATTTGTGGTCCATCGCAGACAATAAAGATAAAACATCTTCCGACATATTTACTCTAAACACCGAAACTTATAACGCAGTAACTGTTTAGTGACGCAAGAACCTGTCAGTCTTTTTATAGAAACAGCTGCATGTCAAACTTTTTAATGCAAACGACAGAATTATATTAAGAAGTCGACAGCTGCAGAAGTTAAGCTCAGTTGTGTCAACTCTTGTAATGAGAGGACAGAAGAGAATTATAATACTAAACCCGGATGGCGTGGATTAACTGTGATTACTGAATACAAACTGAACGCGAATACTCTACAATTCAGAAAAATAACTGAGGGAAGATGTACGCCATTTCTGAAGAGGACAGCTTCTTGCCTGCCATTTTAAGTAGCAATCCAGTAAAGCAACTCGAGCAGGTTCGCGGATTCTACGAACGACAGTGCGAATTCAGTTTGGTGCTCGACCGAAATCTCGAGGAGATTAGAATGGATTACTGTAGAAAGCTTTGTACGGAACGAAATCGGCTGAGCAAGTCTTTGTGGGAATTAGAGGTTCGAAAAAGAAGGTTACTTCATCAAATAATGGGACCACAAAACAAAGGTGCATCGGACTGGAGACGGAAGTCCGTGTCAGAAAATAAAAAGCAACGCTTGAAACAGAAAGAGAAGGACAAACGCAAAACGGAAAGAAAACTAAAGTCTTCAAAGGTTGAGGAAAAGGGTCAGTATCAAGAAAATTCAAAGCAAAAATCGGAGGGGAATGGCAGTGAGAAACAGGAAATCGTCAAGCTTGAGATACCGAAATTTCTTTTGCATTGAAATTTAATGTCGGTTGAGTATGTATTGTTAAGGACCGCCAGGGTTGCTAAGACACAGGGATTGGAATATTCTTCACACCAAGAAGTAAATACGGAAATTGTCGCCTAGAGGAACAGGAGACTAACTGGTAGCTTCGGAAATAAATCATATATATTGCATTCCCTGCACAGAATGCATTAAAAAAACTGGGCAAACAAGTTCCATGGTGTTATGAATTAAATGCTGCAGTATAAATTTGTTTTGCCGTTTTCAGCTGCCATCATAAATATGTAAAATACGCAAGTGAACTGCCTAGCTCCAAAAAGCCAGTTCAGAAAAACAAGTTTACCGAAACCGGGTTGATTTAGTAATTTATTTATTCATCCAAGAAAGGCAAATAAAACACAATGTAGAGATACAAAGAAACGTTTTCTTTTTTTTTGAAGCGTGTATACACGGTCAAATCAAGCAGTCTCTTTATTTTTCAGCGATATATATTTTTTGGCGGCTTTTAATGAAGGAACGCAGAAACCTGCTTGGTAGTGTAACAACAGAGAAACAAGATATTTAAATAAGAAAAATTAGCTGTCAAATGATGAAAGTAAAAACAAATGTAAGCGAAACAGAGAAGAGAAATTGTCGAAGGTTGTGAAGGCATTGTATCAAAATTATGGTACTAATTTATGGCTCATTTGATCCCAAATCAAATTTGAAACAAACGTCCTTCTAGTCCTAAATTCTACCCTAAAAACTCGCAGTTCATTGTCGCTCAATGAAATAATTTGTTAATTTGCGTCGTAAGGTGTAGAAATGACGTTACCGAAGTTTAAAGGTAAGCAAAGTTAAGAGTTACATGTGCTCTCCTTTTGAATTGAAGAAGCAACGTTATTGGGATTTTCACTCTTTTGGGGTTCAAAACCGTGAACACAGTGAAGCAATGTACCTTTCCTTGCTCGCAGAACATCAGAGTAAATTATTAGGCACATTTTACAAAGCAACAACAAACCATTAACAGTTTTTTCACACATAAACTCACGCTACTAGGGCTAAGATTCCACCCGAGTAAGCAGCCAAGATAGAAAAGTTCCTCCCGCTGGTTCTGGGAACCAATCATATTAGAGGATTTACAGAATTCCGCCCACGTGCGCACTGAGAAAAAAATATATTGTTATTGTTACACCGACATATATCGTTTGTTTTACCTTTCCGTAAACGTAAATGAGTCTTTTGACTCTTCAAATATCATTTACTTACCAACGCAGGTAACGTAAGTGAAAGAAGCGACACTGAAAATGCCTTTTAAGTGCTTTATTTCCAAAAGGAAGAAGGGTCGATTTGACGACACGAGCAACTCCTCTCGATAGATAATATTATGTTTTGTTTTAATGTGCATATTTCTAACCATTCAAATTCTTACCACACATTTATTAAGAATGAAGACATTTTGCGTTTGTATTGGTTATAAATAAATATTTATATTAGCAAACGGTCCCTTCGTAAAAAGTCCTACGGATGGGAACGTCAATGCCAAAAACGTTTTCTTGTTTTTGATGAAAGAACGTATCAATGTAACGGTTGTTTTGGTTTGAAAAAAAAAATACTTTTTAAGCTCCTGAATTAAAAAGAAGCCCCTTCGTAAACAAAAAAAATATATATGATTTAATTAATTTATGTTTTAGAAATTTGGACTGAAGATAGCAATTAACTTACAACAACTTTTAAAAAGAAACTTTCTACTCGAGTAAAAGGGAGAAATAAACACTAAAATTTAATAACAAACAGTTTTTCGTGCGAAACGTCATTTGAAAAGTTGGTACCAGACCACGTGATAAGCCCTGGCCAATCCTGTAACGCGATTTGCCTCAGCCAATATGAATCTCTGTTATGTTACAAGGAGCTTAGAAGCTGTTTTGCTTGATTGTAGGATTCTTGGTCCTAAACGAAAAGTTAAAAAAAGGCACAATCTTGTCAATTCCGGTTGGAATGCGAAGCTTTTGGTTGGTAATTTAGCGATCGTCCGCAGTTTGGGGTGACAAACGTTTGGGCTCAAATAGTTAAAGGGTAATGTGATTTCAGAGATCACTCAGATAGTGTAGGGCCTCCCAAAAGTTCATGGAACCCTGGAAACCCCAAGTATAATAAAATAAATATCTATTTGTACCACGCAAATTGGCCGTTCCGAAATTCAAAAGGGAACTGGGGCGAGTTTCAAATTTGAAGTATCGATAAATTGACACCATCACATGAAAGATAACATTGAGATTGGTCGTTTGACCAAGTTATGGACCTTGAAACATAGCTCAAAATCCATACAAATGTCTCTAATTTTGAGGCTGCGTCCCCCAAAACCATATATTTGTATGGTTTTGGGGGACACTGTCACAAAATTAGAGACATAAATCAAATTTTGGTTTTGGGGGGAGAGGGGAGAACCGTAGTCTGGGAAGCAACCCTGGGACACATTGGTGGAAGGCGAGCGCGCTCACCACTGCACCAACCCTGCTCCCCAGTTAGTAGGATAAACGAGAGGAAATCAACGTGAGTACTCACATCTTCTGTTGAAACGGGAAGTAAAACAGCCTTTCTCAGCCACTCTGCAGCTTTTGCCACATCACCATTTTGTTTATAACACTGCCAAGGAGCAACAAGATAATTCCATTTAGACAACCGAAGCTATGTCAATCACCCCAAGATGTCACTCAACCCCGGTGGTTACATGAAAACGATGTAGTTAAGGTTTTCCCAACCCCATCCCCTTTGGAATTTCCACTGACCCTCTGTGTGGGAGGTATGCACATTTAGCAACAAAGCCAGTCAAGTATTACCTTGCCTATCCAGTATGAATTAGCAAGCCAAAATCCTGGTTTGATTTCTTCAGCCTGTGGAAAGAGAGCATGTTCATCTCAACCTTGATTGAAGCGAGTGAATCCGCCGACCGGTTGGCTCAGTGGTAGAGCACCGGACTGCTGTGCGGGAGGTTGGGGGTTCAAGCCCCGGCCGGACCAACACTCAGGGTCTTTAAATAACTGAGTAGAAAATGCTACCTTTGTAATGACATCTGCAAATGGTTAGACTTTCTAGTCTTCTCAGATAAGGATGATAAAACCGGAGGTCCCGTCTCACAGTATTGGTGTGGGACGTTAAATAACCGATGGTCTATAACTTATTCTGTTCTGGGGGCACCTGTGTTGATCCTACTATTCATTCAAATAAGATTGTAAACTGCGTGGCTGCAATTTGCGCCTAATAAAGCAGTCTGGCAAAGTCCCCCAAAAAGTGTTGTAAAGCGCTGTGAGCCCTTTGGATAAAAGCGCTGTATAAATCCTCATCATTATCATTATCATTATCCTACTATGCAACTGATAGAGGAAGCTTGTAAACAATGTAAAACTTGTTTTTAACCATTTAAATCTTTACCTTTAAAAAGTTCTCTAGTGCTTCTCCTATTGTGGATGATGGTGGTTCAGCTACAAATGCTGACGCTGCTTTTCTCTGCCACCAGGACAGAACAGCAATCTAAAAATAACATTAAAAAAATGCAACACAATCAATCACTTATCCCTTAACACTTAAAATAAAACAATGCTACCATCTTGGACACAATATTTTTGCCACTTGACGAACTGTTTTCCATCCGTCAATTTTACAGAGACTAAGCACTAGTAACAAACAGATCACCACATCAACAAAAAAAAATTGAGCTTTACCTCATAGCACCATCTTCCTAGGAGATGATATGAAGCTGGATCATTTCTGTCAAGTTTAATAGCTTGCTGTATGTGATCCTACAAAGATAATGGAATTGTTTTTTACTTGTTTGATGAGGTCACATTTTTTATGCCAATAGCAAAGTAAATGAGGAAAATGGAGGGGATAAAGAGGGAAGGGATGGGTGAAAAAGGAAGCGGGAGGGGAGGGGAGGGGAGGAAGAGAAAGAGCAGAGGGAGGGGAGGGTAATTAAAGAGATGGAGGAGAAAGGCAGGGATCAGCGGTTGGAAGGATTAAGCATAGCGATCTGAAGCAAGGAGGGAGAGAGGAAGGGAAAAAACAAGAAAAGAATAAAATGAGGGAAAAGCAAAAGAAGGATGGATAAAGGTAAAGTAAAATGGGAGAGAAGAAACAGATATGGAGCACTAAAGGGAAAGAACAGTACCTTGTATTTGAATCCAAGTAATATCTGATTCTGTAAACTTTCATAGTCTGTGGTACTTCCAAGAATTATTGCATACCTGTGGAGACAAAAATGAACTGTGTGTCAGGAACTTCACTTGCTTAGACCAATTTAAACATTATGTAGCTTTTGGCCATACCATAAGTCTTAAAGACAGTGGATCACTGTAAGTATCTGGGCAACTGCATACCTACCCCTCCCCTAACCCAACAAGTTACAATAAGTTAACAAGTTAGTGTTAATGTTGGGTTAGGGGAGGGGTGGGTGCGTAGTTGCCCAGATACTGACATTGATCTAATTTTGCACCTACCCCTCCCCTAACCCAAAAGTTACAATAAGCTAATAAGTTAGTGTTCATGTTGGGTTAGGGCAGGGGTGGGTGCAGTCGCTCAGATGCTAACTAGACAGTTATTGTAGCCTTTATGTAGAGTGCTTATGTAGTTAACTGTTACGGCACACACAATTGTACAGATCAAGATTGTTTCACACATTAATTCTGTCAACAAAAAATGACAATTTGAGAAATACTCTTTCAATGCAAGATTTATTCGCAAAACCACCTATTACAATCACCACCTACATACCATTTATGTGCTGCTGCACTCTTTTGATCCAATTCAATTGCTTTCTCTGCCTTCGCTACACCTAAATGTCAGTTAAATAATAATTAAATAATAATAACAGCTATTACTGTTAACATAAGATCTTGTTATCCTAAATGTTGTTTACATGATGACAAAATATAACACAAATGTTGTTATTTTAATACCTTCATATAAAAGACTCTTTTTTCCACCAATGTTGCCATGTTTTCCTTTTATTGTGGCAATATCATAACAAGACCTTGCATATCTCCAAGTTAGTTCACAACTTTGTTGATCCTGAGAAAGCAGAGAAATCAATAATTTGCTAAAATGGACGGCTATCACTGATGGAGACAACAGCAACCTTGAACCTATTCCTGATCATGTGTTCTGTTAACCTGAAAACAGCCAGTTCCTTGAAGAATCCACACTCAAACAGTTTCCAGTTTTCCAATGCCCTCTTTTTACACTTTTAAATTTAAAAATACGGGTCATTCCATTTTTTATCTGCACCCCCCCTAAAGATGGCTGAAATCAAAACCCTAAATTTTTTGTCGGCACCCTTTGAAAAATGAAATCCGAATGGTTGATTTTTTGTCGGTACCTTTGAAAAAACTGTCCTAAGGGTCAAAATTTTGTCGGCTTCTTTGAAGAAAAAATCCGACCTCCCCCTTTGCAAAAACTTGCCATCCTTAGGGGGGGGTGCAGATAAAAAAATGGAATGACCCTACTGAGAGTACAGCGAAGTTTCTATCATGATCTCAATCAAAGCTTTTCCAATTCAATGATACATTATGTGTGATCTTTGTAAGATCAACAGATATATTTACATAGACATCAGGCCCCGGTTGTTCAAAGGCTGGATAGCGCTATCCACCGGATAAATATCTATCCAAGTGCATAGTTCAATTAGCTTTCCCATTACTTATCCACTGGACAGTGATTTATCCGGTGGATAGCGCTATCCAACTTTTGAATAACCTGGGCCAGATGGCATATTAACAAAACAATGACAACACACCTTCTGTAAACCTTTCTCAAGGATTCTATGTATCTTATGCTTGTCTTCAGTGTTGTCATTAGAGTGAAGTGCATCCACTTCATCTATAATACTTTTGAGCGTGTCAGTCTCTGGTGTACTGCAAATTTTTAACAACAACATCTTTATTGTATCATACAGATTGTATTAGAAATTAGAATAACAAAGTAAAAGTATGTAAAAGCACATACTGAAGGTGAGTTTTTTCTTCCAACAGCTCAAGGGCTTCCTACAGCATTACAAAAAAAAAAATCCAGCAAAATAATGTAGCATTTTGAAGGAAGGTTGTGTGGCAAAAGAGAGAGAGAGCAACACCTTATAATGTGGCAAAGTACACAAAGTGAACAAAAAATAATTACCAGTATAATACTACCAATCCATATTAAAAGAGATTTGTTTAAGCATACAACAGCAAAAATGAACGATAAAAACTGACATTTTGGAGTGATCATGACTCCATTGTCAAGGGAACCTGTATGTAACAGATCATGCAAATTACAAATTGAAACTCGATCGTTGTCGATCGCTGTCGATATTAATCAATCGACAAATATCGGAAATCGATAAAAGTCGATCACACAATTTCTTGTGATTATCGACTTTGTTCAATTATGATTGATTTTGATCGATTTCGATCGATTTCAATCGACAAATATCGGAAATACAAAAAACGATGTATGGCGGGAAAAAAGAGTACAGTTGCCGAGCAAAAATCAATAAAGCAGCATTGGCTATACCAAGACTTCATTTTACCGCTTTTGTACTGTAATTGTAAGCTCATATAAACCTGAATAACCACAGAGAAAGTACCCTTTTCTTCCAGCAGAAGTTTTTTATTAAGCAAATCATTTCATATGGAATCTCTGAAATACTTTCTGACGAAGTGTTTTATAGCAGCTGTTAATACTGTAAGCAATGATTTATGTGTATGTGTTAAACCTGATTAAACCCCTGCGCTTATCAATCAAAACTTCAATAGTTAAATTTAATTTCCCAGTATGCTGTTTGGCTCCTATTGTCACCCTAACAATTAAAAGCTGTTGTAAATGAACGTTTACTTTGCTTAATTTGCTGGCCTCGATTTTCCCTCATCTAGACTAAACTTTGGCCCGTTCTGTCCCCCCTAAGAAACAGGGTCTCTCATCTCTCCCGCCTAGAGAGACCCTGGGAACTAGGTTGGTCCGAGTTATGTTACGGATCGCGATTTCGCTAAGCTGAAACTGTTAATCGATCATTTCTCGAGGTAATTTAAACATTCTATTCTATAATGAATAACAGACCACTTGGTTGTTCAGGTTTTTATTTAGCTTTATTGCCATACAGATTAACTTTAGAGCTGTTTACACTTTCATCAAAAAAGTCGTTCGAGCTATTATTGTGCTACGCGGCACAACATATACATGTACCCTTACTTTCTCTTCGCCGCGATTCACCACCTTAATCGTCCCCGACTTTCTCTGTCCGACCTCGTAGCTTAGTCGGCAGAGCAACGGTAGATCTAATCTGGAGGTCGTGGGTTCGATTCCCACCGAGGTCATAAGAATTTTTTCTTTGCCTCGTGTGGTTCCCTGATACCCTTTACTAGGGCTAACGCCCAGTGGGTTTTTCATGGGTTTCTCTAGCACTTAAATTTACACTGCAGAGTTAATTCTCTGTTTCACCACTTGTGTTTATAGTGCTACGTGGCACAACATATATATGTACCCTTACTTTCTCTTCGCCGCGATTCACCACCTTAATCGTCCCCGACTTTCTCTGTCCGACCTCGTAGCTTTAAGTCGGCAGAGCGCAGCAACGGTAGATCTAATCCGGAGGTCGTGGGTTCGATTCCCACCGAGGTCATAAGAATTTTTTCTTTGCCTCGTGTGGTTCCCTAATACCCTTTACTAGGGCTAACGCCCAGTGGGTTTTTCATGGGTTTCTCTAGCACTTTAATTTACACTGCAGAGTTAATTCTCTGTTTCACCACTCGAGCTATTATTGGTTTGGTTACTTGAATTTCGGGACATTTGTCTGTATTTTTGTCGATAAAATCGATAATCAGTTTTAAAAATCTTGTGATTATCGACTTTTATCGACAAAGTTACTTTGTCGATTGACAATTATCGACAACTATCGAGTACTATCGACTTATCGATTACGTTTTCGATGATCGACTTTGATCGACATGTTACGTCCTGTTAATAATAAGAATATTAATAAGTAAAACTTAAACAACCTAAATTAAAACAAACAAACCTTTCCAAAGGTTCTTCCCCTGTCATTTCATAATATTCTTCCAAATCAGTCTCTTCGTCATCGCTTTCTGGCACAGAAACCTGATCCCGCGAGGGAACTTTTCGTTTGGGTCTAGTTTCGTTGAAGCAGACTTCAAGCTTTACTAGGACACACCGAAGTTCCTTCATTTCATTGGTCAGTTCAGTGAGGTGGACCACAAGTGTTTGATCCTGTGCTTGCAAGGGAAAGATTTTCTTTGATAGAACCATTCCCGCACCTATGCCTATCCCTATCCCTAGTCCAACAGACACGCTAACGAGAACATTGCGCCCAAAACAACAGGAGAAATCAAATGACGGCAACCAAGACGCCATCTTGATTTCACGCGCGAACAACTGGAGGTCTGGAATCAATAAAGAACCCGCTATCCAGTTGGGATAACGGGCTCAGAATTTTGAGTGCGAGCACTTTTTTACTTCATATCAAAAAACATCGCTATGCCTTACATCTTAATAAGCACACAGATACGGCTGGTAAGAACTTCTGACCGTTTTAATTGCTGAGATGTTGCTCATTTTGCCTGCATTCTGCGTTTTATTATAGACTCTTGGTCCCACAAACTGTGGCGATGAGTGGGCAGATCCAGAAGTGATGAATTATTTGGGAGCAGAGTTGGTGCATCATTTTGGGAATAGCTTGTAAGTTTGGTCGTAGTCAAACAATAAGCTGAATTAGCTCTCAAGAATATACAACCTCGTTCCCAGGGTCTCTCCTCTTCCCTTCCCTCTCTTGCTCCAGGGGAAGGGAAGAGGAGAGACCCTGGGAACGAGGTTGAAGAATATAGTGGATACTGGCATCGTCAGTTGATTGGGGTGACAAGACTGCCCCTGCCCCACTCCCAGTTAGGTAGCATACCAGACCCTGACAGCCGGGTCTATTTTACTGATCACATTCCACAGGTCAGAGTTACAGGTCACTGTTTTATCGACTGGCAACTAAGCCAAACAGTTTAACACCGATCTAAAACAAATTTTGGATAATGATTAGGGCTAGGAGACTCTTTTGGACTTGCTTATTTATCTGTAGCACAGTGACCTGTACTTTGACCTGTGGAATGTGACCTGTAAAGTAGACGTGCTGGACCCTAACCCATGTTAGGGGCCTGCATGTAAAGGCAATTTTTGGAAAGATTTCCGCACAGCCCCAAACCTTAATTATACATGCATCGCTGTCATTCTAATCCTGTTTCAAAAACAAATAGAGATAGATAGATAGATGCATTAAATGGATAACTATTATAAAAACTACACTTAAAACATAAACCTAATTAAAGCTGCTTTCCACGAATGCCGTGCCTCATGCAACATACTTCTTTTATTAAACGCTTAAATAACCCAAAGGACTCAGCTTCAGCTATAGTGGCACAGGTATAGTGGAACAGTCTTCTTTGTTATGCAAGACAAGCAATTTCTATAATAGTTTGTGTGCAGCAATGAACATAAAGCTTATTCTCAGAGTCTCTTAGGTTATACACAGTTTCTCGCCTTTCAAATTTAGGGTCACTTGAGGGATCCTGAGTCACAAAATGCACATATAATGTATAGGGTTGTGTGGAAATCTTGCTAAAATTTTTTTTGTAGATCCAAGACCTCTACCAGGTCAACAAAACTATGTGTTAACATACATGTATCCCCAACCCAGTAACACATTAAGTAGCTACATTCAAAGCTACTTGTCTTGAATGGGTGAATGAAAAACCTTACCGATACTTGAAGGAACACGTTGAATCACAATTCAACAGCTGCAATACACTTACGTGCAAAATAGTGGACATAATTGCTTTTCATGTTAGTTGACTTGATTCCAAACTCAAACTCAGTTAAGCATCTAAGCTATTCACACCCCATTAATTTCTTGGATTACACCTGCAACATGTTCCATTTTTCATCCATGCAGCAGAGAATACATTTCATCAGATCCACCACGTGTTGTGCTAAACAAATTAGAGCAACTGGGCTACAAAGTTGCGGCAAGCACTGGTGTTGGTCAGACAATAATATGGACAATGTACAAACCAGATGAGGAGTGTACAACAGAAAAAGCTAAGGCAGACAGGTGATGTTTTTCATATTCTTATAGTTTTGATTGCTGTTTGCTGGGATACCCCAAAGCAACTAAATTATTCTTGTCCTCAGTATAAAATTTCCTGGCTCACAAAATGTATACTAAATTGCCATCTAAAAAAGACAATGTTTCCTTAAATAAATAAAATAAAATAAATACTTAATTGACCACTCCCCAATAAAACCAATCAAATAAACATAACATGGTAAGAATCCCAACTGGCCAGAGGCAAACTAGTTCTCTTTTTACAAGAATGGCCGAGGAGTTGAACCAGGGATTACCCAGAACAACACCGGCTAGTGGCCAGAGTGGGATTTGAACCTGGCATCACTGCACTGAAATCCAGCACCCTAACCACTCGGCCACCCTGCCTCCAACTTGCCTTTGCTCAAGACAATAATTTTATAGATTATTGTATTAATCAGGGTAAATTATTGAACATGACTTTGTGTGGTGATTTCCTACTTAGAATACAAGATAACACAGTAACTGTTGTCAGAAATAGTGACTGTCACCAGAAGCATATAGGTTATATGCTTCTGCTGTCACTTATTACCTTATATCAATAATTTATTTCTTTTCAACAGATAAATCTATTCCTTTATGGGGAATCTATTTCACATGCAACCTGTGCTGGTAGTGGCAAAAAAACCCTGGATAAGTCAAGCTCAGATTTGTAACGTTTGAATCATCCACATGAAAAGACTAAAAATATAATTATTGTTCAAAACAGTTTTCTTATTAATATTTCAGATATGTTTCAATGGTACATCCATCATCGTCTGTGACCAAACGGTAAATAATTACAAGTGAAGTAAAGCGTGAAATATCGGCTGACGTAGATGGTTTCTATCTGCTGACATTTCAGAAGGCTGAAGTTTCAGCATTTCTCAGTGACCAGGTGATTACAAGTGAACATGTCTGAAATATGTATAAAGGAAGTCATATGGATTTTCAAGATTTCAACATCATTGCTGTTGTCTTGTCCTTTTGTTCTTATTTTGTGATTCATGAACTTATTGTTTGTGGTTATTATGGAGGGAAAAATTAAATGCTGTTGCATCATCCAAGAAAATTCATGCTAGATCATCTTGTTTTTGTTATTGTTTTTATATTTTTCATCAATAAGACCTTTTGCATTTTTCATCAAGGCTCAAGAACAATTGGATTAAAAGCAGTCCTTTATTAATTTCCAATGGACTGTAGCACTTGGAGAATATCAAAGAGAGACTATTATTTTTGTTTAATCTAAGACACTTTAGCTGGTTATGCGTCAAATTATTTAAAAATTAATAAATATTATTTCTATCTCTAGCTAATGGAAGTCACAATGGATTTCTGTATTAAACATACATTTCTCAAATAAATGCAATAAAAGCAGTCTTGAGCACTGCCAACAGAACTTATTTCGCCTGTCACCAATTTTCACTTTAAGCTGCCATTATCACTACTATCATCAACAGCAGTGGCAGTAGCAACACAAACTACCACAACCATCGTCATCACCATCACCATAATCATTATCATCATTACCGCTATCACTACCACCATCATCATCATTGTCACCATCACCACACCACCATCATCATCATTACCGCTTTCACTACCACCACCACCATCATCATCATCATCATCACCACACCACCATCATCGTCACCATCACCATAACCAAGACCAGCAACACAACCTACCATGAGCATCACCATCAACATGGGCCTCTACCTCATCATCACCACCACCATCATCATTGCCATCACTGTTGTTATGAATGCTACCACTGTTACCAAACATAAATAATGTTGTTTTCAGGCAGTTAAACACATTCCTTGAATTTTGGGAAGACAGTGGCTGATGGCATGATGAGTGCAATCCGGAAAGTATGCAGTTTAGTCCAGTGACCAGCAGCAGCGCACTCTACTTTCTTCATGATTCATCTTTTTCCTGCATTTCTTTTATCAGCCTTTTCCTTTCCTCAAACTGGCGAAGTTTCATAAGCACCACACTTTCGTAATCCTTATCAGATAAAGTACTGCCTGATGAGAATGGTGACTCTGTGAGCTAAAAAGGAAGAATAGAAGCAACTTTTATTTATGTTGAAGCACTTAATAATATCGCACAACTGTCTAAAACCAGAACTCACTCACAATCTTTTTACCTTTGACTCAACTCTGGCTTCCCTTGTCAAATTTGAAGCCTCAGACACTGACTCTGAGCTTGTGCCAGCTGTGGAATCAATGCCATCTAACCAGGACATTTTCAGCGGGTTATCAAGAATACCTTCCTCATTCTCCAGGGCTTCTTTCTGCAGAGGTGAACATTATTAGGTTACCAAGTCAAAAAGGTTTACTAACATCACAGAAGTTGTTTTGTGTCTGCCTGTTTGTCAACTGTGTGGTGCTCTACAGTTCATAAATAACATATAAGTTCAAGGAGATATATTTACTTACTGCACTGGACATTGACTTGAATTCAACTATGGCAGTTCCTTTTTTCTTGGATGACACAATAACATAACTGACTTCACCATACTAGAAACAACAAGGAAGCATACAAAAACAAAGGCAATATTACTGTACGGTGTACCAGTATATTTAAAGAAATTAAATAATGACTGTGACAATCTTGGCCCAAATTTTCTGGGTTTGATTTTCTGTTCTTTTTAATTTAAATTTGAAACATGCCATCAGGTGTATGTATTGACAATTTAATCCCTGTGTAATATACATCAAAATAATGTCATTAGTACCTTGTTTGTCATAAGAAGATTGTTCACTGTACCTTTCCAAACAGTGACTGAAGAATTTCCTGTGAGTATCCACCATTTGTGAGATCAGATTTCTTGCTTTTCCATTTAACCTAACAAGAGCCACAATTAAATTTGCACACATGTCACCAAGCTCCATAATTTTCTTTTACCACCCCCTCCCCCTTGGAATTTCCACTGACCTCTGTGGGGGAGGTATACACTACTGACATCATATGTTGCAGTACACAAGTGACATCATATTGATTCAAAGAAAGTAAAAAACTGCTTAAAACATATTCCATTTGGCAAACCCAAAAACCTTTGTGGGGGCAGGTACCAGTATTTTCTGGAACCGAACAATTTTGGACTTGAGTGAGACATAATCTGAAACTGAAACACAGATACCCATGTACCTTTAATTTTGGAGTAACATCATGAACTGTGGTTTCATATGGACTAGTTTCTGTCTCCTTTTTTAACTGATCTATAAGAAGTTGCTGTTGTTCCTGCAGAAGCTTTGATCCTTCCTCTCTTAATCTTTCAATCTAAAATCGGTGGGCAGTAAAATCATATCACTTCAGTAATTTGTAATATGTTCAGTATTCAGCATGAATCCACCCTCAGCTGGTTCTTCACTGCTTGCTCTCTGAGCCTGAACTCACCAGTAAACCACAAGATTGTCCAGAGCACTACTTGCGACTTGAGTAAAGTTTCAGTCAAAAATGAAATTAAGGTAAAACTTTGTGTTCTTCCAACTACCAGTACATTTATTATTTATTAGTTACCCCCGGTATTTATTGACTTTTATTCAATATTTTACTGACAGAAGTAACTTCCTCCTTGTGAACATCCCACCCATGACTAAGCTCTTGTTAAGAAAGGTGATCCTATTTTAAACCCATAGCTATTTGCCTGTCTGCCTTTGGACAATCTACAGTTTTGGTTTTCTAAACATAATATTATTTAATATTTGTTTGGGTACAGAAATTATTAATCTGGCCAGCTCTTTCATTACATATACCTCAGCCTGTAAATTCTTTGCAGCCATTTCATCATTTTCCTTATTAATTCTTGCGGCATCTTCTCTTTCTTCAAGATCTACAGTACAATTTGATAATTAATTTTAAATAGATCCTGACATTGAAATATTCAGATACTGTAAAATAATTTGCTATCGTATTTTCACCTGATTAATGACTACTTGCCAAGGTGTAAATGTACAATACCGGTAACTGCTTGATATTACTAACTATATTCAACCAATGCTTTTTTGAAGTGCAAAAAATCAGTGATAAAAAACACACACACAAAACAAAAGAATCAAGTTTACCGATAATTAGGGATGGCGAATGGTAAATCAGAGACTTTGCAAGACAGTGAGACTAAATATATTTTCTGCAAGCCCAAGACTTTATTAGCCTTGCAAAAAAAATTGAGATTGAGAGGCAACGTTGTGAAAAAAATTGAGACAGCGAAACTGGTAAAATTTGACAAAAATTCTGCAAGACATATTTTTTGAAGAAGCATTCACTGCCCCTATGATTGCAAACTCAGTTACTGTTGTAGTTACAACTGCAGGATTTACATTCATGGTACGATTAGAAAATACTTAATGTTAGTTAAGTAACCCTGAATGTGCTGTGTTTCTTGGTAGTAATAATTAAGGCCTGAAGTACCGGAATATTTTAGATTTTACATAACCTGGTGCAGCTGACGGCTTTGGACGACATGACGGACGACATTCTACGTTAGTGTATTTTTATTATATCTAAGGTGGTCAAAGGGTAAATTGCTACAGGAGGAAGTATAAAATATAGCAAGCTGCACCTTGTTTGAACTTCTTTCTCTTTGCATCTAAGGCCTGTGTCCGCAATCTCGCTCTCTCTTTAGCTTTCAGCACAGCATCATAGGCTGCCTTGGCTTTCGGATCAGTTAATACTTCTAAAGCCTTGGACAATTCGTGAAACAAATTTGCTGCTTCTTTGTTATCCGGGTTCTTATCTGGGTGACATTTTAGAGCTTTCTTTCGATACGCTTTGGTGATCTATAATAAAAAATAATTGTGTAAAAAATAAATAAACATCATTACGGAATGTTAAGTGATGTATCCCAACAGCTGTTGAAGGACATGCATGTATTTGGTTGCTAATCATCAGCCCTAATCGTTGCTATTTCGAATTCTGCTGCCAAAATTTTGACAGACAAAGTTATCAGCAAGGCAACTTGTGTCAAAGCTAACACGGTCCCTTCTGCAGGTACCGGAGCACAAATAACAAAAAACAAAAGAAACAAAAGACAGAACACAAAAGAACGCCAAATAAAGAGTAATCCCAAGTGTACAAAATACAATGCTTTCGATTCCGGTGCTTGCAGAAAGACCCAAGCTGAGAGCAAACGACTCGAAGGCTAAAGTCAACTGACCAACAAACCCGTAAATCCATGCAAGGATAATTCTTTGAAATAACAAATTATTAGTTAATAAGGCTTAAAACGTTCAATTTCACCTCCTTTTCGCTACTTTCCCGTGTTACTCCAAGAATTTCATAGTAAGTCAATTTGGCCGCCATGTTGCAAGCTTCTCCTAGTTTCCACTCCCTTCTCCCTTCGCGAAGACCGTCTGAAACCCAGTCTCCTCCCTTGAACACGTCCACACACCAAAACGATGGATTTTCTGTACGACGAGGGAGTCCATTTTATCATGTATTTACAAAAGTCTTGGGGGGAATGGCAAAATGAGATACTTCTCCTTTCAAAAGTCGGAGACCCCAGGAATTCCTTTCTGATCTATTTTCCATTTCTGTATCATTTGAATAACAATTTGGGAGTTAATGTTCTGTGGACAGCCATTATTTCCGAGTGGCTGAATCTTGTTCTAAAATGGTAGGTAAGCGAAAAATAGCTAATTCTAACGTTTAAACTGGGGAGGGGAGCTGTAGGTGGTGAGAAAAAAAAAACAGAACCAGGGCACTGTGGGTGTTAATCCACTACCACCACCCCTCCCCCATCATTATTTTTCGTGAAATGGTAATCGTTATATTTTATATACGTGACCAGCCTCTTCTCTTTCCCCTGGAGTGGCTCTTCCCCCCCCCCCCCCCCCCCACCACACACCCACAGCTACCCTCCATTTCTCTAAATTCAAAACTCTGCTATTCCAGTGAAGGGACCCTTTAGAAATTCCAAGGGGGAGGGGGGGGGGGGTGGCAAAAGCATGAAAAAGCATGGGGGAAGGGGCTATGGATATTTTCTAGAACCACAGATTTTTCCTTATAGGATACTGAGGGGGGAAAGGCCATACTGGTGGATACATGAGTCAACCAAGTGGCAAAATATCACTCTTCAGCAGTATGAACTGACTTGTGAAACTGGACCAGGCAAGTAAAAAATAAAATAAAAGAACAATTATTTTACAACTGCAGTAGATCTTTGATGGACACCCCCTTGGTGTTATAATTTGGAGCTTAAGCACGCGCGTTTTTGAGACGCGGACGGCAACCGGAAGTGAATATTTCGCACCCCAGGATAGCGGTCCCAACCAGACTTTTAAACTTAGGGTCTCTGATAGTGAAAAGATACTTGGCGATATAAATATAGTTGTGTGAAGACAAGTTAAAAGGGAAAACATCTCATTTCCGGTTGCCGTTCGCGTCGCAAAAACGCGCGTGCTTAAGCTCCCTATTCCTCTGAAAGACTACAAAACCCCTTAATAAGAAAAGTCATACATACACTAGTGCACAATGTTTCGGTAGCAAAGCGCAGATTTTGTTGAATTAAAAAAACTGAAAAATTGAAATCATTTTGCTAGAAACTGCTAGAGTGTTGGTTAAAAGAAGGTTACCACAGATTTTTTATATAAACTTATATTTTTGTCTTTCCTCAGGGTCCCCTTCAGGTCATGCTATGGTCACGTCAGCCATGTTATGTTTGTTGGTGTTCAAGCTGACAAACTCACTGAAACAAGGCATTTTACGTCATGCTCAATTTTGGAGTAGTTTCTTTGTGTCTGTGATAATGTGGAGTTTGGTCTTGATTATACTTTCACTTGTATCTGTATCAAGGGTATTTATAGCTACACACTTTCCTCATCAAGTTTTTCTGGGAACTGTCATTGGCTTGATAGTGGCATATGTGGTAAAACATCATAATTCCCTGCTCATATGGGTATCTAGTTCAGCCATCTACAGCGCAAGTTTTTCTCTGTCACTCATTGTGGGAACTTTGTTTACATATTTTACTCTTTCTTTACTTGTGTATGATCCGTCAACTTCAGTGAGTAAAGCCCAGAAATGGTGCATTAGGTCATCTTATGTTCATCTTGATACAACACCATTTTATGCTTTGGTCCGTGACGCTGGAGTGACCATTGGGCTTGGAATTTCCTTGAGTATGTTCACATCAGCTGAGAGAGGAAAAGTGAATTGGAGAAGTTTGAGCTCTGCTCAAATGTTGTTACTCTCTGGAAGTCTCAAGGTTATTCTCTCGATATTGCTCTTGCAACTTTTAGAGGTAATATCTTTGCCTAAATCAAACCCATTGTTATTTTATGTGGCTGGGTACGTTCGATGTTCTCTAATTCCTGTCATTGTAATTTTTATTGTCCCAAGCATTGTGATTTGAAATTTTGATGCCATATCCAGTTCTCACATCAGATAAATATTAATGGTCTAAATGGGGTGAGGTCAAAACACTGAGTACTATTCCATGGAAAATGCTTGGATTACCTAAAATGGAGTACCCTGAAAAATAATTTGGGAGTCAAGGAAAATGATTTGCCAAAATAAAAAGTCATGTAAATGTAAGTACTTGCCACTTTACTTTAAGCTTGGCCAGCTCAAATGGTGTTTGTTGCCATCTAAGGTGATCCAAGACCACCATTTTGGAAGGTATCAATAACCTGCTGGCCATCTTCACTGCTGGCTCCATAACCACCATACCCATTGCAATTCATCACGATTATATTTATACTTTTGGGATTGCCACAGAAAAGCCCTTAAAATAAATAACAATAACCTGCTGGCCATCTTCACTGCTGGCTCCATAACCACCATACCCATTGCAATTCATCACGATTAGATTTATACTTTTGGGATTGCCACAGAAAAGCCCTTAAAATAAATAAAGTAAAGGTATGTGACAAGGTTTATTCATTTAAATGACTTTCCATTTTGGAAAAAATCATTTTCCTTGACTCCCAAATTATTTTACAGGGTACTCCATTTTAGGTAATCCAAGGGTACTCCTTGGAATAGTACTCCATGTTTTATCCTCTCCTGTCTAAATGGATCCAATTAAAATATGTTTACACCATATTCTTCTGTGTTTTTAGTGATGTTCTGTGGGGAGAGTGGGTGGCGATGTTCCAGCCAGTCCTGTAAATCCTGTTCCCTTTTCAGGCACAAAACATCCTGTTTTGTGACACCCACTTTCAAGGCTGGCCTCTGAAATCTATACCATTTTCAGGTCTGGACTGTCAAGATCCACACCCACTTTCAGACCTAAACAGCTAAATAAAGACTTCTGGCTTGGGAAAGGCAAATTATACTACTGACAGTTTACACAACAGACCTGAGGTGACTAATCAATGATAATCAATCATTGGAAATCCAATCAATCATTCAATAACAACTGATGACAATAAGATATTTGCACGATGACGCCATTTGACTACAACTACCAGAATTCAGTTTGTTTTTCCTTTCTAATTCAAATGTTGTAATCCCAATGGGGTAAAAATAACAATAGCTCTAATTAGCATGAGAAAAGCAAAACCTGAAGGATTCTGGTAGTTGTAGTCAAATGGTGTTATCATGCAAATGTCCTATTGGTTAATTGCGATTGATTGCTATTGGCCAATTGATGACCATGAATTGATAATCACACGCTTGAGCCCTTAAATTGCAAATATTGATTGCCACCAATCTCCATCAATTATTATTGTTGACTATCGTTCAAGCTGCTGAGCTGATCGGTTTCAATCAGTACTGGTTTAGTTCTACTCCTAGCCATACTTGTCTGGTCACTTGTGTTGGGTTATTTTGACTATCAGGCAGGTTGTAGTTAAGTATCACAAATGCCCTTTTGCTGTTGAAGCAAGCAAGTGATTCATTGTTCTGCAGAAGAAAAAAAAATGTTTAGAAGCACCACTGTCATGTGTTTCCATATTTTCTCTGTAAGAGCATTTTCTTTTCACCTCCCAAAAAATTATATGGAAACTGATAGTCGATGACAATCGTTGGCAATCAATGCTAATCGCCGATAATCAATGGCAATCATAACAATATAAATATCAATGGCAAATAAAAGTCACAAATATTTTATCCATTGATTGGTCATCAAATTCTGATACATAAATCATTATTGGTTATCATTGATTGCCATCAATATTATCTATTTCACTGATGATAAATCATGCTGCGAACAGAGTATTCCCTTTCCGTATTGCTGTATCCCAGTTAGTTGTTCCCCTGATGTATAGTCATGATGGTCAGATCCTTACTACACTAACCAGTGATGACCGTTACCGTTATGTGATATGGCGTGACAAATTGGCGTGACACCGAAGCGGGAGGCATGGAACGGAGTATAATTCGATCCAGTACCTTCTCCAACGCCTTGAACAACCAACACGCAAGATGGATGTGAGTACCAAGGATAGAAGCTAAGTTATGTGCATAGAAACCCTTATTTAGACACTCATAACAATATTTTATTCTGGAACAGGGTCACAAGAGTTATAACAAAAGAAAAAAACTCTGGGATCAGCTAAGCATCGGCATAGAATCTTCTCGCTTAGTGGTTGTGCATTTGACTAAAGGAGACGAAGGTGCGTGGGCTGGAGCTAAATCGTTTTAAATTTACCTAATTTCGTGATTCCATCCGTAAAATCACGTGTGTGCCATGCATTGTGTCAACGTTGTAAAGATACATTAATTCACTTGCAATTAAGCTATGGTATCTTCTGAAACTTGTTGCGCATTTGCGTGCCATTTTGCAGTTAGCGCGTTAAGTCGAATCGATTGTTATGATGGGTCTATTAATAGGTCTTAGCTCCAATAATTAAATAACATTATTGGCAGCTAAGGACGTTCTATCTTTCCACTCTTACGCACATTTATTTATAGTAGTTCTTTATTTTTGTCAAGAAAAAAACAAGACAGGTGACCGTGTTGTCGGCTTAAGAAGTGAAATATATAATATGTTTAGTTTCATTTTCGTGCTGTGCCCTGAGGGTATTGCAAAGTCTCTTTTTATGACTCTCTAGTGTCAGCCTTTGCTTTTAATGAATGTGCCTGCAGTTTGAGTCAAAATTATGAGGTCCCATCCGAGGTTGAAATTCTGTTAGGTGTATTTTATCTGAAGAGTTTTCTACACCCAGGATTCACTGAAAGATCAGAAAACCTTGCTTGGCCTCTTCTTGAATATTACTTATTTTAATTTGTGAGAGTATATGTTTGTTTACCATTTATTAAAATAATTTGGAAATTTCGGTTAGAATGTAAATGGTAAGGCTATTTTGGTGTTCCCAACTGGAAAATTTCCAAAATTTTCGGAACATCTTGAAAGGTAGTACACAATTTCCAACCGAAATTTCTGAACGGAAAATGTGTTTGCCATTTTCAATTTTCACCAGTTCCAAGCCCTACTTCAATTTTGATGCATGTCACATCTCATTTATTAGGGGTAGTGCAAATGGTACACACCAATCCTGAAAGGAATTTTTCACTGGGGATTTTTTCTTACCATTTGTACAAACCGTCAACCAACCAGTTTTCCCATGTAAATTGTAAACAACCTATGTTTTTTTTAAAACTTTTTTCAGGGAATACAACCATTATTGATGACACAGTTGACCCCATTAAAAGTAATTACCAATAATAGTATAGTAGTTCCCTGAAAGAGGTTGCAACTTACAAGGAGAATCACCTGCTCAATCTAAATAAAATCTAAAATGATTTTGTCAGCAACTTCCATGAAGGACATCACGCCAACTCTAAAATAATAAGATAAAAGTACAATAAAATATATATATAATGATAATGAGTAAGAGCTATTAATAAAAGTTATTATTAAAGTAACTACTATAATTACTCAATTGACTAAGCAATGAAATTCAGTTAGAAAAAAAGGTTGTGTGAGCGTGGTGGTCATGTCAACGATAAGTTGAAACTATGTGGTTTTATTCTACCCAGCCACTGTGTGCATCTTGATTAGCACAATAATAATTATTGAAATCAGTAAATCAGTCCCCACAACAAAGCCTTCTTTTTCCTTAAACGTTTGCATAAATCTTTTAGTTGCTCAGACACATGTGGGAAGTCTCCCTTCCCTAAGTGCACGTCAAAGACCCCCTGAAATCCTTTGCTTATAATTATAGCTAAGTCAAATCTTTGGGAAAAAGTTATATAATCTTTTATTTAAAAAAAATCATTCTACTTTAACTGTGAAAAAGAAAGGTTTGAAAAAAGGAATGGCATTGCTATGTAAACATTTTGTCATTTAACAGGTAAATCAACCTATTTAAAATCCACCAGCTGGAAGGTTAGCGGCTTAATTCTGTATGGAATTTCCAAAAGAATCTGTAAGAATGAAAAAACGTGCACCACGAGAAAATAACGCCCAGTTGCTTAAATTCAAATGGTCACACTTAAGGATTTGCAGGAACATTCAGCTCAGAAGCTGTGCTAATGTAACCTGGCCCATCATTGATAGGAATTGCTACTCAGCATCCTTAGTATCTTTCATTTGGATAGTAATGCCATAGGATTTATATCCACAGACAAAATCTGAGGGGAAAATTCTGCTAAGCAGCTTAATTTCATTTGAAAGGTCTCATCCATCATTTTATGGGCACTCAACTTAATAGTTATTATGTTTTAGAATCAGTCAATCACTTGATCATTTAAGTTTTTACTCTAGGGAGTAAAGAAGTTTTGTCTGTCATCAGTGGGACAATCTGTTTCCTTCAGGCTTTGGTTTTAACATTCGAGGAGGAGTTGATCACCCTCATATTGACTCAGACCCAGGAATTTTCATAACCACAGTCAAGGCTGACAGTGCAGCAGGCAAAGATGGAAGACTGGAACCAGGCGATAGGATACTAGCAGTAAGTATACTATGTGTATAATGTCTGTCTGCATTCCTGTCGGCATTATCTCTAGTTGAAGTACATGTATCAAGCCTTCAAGTGAGTTTTTCAGTCTTGTGTCATACTGGCTTTAGACTCTACAAAAATATCATAGCTGTCACTGAGGAATAATTGTTTATCATATGTACTCAGCTAGGCTGATGATACTTAGTTCTTCCCTGCATCTTGTTCTTCAGTCCTTCAAAGTCCTTTGTGGGGTCTTGCAGTGTTATGTTAAGGCCATCATTTTCTCTTTTCTGGCCTGAATACATGTAATCGACAAAAAATCAGTCATCAGAAATTCAATCAATCAATCAATCAATCAATAACAATCGATGACTATTAGTTAATTGTTATTGATTGCCATCAGCCAATCAATGATCAATCAATAGTCACACAAAGTCCCTCATTGCTATTGATTAATATTAATCACCATCGATTATTACTGACTATCACTTGCTGTTGAGCTGATTGATCGATGGCAACGAGTGGCAATTAAAAATCACAACCCATCAATTTCCAGTTGAGTCAATCAGTTAAAGGCAATTGTTTGATTCTGATCAAAACTGGCTAAATTTTTGCATGTGGCCTAGAATTGCACTTAAAAATGTTGCCCTAGATGCCTCGTGCAAAATTTCAGCCAGTTTTAACAAAAATCGAAAAACTGCCTGAAATTCGACATAGGCAGTTTATGCCCCCAACCCTTCAACTGTTGTTTATTGGCATCAATCACCATTGACTGTTATCCATTATTGATTTTATTGATAAATCATGCTGGACTCTTTAACTTTTCACCCATGTTGAAACAAGTCACCTATGTCAAAGAAATAATAAAATCCAAGTTATTTGTAGATTGAAAAGTGTAATTCTACACAGATTGCTTGCAGAAGTGTCCACCCATGTGGCAGTGGCAGCTTGCTAAATAATGTACTTACAGGTATCACATCAAAATAATGAAATTTTCTATTTGACAGCTGAATGATATTAGATTAGACTGTGTCACACATAATGTCGCTGTTAATGAATTTCGCAAAGTGGATGAATCTGTCTCAATGCTTGTAGAGAAAAATGCAGAGGCTCATCTTCAGGTCAGTATATTATTAGCAAAGTGGATGTAAACTGTAATTTAATTAATTTAAAGTGTTAATTGGTAGTTATTTGTTTATCAAATGAATATGTGTTGAGTGAGTTTAACTTTATTATCCTAGTATTATTCTAATAGTCAGACTTTGAATTCATTAATTAGGCACTTGGTTTCTATGTTTGAGTGGGTATGAAATCCCGAAGAGTGACCACATAGCTAAAGGTGTTGGGTGGCAATTGTTTAAAATTTTATTTCGCTGTTGCTTTGCCACAGGCAGGGTAACCATAACAGTGGGTAGCCAATTACATGTACATGTACTGTGGGCCCATATTTGTCTTTGGTACAGGTTACTTGGTGGTTGTGTTGGTAAAATAAAATAAAATGTGAACAATCAAATCAGGATGACATATTTTACTATCTAAAAACGTTTTATATAAATGTGCTGCATAGTACATTTAATGTACTTTGTAGCACATTTATGTTGTAAGTTGTAAGTTTTGCCCACTGTTTACAATTCTAGAACTTTACAATGTTGTAAGTCAAGTGTCTGTTGTTGCCTGTAATTTTGCATTCACATATTTCTGTCGCTACATTCTCTGACCATTGGTGGTTGACATACTTGTATACAGCTGTTTTGGGAAAGGTTATCCCAAGGAAAGCCAAAATGCATATACATTGTAGTGTTTCTAGACCTGTCAATCATTTATGTAAATGGCCAACGCAGTCTCCGAGAGAGCTCCATTTTTTGTATCTAGCCATCATGTCTGTGAGTAAATGTCATTGTGTTCAAACAAGTGGTTTTCAAGTGTTTAATTAAGCGTAAACACCACATACACGTCAATCCCAAAAGATAGTCTTGGACATAATGAATATTCTTTTAATAAATATCCATAACCAATGATGCTGCGACCGTACAGCTGTGGAGACCAGCGATGGCAAGCAATATGGAATGAAAGAGTTTTGAGGATACAGTGTAGATGACGTGACAGCTACTTTGCAAATTTGGTCAAAAACTGGGAAAATAAGGGCAAAAAATCAACCAAACAATACCTAAATAGTTTTATATACATTGGCAAGTGGAAAAAAGTGTAATCATGGAAGCTGTGCCACCCATTATGCCTTTAAAGATTATCGTATACAATTTCTTTCTCTTCTTAAGAACAACCTTTTTCCGAAACAGCTGTATAAGGGACCTTTTGTCCTTTTGAAAAGCCTTCTTGGAGATATTTTCTAATGGTTTTAAAATAAATAAATAATTGAATAAAATAAAATGTGTGGTGCTCATCATTCTGAGACAAATGGAAAATTATCATTTACTTTTGTTTCACAGTCGCCACAATATTCCAACTCAACAGACAGCTATTTTGATGGGCCACCCAGACTTGACTCCATGGATGGAGACTCATCTCCACCTATCACTAGCCTCTTAAGACAGTTCTATGAATCTCCACTGGGAGCTTTGGCAATTGGTTTAGCTGCTGGTAGTCTTGCTGTGTTTATTGCTCTTAGAATTTACAAAGCGTCTAAATCATAACAAAAAACTGGCATCCTGAGGAGTTCTTGTTAATTCCAAGTTGGGGAATTTGCCCCAGTGTCATCAAACATGGGCCTTGCTTGAACAGGGGATTACAATAATAGTGTGAGCAGAGGTAAAACAAGGGATTCATCTCTCAAGATGGTTCACAAAGTTGATTTTTAGGTATTTTTATATCGTTTTAGATCAGTTGTTCTGGAACAATTATCACCAACCATATGCTTACAATCAATGCTTATTTCTCTCAGTTAGTATGCGCACTGTCATTGGTTAATTTTGCAGGTCGTACTTCACTGTACGGCCCGCTAAATTTGAAAGTTCTCTTTCTGTATCGCTCGACTAACCACAAAGATATAATAAATATCTTACTAACCTCGTTCAGTACTGTAAGTCACGGATACTCGTTTTTTCCTGTTGATTTATGGTCCGCGCGCTTTGCACTTGGGCCGCAAGTAAACAGGAAAAAACTCGGTCCGTAACTTACAGTACGGACCTCAAACTCGGTTAGAGGTATGTAGAGTAGAGTTTCTTTTTGATTGAAAGGATGGCTGGGGGAGAAAGCGTGCACAGATGCAACAACTCTGTACACTTTGAAAAATAGTTGTATAAGCCCTAACATCAACATGCATATTCTCTTAACTGGTCTTCTCATAGTTCTTACACTGCTAGTTCAGAGAATTTGGTTACACATTAAGACATTTCATGTTTGTTGATCATTTCCTCTATTCTGATTACCTGTGTGTTAGCTGAAGGGGTGATTACTGTAAGGAGAATTTAAGCTCTGGTCACTGGTAGGGCTCAAAGGGTTAGCTTTCAGTGGCAAATCCCTGAAATTTAAAATAGGCACAGCAGAACATCCCTTCAATCTGTTTATCGGCTTTGATCAGTCTGGCCAATGATGTAGGTCACCACAAGAATGTGTGAACTTACTGAAAACATTTAGTTCTTTTAATCTTAATAAATTTAGCACGGGAAGTGCATTTTGTATGAATAAACTATATGTTTACGTTTAGTATCTCTCTTTTTGTTGTTTGTTATACAAATGAAAGTAGCTGTGTGGCCTGAAAGCATGCATATATGAACCCTGATAGGGGTACTCCTTGGAATTCTTGGTTGGGGTGTGCTGCCCGCTTCTCCAAATCCTGACCCTATTTCAGACCAAAACATTCCATTTCCCACACCCGTTTTCAGACCTGACATTACGGTTACAAATTTTCCTACTGGCTTTGTTGTAGCGTAATTAAGCTTCGCTTTAGTGCCGAAGCCAAGAAATGGTAAAATTCAGCTCGAATAATATATTTTGATTACTCTTTCTCTATTATTCATTTGGAGTTGGAAAGACACTTTTATATATGTACACCCTCGTTGTTTCCTTGAAAACGAGCCCCCTCCCCCCCCCCCTCCCCGCCCCTGGGATTTCAAGATGTCTCAACTTGGGAAACTCGTCAGTTTTTTTATCCAGGCCAAGAAACAGTAGAGAGCGGGTAAAATTGATTAGTAATAGGCCATATTCGTATTCTCGGTATTGAACTGGATCTAGCATGAAGTGGAGGCTCTTGTGGGGGAATACATTTACATATGAAAAGATTCCCCCGCAAGAGCCTCCACTTCATGCTAGATCCAGGTCAATACCGAGAATACGAATATGGCCTAATATTGAATAGATCTGTGCTGGCTGTATGGACAACAGGTTTTCTCGAGTTAAGTGCATTTTCTAGTTAATAGATAATAATAAATAATAATAACTTTATTTAAGTCTCAAATCGCTCTAGCTGAACACGAGTGCTCTACTAATGGGGGAGACTGGAAATCAAATAAACTCGAAATTAAATGAAATCAAATGTTGGTTTTTGAGGAGAGGGGAAAACCGGAGTCCCCAGTGAAAAACCTCTCGGAGCAAAGTAGAGAACCAACAAACTCAGTCCACTTATGACGCCGACTCCGAGATCGAACCCGGAACACATTGGTGGAAGGCGAGCGCTCTCACCACTGCGCCAACCCTGCTCCCCAATGATGATAAGGAAATTGCGTATTCAGCGGATAAAGTAAGATAAAATCCATACAGATCCCAAAACGACTGAAAGAGGAGTTCAGATGAGAAGTTTTTATAGATGTAATGCTCGTATACTTTGCTTCAAAATGGGATAGCTTTATTCCCATACAAATCTTTGTAATTTTTCTTATTACGCAATGGTTTTTCACCCGTCAATCTTGGGCTACCTGTGTTATTATAATTCTATTTGGCACAAGCTTAAAGTTGTTTTTTCATGCGGTGGTTTGTTTAGGGTGCGCTACAATTTTTATTGAGGCTACCTTTGCTCGCTGAATAACACCCATGAAAGCGATTCTGGATCGAATGATTAGTCTCGAGAAAAGCTTATAGTATTCTTTGAAGTAAAGCAACAATGAATAATGTAAATATAAAAATATATTTGAGATAATATCAGCATGAACGTAACTGGTGACCTCCTTTTTAACTGATATACATAATATATTTAGATCTACGGGGTGTTTCGGGAAAAAAACAAAATTCCTCCAGGAATCTGGAGATTTTGCCGGGAATTGGGAGACTCGGGGAAATATGTCATAGTTCTGGATTATTGCAGAGAGAAAAGGAAGTTTGCTATTTTCATAAGAATGTTACTGAAAAATCGGCAGGATCTTCCAAAATGTCTGGGAGGACTCAAAGTTGCACATAGTGTTGCTCAAACAATGTTTGTTAGGGTTGTCACCCCCCCCCCCACTCCCTTCCCCACCTCCCCCCGTTAGACCTGAATTCGCAACCTCGTACCCAGGGTTCCTCCCTAAAAAGCTATGTCAGCTGTGTATGCAAATCGCACAGTTGGTAAATAAATGTTAAGTTGGTCTGCCGTTAAGTTAATTGATTTTATTATGTTTTCTTAATAGCTACCTCAGTAACGTTATTTGATATGGAGCCAGTTTATTGCATAGCTGAGTTATACTGGCTAATCAATATCGTTGTTTTTCATGTAACACTGGAAAAATGCGAGAGCCTTAAAAGGAATAATCTTGGTTTAGGCTATGCGAACTTCGTAAAAAATCCGTATTCGAAACTCACTGCATCCCATTTAGCGACAGCGAAGGTTTCGAGTCTTGGTGAGTGCACGTTTGAGTGTATAAATCACAAACAGTGTGTTTCGGTTAATTTTGGCGAGGACCGAAGTCTGGGAAAACATACCTGTGAGTTGATAAAAACAGACAAATTTAAGGCACCTGAACATTTTAGTGCTAGCCAGGATTTTCACCACTACAACATCAAGGTAAGTTGGTTTCATTTTGAAATTTACTTTCAGTCATTAGAATGTTTAAAGGGGGTAGTTTCTAAAGAAACTGAGGTGCTGCGTCGGTGGGGAAGTAGTACACAAAAATTTGGTTTTATCAACGGAGTTGATAAATGTAAATTAACCACCGTACAGGGATTCTAAAAGCTGACATTTCGAGCGTTAGCCCTTCGTCAGAGTGCAAATCGAATGTTTACCCGATCTAGAGCCATGGTAATATTTCAGAAAGGCTCCCTACCACGGGGGGTGACAATTCTGACAAATGTTGTTTGAACAACGCTATATATGCCTAACTTTGAGTCCTCCAGGAAATATGTTACTGACATTCTTGTTAAAATGCCAAACTTTGCTTTTTTTTCTTGCTAGATCCCGGAACTATGTGATACTTCCCAGAAAAATTCCTGAATCTCCTGATACCCGGCAAAATCTCCAGATTCCCGAAAGAATTTTGTTTTTTCTCCCGAAACAGGCTTTGTTGCAGTTGTCACCCCCTGTCGCTATTCGTTTCGAGTATTATTGTTGTTGATACATGTCGATGGGAAGAAAAGTAACCAATACAACACGTAAATACTGGTTTTATCATGTCACCGGCGAAGAGCTACTTGGTAGGATGTCTCGCCACTCTCGAATTCAGAGACATGTTTTGCTTTTATAATTTTTTATTAATGCCACTTCTTTCATTTGTTGAAGCCATCAATAATTCACGTAGGGGGCCAAGTCGTGGGGATGTTTTTGTTAACGTTCCAAGAGTAAAACGTCAGAATCCAATAACTTGGAACCATTTTGTTCTCTCCTTTTCTAAGTTGCCTACACATTTTCCTTCCAAAAGAAACTTCCCATAGCCCATACACTAAATATGAAGAGAAACGTTTTTCCAAGATTCGAAGCATAATTTAAGACAGGGCGAAACATTTCCCAGCAGGCGATTACAAAGAGTAGGCTTTTCCACGGTTTTTGACGCCATATTGACTTGAGGGCAAACACGGCTAAAATTACAGTAAATGTATGGGATTTTGGGCGACTTTGAATCGCTGCAGCGCTGCTAGAAAGAGCGGATTCCAACATTTGCCACTACGTTTTATAGTTTTATTGATATCTTTCATCCAACAGAAAGTTAGGTTGCTAGAGGTGGTAGGGAAGGTGCAACGTCCGTAACTTTGTTGGAATTATAAATTTTCTCATGTGGCTTCTTATTCCGCGGCAATTCGCATAATTTTGAGTAGAAGGGTTTGTATGAAACAATTCATTTACAATCGTTAGTTGTCAACAGTATGAAAAAAATAGGCCCGCAATGCGTACATGTGTGGCTTAGTAGACCACGTGACAGGCGCTCGACCCTCTTGGACATATAAATAAATCAGATCATGTCATAATGTGGCTACACACTTCGTGTAAGCCACACAAATTTTTAAAAGTCATTATTTCTCTATGATTAAGTCGACCATAAGCGACTGTGATAGCGTCTGGCTTATTTAAGTTCTCTTTTCTTCATCCTAATATTCGTACTATAATTCTACTTTTTTCCGCACGGTTATTGTCACCCATTGTTCTTGTATCAAGACACCATGCATGTCTAGTCCGTGCAGAAATGGTGGTACTTGTCACCCACTGTATGAAACAGAGGATTACAACTGCATTTGCCCACCAAACTTGGTAGGAAAGGACTGCCAAAACTGTAAGTATTTCATATTACTTTGAAAAGCTGGAAAAGATATTACTAGGAAATAAACTAACGCAAAAATAATGGTTCAGTTTTGCTTAAAATTTATTTCACCAATTTACCAATGAAAACTATAAATAAGCCTCTTTTTCTTAAGATTGCGAGGATTGGAATGGATTGCAAATTGAAAACATCGGGCCATCTCAAGTTCTCCTATTTTGTTTTGGAAATATGGCCACTAGATACAGATTATATGCTTTGCTTCCCCTTAAAGAGCTTGATATCTATCTTGAATTTAAAATCGATTTCTTCTTTGTGGAACTAAAATACGAGTGTCAGTAATCTCACCAGTTATTTTAGGTCGCAAATTTTGCAACTCAGGAATTATTTCTTGGAAGACAATTTACATGTGAACTGTAACAGATGCATGCAACACAAAACAGATGTTTAGTTAGGCGAGACGTCAAAAAATTACTAGAAGAGCCTGTTACAGCCATTCCTCAACTTTCTTGGTATACCACAGTGGTGTGTAACGCTGAAACGCTCAAAATTTGCGAGAGAGTGATGTTGTCATGGACAGTAACGTCCATTGGCCGGAAGATTGCTACGTTATCCAACTGTGACACATCCAAGATTAAAGCAGGCGATGAACTCTTGTTTATTGTGACCAGAGGAGTTCTGGAACACTTTGGCAAATACGAGATCATGAAGGTGACAAGTATTAATGGGTACGTATTATTTCATAAAGCTACTGAGGCCCTATTAAGGGTTATCGGGATATTTAGGTGAAAAATTATAGGGCTACGGGATATTTGTTCGAAAAATTAACGGAATACGGGATAATTACAAAGGAATTCTGGGATATCGAATATCAAAGTTGTCACTTTTTAGTAGTACCCAACGTATTACCCGCAATGACGTCATCAGCAGTGCCTTTTATTATAGGGACACCGTGAACCACGGGAATCGACGGGATACGGGATATTTGGGCCAAAAATTAATGGTGTACGGGATACTCAGACCCCCTAATGGAGCCTGACTGATTTCTTTTTTCCAAAAGGAAAAAAAATTTTTTCTACCGGGAAGCCTGTTTAATTTCTCTTTGACTGAAAGATACCGCACATGGCGGAGAGGGACACTCTGTGGCTTTCATTTTAAATGACTGCACCAAGGAATATTTCCGGAGACGAGTCCCGAACTCCCAAAACTAGCTTGTCCGTAGTTCATTGGGTAATTACAAAGTAGTCTTTGTTAAACTTGCAATTTAGCTGGTTCAGTAAACAACCTATAGCTACTAGCTACCGTTGATTCTAACAAGGGTCTCGAATATGAAACTTTGGAACACGATTTTTACGAGAATATAAACACTCTGAATACGTGAATATTTTTCTTAACGAATTTGGAACCTTTGTGTAAAAGAGAGGACGCCATCTTGTCTTCGTTACTTGGCTTTAAAATCGATCTGTTGTCGTAAAAAACGTCCCCGTTTTGTAAGCGAAGGGAGAATATTGAAGACAAGGTCACCAGTTCAAAACATATTTTTACAACTGTTTCGAAAAGCAAGCGTACGACAGCAAAGTTTGACAATGTACGGTTTTTTGACCCCTGAAAAGATTAAATTGAGCCGAAAGGAGTTATAAGCGAACAGGAGCAGTTCAAGATGCATATGGCTTCGTCTAACAATCAAGGTCTATTATTTTTCACATTAGCTGTAACGTTACCCTGGCCAAGGAATTTACTTGGGGAGTATCAGGCAGTCCACATATCACTAGCCAAGTGCTCCCAAGTTACGACACGGTTACTCTTAGCAACAGTTGTACGCTACGGTGCCGACAGCAAGATAATGGGCATGGCGGGATCTTGGCTCTTAGGGCAAAAACACTGACTATCGATAGCACTTCAAAGATTTACGCACGAGCACAAGGTATGTGTTTTTTCAGCACCGTGATAGTTAAAGAGACCTGAGATGGAAAGAAAATAATGCTAATACTAGTGCTAATGATAATGTTAATGATAATGATAATAATTAATTGGCCAGCCACTCCCCGTGTGGGGCTTTTGAAAGACAATGGAAGAAGCATAACATGGTAATTATAAAAATCCTAACTGACCGGAGGCAGACCAGTTGGCTATTTGCAAGGATGACGAATGTGGAGTTGAACCATGCGCATACCCAGAACAACACCAGCTAGTGGCCAGAGTGGGATTTGAATCCGGGTCACCGCATTGAAATCAAGCGACCTTAACCACTCAGCCATCGTGCCTCCTCTAAAACAACTATTTGAATTCCAAAATATAGCACTACACAAAGAGCACCACAAAGTACACTAGCTGCAGAAATTTTCTAGCCAGTTTCAAGCAGCATCGTAAAAGTAGGCGGTTCCACAATCAGAACAGCAGAACTGATTAGATCCAGTTAGCATACAGAAATGTCCGTTGAAACAAGCTTCATTTGACGAAAACTTTTCATGAGTTTATGCAGCGTCAGAATAAACAGAAAGCTTCATGATTCGTTTGGCCGGATCGAACGTACAAGAAACGTACGAATGCTTGATTCATTGCCACTTGGTTAGCATTATTATCTTTAAATCGATATCCACTGAGCGTTACAAGGCTGAACAATCGATGTTGCATGGTCAACAGTTTCTCGTAATGAAGAGTAATTCGAAGAGCTTTGGTTACAGGTTTCCGTGGAGGACAAGGTGGTGACGCTCGGGGTGGGGGTGGGTATGGCGGCGAGTCGTTTTTGTATCTTGATACTGGAACTAATGGTAAGGGAGGGGATATACCAGGACAAGGCTGGACACAGAATACCAATGGCATTGGGGGAGGTGGCGCAGCAGGGGGCAGCATTGGTGAGTTTTGTTCTAAATGATTATAATGGTCGACGGCCTTCCGCATATCCCGACAAAATGTATGTCAAATATAGCGAATATATCCATCCATTCATCCACATTTGCCAATGATATGAAACGTGAGCTCTCCCTCGAAACTATTAGAAATCCCTCAATCTCGGTATTGATACTTAAACCAACTTATTTTTTCTTGTATAAATAATGTATAAATTGTATTTTACTTAGTATTTATATAACTAATTATTGTTTTGCTCGTTTTTAGGAGGGTCTGGAGGATACAATGCTGGTGGGGGTGGAGGTGACGGTACTGACAGTTCCGATGATGGCTCTGGTGGAGGGGGAGGGGGTGGACATTTTTCTGGTGGAGGGGGAGGTGGAGGTGCGAATGGTTGTGGTTTTGACGGTGGAGTTGGTGGAACAGCTTCAACTGCTGTAAGTAATCAAGTGCCATGGGTTCAAACTGCAGAATGGGGAAGCTTATCGAGCTGTAACCGTGAACTTTTCTATATTCCGCGTTAAATCATCTCAATGCTCTTTGTATTATTCTATATCACTACCATATGCTATTTTAACTAAGCCAAATAAGTGAGATGCAAACAACGTTTACGAAATTTCGTGCGATGAGGGGGAGCAGAGTTGGCGCAGTGGTGAGAGCACTCGACTCCTACCAATGTGGCTCAGGTTCGATTCCTGGACTCGACGTCATATGTGGGTTGAGTTTATTGTTGGTTCTCTACTCTGCTCCGAGATGTTTTTCTCCGGGTACTCCGGTTTTCCCTCTCCCAAAAACCAACACTTCCAAATTCCAATAGACCTTTTTAGCTTGTAGACCACGTGATGTTACCCTAGAGAACTGTTTCTTTGAAATTTCGCCATATTCACGTGCATATGTACGTATAATTTATGAAAAGACAAAAAGCAAATTCCCTTGGGAAGATCACATGGTCTTCATTGGGAAAACAAAATCGACAAGCTAAAAAGGTCTATTCGATCTGGATGCAGGACCTTCCTGAAAACCACTTCGTCGTGAGTGGAGCTTCCTGGGTAAATATCATTGATTTATTGATTTATTTTTTTTATGTTTGGAACATTTTCCTGTCAAAGAACTGAGTGCATATGATTAAAAAGCGCTTCCCTTGTTGTAAATATATTTTGTGTACACTGACAATACTTCCTTTAACGAGAAAAGCGCACCAAGAGACTTTGAATATATACCTTTTGTAGATTGGCGCTTACGCTGGGGGTGGTGGTGTGTCAGCCTGCACCGGAGCTAGAGGTGGGAACGGAGGCCAGCAGGGGCAACCGGCTCAAGGCCCCTGCGCGGGATCCGTGAGTGGAGACGCTGGGAACCTGTACCGTGGAGGAGGAGGAGGTAATGTTAAGCTGTAATCAATAGAATAGAAAGTTAACGAATGGCAACCTCATCTCCCTTGTGTCAATCTATCTTGCAAGTGGAAACTTCTAATCTTGCAAGGTCGATCTTTGCGTCCCACTTCCCAGGAGAAGAGTCCTGGGAACAAGGGGGATCGAACATGGATAATTTTAAATAATACTAAAAAGACTTTTTCACCAATGTTCTCTAGTAATTGACATTCGACCAGACTCAGCCTTGACACTGGGGCTTTTCCTTTGCTTTCAGCATACCATTTAGCTTTTCAAAGCAGTGGCAGATCGAGACCTAGAAATAGAGGGGGCGGGGGTGGGAGCGCGCCGGGGCCGCTCTCAATTTTGTTTGGCCCTTTCGCAGTTTTTAGCGCCTCGGCCCTACGGTTCTCGGCTTTGGTCCAAAACTAAGGTGGGGGGCACCCGGGTCCCTCCCCTTGATCTGCCACTGCAAAGTTATCCTCAAAAGCTAACTTAAGACTAGTTTGATTCAGAGCTAACCGATGTAATATTTCTTCTTCCTTTTCTTCTCAGGTGATTCTTCGTGTGATGCGGCATGGGGAGCCGGTGGGGGTGGAGGTAACACTTGTTACTTAAAAGATTTCGTTCTTATGGGAAATATGACCAGCTACTACCTGGAAAAAGTTGTCTTATCTGAACATTTTGTTCCACTTGTTTCTTCAATTGAAGGTGGGATGCAGTTTGGCAACACAGATTTTACCAAGAGGCTGAGTTACGGAGGGGGAGGGGGTGGCGGAGGTGGTAATGCTTTCTCAGACGATCCTCACACCGGGGGTAAGGGAGGAGATGGAGGTGGTCTAGTATATCTTCTTCTTGAGGAGATCAGACTTAATGGCACTATTAACGTCCAAGGTATTTCCACCGTTAGTGAATTCCTGAAAAGCGCTTTTCAAGCGAGTGTTAAAAGTAATCCGCGTTTGGTTCAATTTTGCTTAAAAACGCCCGCTGCTGCTCAGACCTCCCCTCACATTTTCAGGCAATCGTGACCTGCTAGATAGCTAACACTTTCTCGCGCTTGGCACCTTTGTATGGCTGATTCAATAACGGTTTTCGGGCCTTCTTTAAAAGGTCAGAGTAAATGTGTTTGGCTTTGGTTTTACGAAACTAAACTGAAAACCTCTCTGTTTGCACCCCGGAAAAAACGATCGATAGCATTTGAATTTTCGATTTGCTCACGTGTCCATTTGGAGCGCCCCGTTTGGTCACGTGGAAAGGTGGCACATTCGCGAGTTTCGAGTGTCGCGATCGGTGATCATGTACCAAGTAAAAGTTTATTACGGGTCTGATTTCCAGAAATGTGGAACTTTTTTCATCTCCTCACCTCAAGATTTCGACTTTAATGGAATCATAAGAAGGGTAAAAGAAACAACACAAACATTTCAAGATATAAGTTGCGATCAGATACGAGTTCGTTATCTTTATGACGAGAACTGTTACAAATAGAACTCTGTTGACACATCTCCGCCTTCGCTCAAAATATCGTCAATAATCAGTGACCTCATATCCTTTTCAATTGTTTTTCCACGTTCAAACGGTCTGCTGTAAACATTCATGATTACTAATATCTGAGCCCTGATTTGAGCGCGAACCGCTAGAGTCTCTGAGAAGGGAAAGTCACATGACCAAACGGGGCGTTCCAAATGGTCACGTGAGTAAATCCAAAATTCAAATGCAATCGATCGTTTTTTCCGAGGTGCAAACAGTTGAGTGATTTCGGTAGTATTCCCTGACAACTCTTCGTCACTGAAATAGGTTTTTTGTTAGTTAAGAAGCATCAGGGTGCATCAAATGACGTACAGTTAGATGTACCAAATGGAACACATCTATCCTTGGGGCAGCGTCTTGTAGTTTTTAATTTTCGAAAGCAATTTGAGTGGCGCGCTCTCTTCCTTGATCGCTACATGCAGTTTATAAACCTTGCCAAAGAATTTAATGTATCTTGAACTGCACTGACCAATCTAAATATTCCATGCACGATTTAAAGGTGGAATAAGCAAGTGCCTCAGTAACAAATACTACAGATCAGCCCCCGGGGGGAGTGGTGCAGGTGGAAGTGTTGTCATCATTACCAACACACTTTATGGAAGTCCGAATGGTAAAATAGATGTCCGTGGAGGCGATCCAGTGAAGTGTTCGTTTGGGACTGGAGGAGGTAAGCTCAGCGCTTACAGCCCTTTATACACGAATGCAGAGATTTTACAGAACTTTGTCACAATCATAGGAAATTAGTTCTTACTGGAACAGGACGTAAAGTAACATTGAGCTTGTTTCTAAAGATGAGAATATCCCTAGCCTGCGAAGGCAGACGCATTTCCGGTTGTCGCTTCTCTCCGTTACTTTTCGGGCGGAGAGAAGCGACAAACGGAAATACGTCCGCCCTCGCGGGTTAGAATATCCCTGGAGCTTTCCTTAATTTAATTTAAGGTTTCGTTTAAGTCCTCTTATCGTTTATCACGAAGTTTTAACCTATACGCACCTCTACCGTCTTGTTCACTTTGCGTACGATAGTTATGATCGTTTATATTAGTTAATGCCAACAATTAATA
>OX419342.1:26881353-26886353 GCA_948470475.1 Galaxea fascicularis | reverse complement strand
GCTTTCTACTGTTCAGAGTTTGTGGATATTCTTGTTTATCTATGATGATCGTTTACATCCTATGTTTTTCATCGCTTTGGATATTCTGGTGCAGATTCCAACGCTCGTTAAGGGTTCGTGGAACAAGAGAGCGACAAAGGCTTCTTCAAGAGCTTCGTTCTATTGACACTGAAAAAATTCCTTTCATCATTGATCGCTTTTTAGAGCTCGAGAGAGAAAGAAGTCAGAAACCGAAGGCAGTCGACCATTATTCCACAGACAAACAGTGTATCGTGTGTCTGGACGCTGAAGCGTGTATACAAACATTTCCGTGTGAACACGTCGTGGTCTGCGGATGGTGCGCTTGGCAATCGTTGAAGCTCGCTTATTTACAGCCGTCGTTACATCGATGTGTTGTTTGTAGAGCTGAGATTCACGACTTCAGTGGCTCTTTAATCAAAGGCTTGGTCAATGTGAACTGGAAGGATGTCAGAAGGATTATTGACGAAATCAAAAGCGATTAGTTGCCTTGCTTAAATTTACCGGAGACTGAATAAGTGACAAAACCTGCAAAGGTCAATACTCCCTCGAATTGACACAAATGGAATTTCCAGAGGAATTCTCGATCAAGCAACACCAGGCGGTTGACTTGACAACCAACTGATATGGCAGGAACTTTGGGCAGTTATCCATGCCAAATGGTCAATTTTTTTGGGGCCAATTTCCTGACATATACCCAATTTCGTGAAAAATACGACTGTTTTCATGTCAATCGACAGTGATCAAGAGTCCACTTTTACAGAAAATTGGTAACTATGCTACCGTCAAAAACGTCAATTAATCTGGTGCCTCAAATAAGGGAGTGAACGAGAGTACCAGAGATAATAAGAGATCAGTATTGAAATTTACTATTTCAAAAAATCCAATGAGGCTTAACTTTACAGGGGTTTACTCTTTGCAGGATCAAATTTAAGTGTAAGCCTTCGTAAAACAACTATCTGCTTCCTTTAGGGACTGTTCATTGTTTATGTCTGAGGGGAAGGGGGGAAAGGGGGAAGGGGGAGGGGGGAAGGGCGGAAGGGGGAAGTGAAGAGGGGGGAAAGGGGGAAAGGGGTCGGTGATTTTTTAACCAACTAAGGCAGATTAAAAATATACCTGTTATATCTCATGAATATTCATGTAAGTGAGCGCATGCTCAGTTCGAGGTCTTTTACCATGTGCTTTCGCTGTTCGACATGTTGAATTAAATCGTTGAGTTCTACAGTATACTTTATGTGTTTTCTCACGGTCACTCGAACCCCATTACATAACAATACCCCTCCCCGAAAGTGGATGTATTTCAAACCTACTTCATCCCCCCCCCCCAAGTTTATGCCACTGGCCCAAAATCTCCCCTCCCCCCCCAGAGAATGTGGAGTTTGTAAAATAACGTATAAAACGTTTTTGTGCCCGCTTAAAGCAAAGGTTTTGAAAATCACTCGCACGTGACATGATCGAGAGACGTTTACGTGTTGTTGTTTTCTAGTAAAATTTATTTGTGCAATAAATTTACTTCTAGAACTATTTAACCCCTCCCCCACCATTTCCCTTAATTTTGAAAATTTTAACTCCTTCCCCCCAACCCTAAACACCGGCTCCCCTAGCCATAAATAACAAACAGTCCCTAAATATCCTGGTTAAAATTATCAAAAGGACGTTCGTCCTTTTATGTTACATATATCTCTTTAGTCTTTTGTTTTTCATTTGGCCGTTAACATATGCCAGGAGCCCAACACTAGGAGCGTACAACTCCCATACTGAGCCTATGTCACTGCATTTTTACAGAGCGATTTATTTTAAGACCATCCTTCCCTTGAAAAAAGGCAGTTCTGGTCCACATGATATCGTATCATCATCACCTTTCTTTTGTTCTAAAGTTTCTTAGCTTCGCAGAGAAACTTTAGGACAAAAGAAAGGTCGAGGAAACGTTTCGCGCGAGGGAATGGGGCTCCTGAGGGAGTTCCATATTCGCGGCAAATTCAGTCTAAAAATAAATCGGTCTGTGAAAACGCCGTGACAGGAATATAGGGCAGTTGTACACTCCTAGTGATGGGCTCCTGCATATGCATATACTTGGCAAGACGCTAAGTGTTATTCCAGGGGCAGCGGATGAAGTGGTCGGGTATGGTAGGGTATGGTAGGGTATGGTATGGTGTGGTAGTACACCGTTTGGAAATCAAGGGAACAACGAGAGCGTATAAACGTATTTGTCTTTTCAACTCCAAATAAGCTGATAGTAGAAAAAAAGAAGTAACCAAAATATATCATTTGAGCTGAATTTTACCAGTTCTTGGCTTCAGCACTGCCGCAACGTCGGGTCTGAAAGCGGATGTGGAAATTGGCATATTTTGGTCTGAAATAGGGTCAGGATTTGGAGAATAGGGCGGCGCACCCCTACCAAGAATTCCAGGGAAAACCAACTCATTTTCATGTGAATGAAAATTTGATTTGCATATGAAAACATGAGCACCTTGACTCGCTTTGAAAAGAGACCTGAGTTAATTCGGAAATGGTCGATTAAGCAACAAAGTCAGTCGAGGCTGACCGTCTGCTGCAACCGGATACAAGGGAGCTTAAGCACGCGCGTTTTTGAGACGCGAACGGCAACCGGAAGTGAGATGTTTTCCCTTTTAACTTGTCTTCACACAACTATATTTATATCGCTAAGTATCTTTTCACTATTAGAGACCCTAAGTTTAAAAGTCTGGTTGAGACCGCTATCCTGGGATGCGAAATATTCACTTCCGGTTGCCGTCCGCGTCTCAGAAACGCGCGTGCTTAAGGACGTTCGCGCCCAAAAACTTCCCACGCACAGATTTTTTTAAAACTTTGACTGCAGGTAGAAAGTGATAAGATTAGATTAAAAACGTAAAAAAAAACCGGGGGTCACCGAACTCGTTTTGAAGACAAGGCGCAGCTCAGACCATAGCATTTCTAGTATTTCCAGTCATTCGAGGCAATTCTGGCCGGATTCATTACTGTCGGCATATATTTAAGTTGAAGAATCGTATCTCAGTGATGTGTGTTTAAAACAGCACATATAGGCCTATTTGGTAGATCTTTGCCACATATGTCATTAAATCAGCTAGAATTAGCCTTAAAAAATACAACTTCTAAGTTATACACACCTGTATTTCACCCACCAATTCGACCCTATTTGAATAGTATATGAAAAATAATTAAAACTTCCCACGTACAGATTTTTTTGTTTTTTAGTATAATATAAAGAATCAGAAAAGGAAGTGATCTGCTGACAAAAAAGTGAGGGTCACCGAGCATCCAACAAAAATATTCGCACACAAAGTTAATGCAAAGGCCATCAACCCTATATTTTGTTGAGTTTTCGACTCCGTGCGCGCGCTTGAAAATGACGTGGCACGCTCGTGACCTATGAATAGCGTGCGCACTAGAGATGCGCAGTAGCAATGGGCGCGAACGTCCTTAAGCTACATGTCTCGATCTGGTTTTGCAAAACGGAGTCCGTCGGCATTAGTTTCACATAAAGAATTACATTCATAATTTCTTACTTTCCCCCAAGAAGGCTTTTTAAGGAGGAAAAAATGGTGAAACACACTATCAAATATATTACCAACAAAATCATAAGATGCCTTTTAAATAACCCTAATAGAAAATGCAAATATGTAAAATATTGACTCTAACAAGAATTGTCAATCAATTGTCCTTCACTTTTTGTCCTTATCTGATCATGCAACGCGTATAAGGTTTCAACCGTCTAGCTCTTGAAGACACGACTTCAAAGTTGCCCAATCAACTATAATCAAGCATTACAAGCAATCAATAACTATGCTCAGCCAGGACGTAGGACTGGGGACCGCGTACCAAGAAACGTCCAGCTTAATACAAAGAAAACTTGGCAAACTATTCTTACAAAGCGAATTAAACCCCAGGCTTGGAGACGCCATCTTGGATTTGGGCTGCGGTACTGGAGAGCTGTCTGCTCACCTTGCCGAACTTGTGGGGCAACATGGCAGAGTGGTGGGGGTTGATCCTGACACCGATCGCATTAAAGTGGCCCAGGAGTCTTACAGAACAGTACGGAACCTCTCGTTTGTCGAAGGAAGCACTTCCAACTTCCCACGTATGGGCTCGGAGAGTTACAACATCATCTTTTCCAATCTTGTCCTCCATTGGTTTCCGGATAAAGACGAGGCGTTTCAGAACATGTTTACCAGCCTTATTCCAGGGGGGAAAATTTTCTTGTTGTACAACGACCGCTTACCCACCAGATGTTCCCGTTTTTATCACGAGCTGAACCCAGAAAACTTGCAAAAAACTTGAAACCAGGCCAGTTATTGAGGAGATGTGTACAGCTGCTGGATTCAACATTCTCAAAAGTTACGACCGCAAGGATTTAGATCTTGTGTTAGAAAATGGTGAAAGCTTGTGTTCCCTCCTATGGGCAACAACCCAAGGCTTGTTTGATCCAAAGCTCGTGACGGAGGATAGACTGGCAAGTTTTTGTGCTCGGTATTCAAGCGGGGAAGCTGGTGAAATCAGGTTTAGCCCCACAGAAAACGATTTTTATTCTGTTTTGATTGCAGTGAAACCGGCGAAGACAGCAGAATATTAAAGCAACTCTGTCGATAGACCAGTTGAGTCGCGAGGGTCAGGATAGTGCATCAGTTGTACCTGTGAAAGTGCGACGACTAAGTAATACCGACAATACGCAAAATATTTATGTGAATGATGCATATGAAAGAAATCATATGTGAACTGCGGATATGAAATCAAATGAAGAATGATCGTCGCAGTTGTGATCGCAATTTTTGCAATTGCGTAAAGAAGCCTGAAAAAATTCAGGACTTCAACGGGGATTGAACCCGTGACCTCGCGATTCCGGTGAGATGCTCCACCAACTGAGCTATGAGGCCACTGACATTGGGAGCAGGTCAAACACGAGAGACACTGTTTCATCGGGATATCCAAACACCGAGAAGAGAGTTGTCACGAGTGTTTGATAT
>OX419342.1:26851353-26876353 GCA_948470475.1 Galaxea fascicularis | reverse complement strand
TGTTCATGCTCTACTTGCTTTACCCTTGATGGTTTAACACCAACATACATACATACTACTCTCCTTACTGTTTTCCTGTATTTCATAGTATTTTTGTTGGGATAATTTGTTCAAGAAACAGAGATATTGTAAGGTGAAATGGGTTCTTACTGAGACATTCTTGAACGATTTAATCAATAATATGATAACAATAGTGTCATGCATGTGTGGCTGGATAGGCATATATGATATGCACTTTAATGTGACAATATTGGATTGAATGGTTATCACCAGCCAATACTGAGAATATACTTCTGGCCCAGCTCTTTTTGCCTAGCTCAAAAGTAACTGAAATTTGGCACATGGACTTCATTTTATGGTAACCTTTTTTCTTCCAGTATTTAGAAGCATTTGCAGTGATGGAAAATAACAAGATGTATAGGACTTGGCAAACAGGTACTGTGGATGCTAAAAACGAATGTATTATTTATTGTAACAATAATAACTGACAGGTCAAGCTGTCTGGAAATCAATCAGTCAGTCAGTCAGTCAGTCAGTCATAATTATTGTTGTCCACAAGCAGGTCATTTTTCAGGTCAAGTTTTGGCTGGACAAGAGAACAGTCTGGTCAGAAATCTCCAGTTAGAGTGTCGGACCAGGCTAAGCTTTCACCGGTCAAAACCTAAAATTTACTGGACATTTGACCAACTGTTATTTGCAGGCTTGTATGGGTAAATCATCATCAGCCACTTCCATTGTGTGGTTCCAGAAACTATCATATCCACCATCCATCCACAGGTTTTCTTGGTTTGCAACCCCCCCCTCTGGAAATTCCAAATTAACCTTCCATTGGGGGAGGTATGGTAATTTTTCTGGAACTGCACAGAAAGCCTATGTAAGAACTCTTTGATGATGTTAACTTAAAATATTATTTTATTGACTTAAGGTCCAACAAAATGGGTGTCATGGGATGAAACTGGCTATGGTGCCCCCGAAACACAGCATGCTCCAGTGGTTCACTCCATGAGTCACAGCATGTTCAATGGAGTTTTGAATGTGTTAATTTATGGAAGTGACGGATACACTCACCATATATGGCAGACCACTTGTGACAAGGTTCCAAACCCTTGGGGGTGGTGCACATGGAGTGTTTGGTATAAGATCAGTGACAAGATTCCTGAGACATTCCCTTCTAATAACCCACTTAGCACTGGAGCAAACATACATCTTGGAATTGAGGTATTTATGTGCAAGATCTTGTGTATTAAGCTTTGTACATGGGAATCCCCCTTCCATTGCCATGCAGCAACTTTAAAATGAGTAGTTAGTGTCCTCTGTCAGTCCTAATAGCACACAGTCACAGGTTGTACTCTCGTTTTATCATAAACACAGAAAGGCAGAGTTGCAAATAAAAGGTAAATGGCTCAAGTGTTTCTGTAGCATTATGCAAATGACAGACTTTCCCTCACCTGTCTCCCAGATGAAATTTAAGCTAGTTCATCAGGGGGCCATCACAGTATGATGCTAGCACCCAACTACGGTAAATCTCAGGTACAAAAAGATAATTTTATATATTATTACTGTATTGACATCTTTCTTCATTTATGATTTGTAAAAACAATCATTCAACAACAACACTAAAGCAATACTGTTCATGATTTGAGTTAATTTTTACAGGTTTTCACAGTAGGAAAGCAAGGTGGCCTGTGGCATATGTGGCAACTTGAGCGGAGTGGAGTGTGGAACTCATGGGAACAAGTAACAGCGTCTGGATCATCCATAGTCAGCCATGTCACCATTAAAAATGATGAAAAAGGATGGTGGGCAGCTTATGCAGTGAGTTCAGCTCTATTGTATTGGACGTCTTCTACAGTATTCCAATATTTAGCAATGTTTTATTGTAAACATGGGATCTCTTAGTAACAATACACCAGACATGAATCAACCTTTTTAGCTTTTATTCAAAGAAATTTTAAGAGTGATTGCCATAGGCACATTATTTTATATTTAGAGAGATTTGATCAAGCGTTCATGTGTACTAGCTGTACTGTGTGAATTTCATTTTGGCTGGAATGGATGAAATTACAACTTCCAAAAGGTTGAAGTTAATTCCCCATGAATAAGCAGGAAATTTAGAAACAGGGAACCAAGCATTTTTTTTTTTACTGGACTTACAATTAATTTTGTAATGTGAATGATGTTCATGAAATAAATCATATACGGAACTGCAGAAATGAAATCAAATAAAGTTGTGAACGCAACCTGAAAAAAATTGAGGACTTCAACAGGGTTTGAACCTGTGACCTTGCAATACCGGTGCAATTCTCTAACCGAGCTATTTTTTCAGGCTTCTTTATGCAATTGCTTAAATTGCATTCACAACTGTGAGGAACATCCTTCATTTGATTTTAATTTTGTAATATTACTATTATTTATCTGCCCTAAGCCCATTAAATCTTTGACTTAAAACATCTAAAAATATCCTATATGTTCATTGTTCTCTTAGTTAAGTGCAGATGATGGCATCGAGGTGGTTGAACAGAATGGTTCTTTATCACTGTCAGCATCGACTGTGCCATTTGGAAGTGAAGTCAAAGTTTCCTGGAAAGTACCAGTTGATGAAGCAACTAACAAGGATTGGATAGGTGGGAATGTTTGGTTAAACTTTACCCTCTTTAAAAGGGAACACAAGTGTGCATTGATCTTATGCAGAACAATTTGGTTAGGAAATGACAGAGCTGTTCAGTATAAAGCATGACATAATACTATCATGATATGAATTCCAAAGTATTATGACAGTGAGAATAAGTTAACTTTTAGAACTAGCAATTTTGAAAACAATGATGTTTAAGAAGTGAATTTTCACTTTGTGATGGAAACACTTGTTGACATGGACTTGCAGTCCACCAACATAAAGGTAGCCATTGTATATTTATTAATATTGATAAAATGTTTAAATTAAACTCTGAGGGTTAGTGCATCATAACTCTGTGTCTTTTTAGGTGTTTTCCCATCTGGTGTTGATAACCACATGTACGTGGATTTCTATTATGTTGGGGGTGGACAAAACCCACTCAAGGATGCCATACCAACTGGATCTCTCACTTTCAAATCCTACCTGCCCAAGGGAAAATATGATTATCGTTACCTGTAAGCAAACTCCATTTGATTTATGTAGTTATAATATACTTCAATTTTGTACTGAATGATGGAGCAATGTAAGTGATGAAAATGGGATTGAAAAGAATCTACAGAAAAAAATTAACTGCAGAAAGCAATCCCATTTGAAAGACCTGTAGGAATATTGACAAGCCAATCACTCCAACTAGACTGGGCCACAGTAATAGTCCTGTACCCAAAGCTGAGCTTAGAGAAAAGTTAGTTATTTTAATTTACTATTTTAACAAGAAAAGAACCAAATGTGAGATTTTATACATACATAGCAAAGTGACCACAACAAACCCTGTTAATGATAAAGGGCTCCGATTCTACAAGAAGAGACAGCAAAGTCCACTTTACCTTAAAATTACAGTGGAATCATGTGATCATTAATACCATTTGATGGATTAATCACATTTAGTTGTGAAGAGAAGCAGCAGTGGTCAAGATGTTTTCCCAACTCCAGTGCCATATATCAACATTTTTGACAAAAGTTAAAATCCCAAACTAATTAAGCCAAAAGTCTAAATGTCAAACTCAAGCCAAGTAAGTAAGTGTATATCACACAAGTGAAAAGTGCTTTTCATGCATTCTGGTTGGTTAACTCAGAGGTGATTAGCAAAGTACTATTCACCTCTGATTAGCCAAAGAGAAACAAAACAGCCTCCCGTCTTGGTTTCCAAAGAGGAAGTTATTTGAATAAATGTTAGTTATTCAGCTTGTGTGGTATACTCTAAAATAAATATTGTTCACCTCAGTGTCAGTGAAAGAGGTGGACATTTACTGTACCTTCACTTTGGTGATTAATAATATTGTTAATCATTAACTATTCTGTTCCAAGGGTGAACCGGAGATACTTTGACGCAGTAAGCTCCTCTCTAACTGTGATGAATGGAACATTGGAGAAGGAATGGTTTCAAGTGTATCGTGGAGTAGCAGCAGGACTTGGAAAAGAGGGCTTCAATTTTGAGAAATGTGTTGAAGATGGAAATGAAACACTTCAGATTTTCAGAGAATCTTTCACTGCATTCCAGAACAATGATATTTTCAAGGGGCTTCAATTGCTTGGAACAGCTTTGATGGACATTGCAAAGGCATTCAAGGATTGTGAAGAGACTGACATTGCTAAAGCGCTTGAGACACTTGCAATGGACTTTATTGATTGTGTAAAAGGTAAATACAGTGAAACTTACTTCAAGTGTGGAGATCAAAATGCTTAACAGGGGGTTCTCTGGATTTCAAGTGATGGGGATGGTCAGAGGATTTTTTTTTTTGGGGGGGGGGGGTTAATTTGGGAAGTATTCTTTTTATTTTGTGGCTTAATGGTTTAAGTAGGGTTTTTTTTTTAGTATTAAAAACAATCTGAAGATTGGGGGTATAGTCCCTACGTAGTTCTGTGAATAAAGTACAATCCTTTCTGGAAATTTTTAAGGCTCTGAGGTTTGACATGAAATTTTTTTGAGTTTTGATTTTTCCCCCAACCGATCATCCCCATCACTTAGCTTGAAATCCAGAGAACCCTGCCTGGGATCACAGTGTACTCAAAGAATCACTTTTATCTTTGTTTTGTTTTAGGACACTGCGTTCATTTTGTGATTGATGTTGTGACAGAGATTTTCATCTTGTTTGAAAATGTGTATGAGATTTATGGTGACATTCAAGGAGCAAGCAATTGCTTCAAAGTCAATGCTTATGAGCAAGGTAAGATATTCACATGCAACCTTTTATTTTTTAAACACTCTTATTATAAGTTAAGTTATTAGATGATTCTATTGGACAGCTCTGTTTAACTTGTTGTCTTATTATTTTCATTCTTCAGGGGGATACTGTATTGGACGTGTTGTTAGTGCGTGTATTGCGCTACCATCGCGCAACTAGAACAGACTGGTCTTCATACAACACCTCGCAAAATGTCAATTACTATTTTGGGCCAGTTGGTGAAGACAAATATTTTTGGACAATTTACTTTTAAAGATAAGGCTCCACTTGCAGTGCAGGGCAGGGGTTAAAAAGTTCAAATTATTTTTTGGAGGAGTGATTTAGAGCTTTGGTTTGTTACATTTTGGGAGGAGAAGAAATACTGGAATTCTTGTGAATTATAATTAAATTAAAGTTGCAACAATTTATATTTTCATATACCAGTAAAAAACTATTTGTGATAAACTGGTTTATTACTAGTAATGATACATATGAAAGAAATCGTATGGGAACTGTGGATATGAAATCAAATGAAGAATGATCATCGCAGTTGTGATCACAATTTTTACAATTACGTAAAGAAGCCTGAACAAATTCAGGACTTCAATGGGGCTTGAACCTGTGACCTCACGATTCCGGTGCGATGATATTCAAACATTATTTTATCGTTAACAAATTAAAGAATCAGGAGAGTATGCATAAGTATTTTTTTTATAAACAAAACATGAAATTAGCTTACTTTGCTTGTTTGTTGTTGTTTTCTGTAAAGATTGCCTTAATTTATTTCTCACATGTAACCTTAAATGGATCATTTAAGGAACCAACTATTTTTTTCCGGGAATTTGGTCACAGTTTGAAAATTAAAGACAAAAAAAGTTATTAAACATTGGTTATGCCCCCTCAATTATCAAATATCAATAACATGATAGGTGAATAATGCTGCAACTGGGCATTGTTATATAATATGGAAAACTGTCTAATTCTAGATGACTTACTCATCTTTTGTGAATCCAAGACATTTTCCATTCAACTAAAGTTGCAGCACGTCACTGTGTCTTAATGGATGGATGAATTACAGATACACTGTATGCATTATGCCACACAGTTTGAGTTTTTGAGTTAGAGCACTGGACTGCTGTGCGGGAGGTCGGGGGTTCAAGCCCAGGTCGGACCAACACTCACTTTAAATAACTGAGGAAAATGCTACCTTTGTAATAACATCTGCAAATGGTTAGACTTTCTAGTCTTCTTGGATAAGGAGGTCCCGTCTCACAGTATTGGTATGGGACGTTAAAGAACCCACACACTGATTGAAAAGAGTAGGGAACGTAGTCCCCGGTGTGATGGTCTATAACTTATTCTGTTCTGGGGGCACCTGTGTTGATCCTACTATTCATTCAAATAAGATTGTAAACTGCCTGGCTGCAATTTGTGCCTAAAAAAAAAAGCAGTCTGGCAAAGTCCCCCAAAAAGTGTTGTAAAGCACTTTGAGCCCTTTGGATAAAAGCGCTATATAAATCCTCATCATTAACAAGTCTTCAAGAATTATCACCAACTCCAAGCTAGATGTAAACACAGCAGAGAAAATAAAAGTGATTGTGTTGTATTTTCAGTACTGACTCAGGATGACTTACATCACTGGAAATAGCATACAGAATAGCTAGTAAATAATTTACAAAAAAGCACTTGCCCGATACTTCCATTAAACTATTCTCTCTAATTCTTTGGCATACTCCAGCATGTGCTGGATCATTTTGTAAGACGGAATCTCTTGCTTTGTTTCCTTGTCTGTGTCTGGCTCAAAGTAGTAATACTTATCTTCCTTTAAAATCCAGCCTCGCTAAATCAGGGATAACAAAGCAACACAACAGAGTTAAATAAATTACATACATCATTTATTTGAAAAAGTCAAAAGTAAAATGGCAACACTAGGCTGACGTGGGCCTTTATATAATAATTTAAATTAATAATTAAGAATAAATAGTCAAACATAATTATGTATATATTAAAAGATAAATACATGCAAGCAAAACTAATATAAAGTATTTGCAAACTATATCCATTACATATCAGTTAAGATAATTTATATACAAATAAAACAATGGTTTAAAAATGAACAAAATCCTTAATGTTCTTATTCAAGTTGATCCAAGTTCCTTTTTTGAAGCTAATTTGATCAATTTCTTTGCATTTCTTTAAGGCCCTTTTAAATTGATCTTTATTTGCCAGATTTCTGGTATTGCTACAGGCAGGCTTTTAGCCAGACATTGGAAACTGGCCGTCCAGGAGGTTTGTTTTCCCATAAAAGTATAAGAGATTAAGTGAATTTTCGTTGAATTTCTTCTAAAAGTGGCCGTCCAAAAGACAGCCGGACGGCCACCTGGCTAAAAGCCTGGTTACAGGGTTTTCCTTTACAAACAGAGTTGAAGTCAAAGAAAGAAGAACAGGCAGAGACATCACAAAAAAAGCATTGACTTTTATCTCATTTCATTTCTTAGCTGAAATCAGAGTTACAGGCGAACTTGCTGTCTACAGGTGCCGAAAATCGTCGGTCGCCAGCATGAAAGGAGAATCCTGTTGCTATTTAGGCCATTCCAGACAAAGGGACCTCTAAAATTTAGGGACTGTCTGCCAAATTCAGTATTCATTCATCTCATCCTCAGTAAATGGCTTCGGGGTATGCTGTTAGCAACCTTTTGTCCATTCAGATTTCCGATGGCTGATAACTCTCCTATTGTTAAAAAAGTCCCCTTCTTACCTTGTCAGCAAAGGATTTCATATCTTTTTCACTCTCAAAATACAGAATCCTAGTTGCCTCAGGGAAGGATATACACTGATACGCTTTCTCTGAACAAGCTGCTATTTCATCCCTTGAAAAAACAGCGAAAGAAAGAAAAGAAGAATGCACAAGTCAGACTGATCAGACATTTACTATGCCTACACAGACAAGGGTTTCATTAAGGGCTAGGCACCAGGCAAATTGGCTGGCTGTAAATGTTGCAGTTAAAAGTCAAATTTGGGTAAAAATTTTCTTTGTTCCCAAACCCTAAGGGAAGGGATTTGAGAATCAACCTAGGTTAGAAATTTTAACCTGAATTTAAATTTTACCTGCAACATAAACATAGTTTTGAGCATATCAACACTTTTTCGTGATGAAAAAGAAAAACTAAAACAGATCTGCCTCCCTGTGAAAAGTAAATGGCTTTCTGCTCAAAACCTTACTGTGTAGATATCCAGAACACTCACATTTCTTTTCCACTTCCAGGGGAGAGAATGTCAAAAATCGAGATAGACAGTGCAACTTCAGTTACTAAGTTTTAACTTACCTAAGAGTGTCTAAAAGAATGTTCATGAAGAAATGATAGTTGTCAGCGGGCACATTCCCTCTAGCCAGAAATACCTACAACCATTTGAAAACAAATAAATATTGATAATCAACAAAAATCCCACTCACTCAGACATCAAAGAAGGTTATGCAACCTACATTTAGTTTTCAGTTTAAAGTAATCACAGTGTACATACTGCACTTATGCTAATACCTTGTTGTAGTTTCCCTCCATGAGGTACTACAGTATGTGGAAAATAAAAACAAAAACATGTTATCTCAAAAACTGATAAATATATATACAACAGCCACTATCATAAAGCATGCTGGATTGTTTACCTGTTCAAGGGAGACAGAATGTTTGATATAAACGCTGTTTTGTAGTTCTTTAGCAGGCAAAAGCTCGAGCTCCTGAAGGACAAAACAAAGAGAAAAACTGAATTTGATTTGCTATTCTATCACAAACAAGTCAAAGGCACTTATATTTTGACACAATCTACTTGGCATTTGACACATAAACCAGATACAGCACCCCACTACCTTTGGTAGAGAGAATTATTATTATAATTAAGTGGAGTACGATCGTCTGGGTGACAACCTGAGCAGAAGTCATTATCAGAGTCAAGTGATTTGTGTAACATCAGTAGATGGTATAAATACTCTCATAATTACATACACATAAGACATTAATAATGACAAACTCAGTATTTTGTTTCAGTAACAAGCCTTTGTAAGTGAAGTTAATTGTAAAAACACTATCAAGGTCGTCAGATTTCAACCATCTGTCACACCAAGTTTGTGCCCCAGAATATAGAAAATCACATCTGTGAGGTTGTAAATTTGAAGATATAGATGGTTTTCACAGTGATGTCATTGAATCACTAAGTCTTCTGAATTTTTATCCGTACTACGTTGAAGGTGACCTAGAAATAAATATTTTCAGACGTTACTAGTTCTGTAACACTTTTCGTTTTGAAAATACAGAATTTTGAATTTCTGAATTGTCACTTTGCATGACACCAAGATACAAACCTGTTTGGTTGAAAAAATGTATCTTGTCATGGTTCTCCTAGTTTAAACGTTTCAAGCATATCAGGAGCTGTGTTTGTACAGATACACTGTCCCATGAGTGAAAAGTAAGCGCTTTCATCACAAAGTCAACTCCAGATGTTTTCGTTGATTTCTGGCTGCCATATTGGTGGACCAAAGTGGTCTACCAACATGGCAATTCCATACAAAACTCTAAAAAGTTGCGTCACATACTTCGGCAAATAACTCAGAAACGATGTATCACACAGACGTGAGACCTGAGAGAGGTTGTTTATGTATTGGTCTTCTACAACATTTTCATGTTCTTGGCTTTTTTCATAGAACAGCTTCAATTTTATTTTTTATGGCGTGGCAGTGAAAACAGTGTATTTTCAGAAATGTACCCACATGCTTAAACCAATAAACATTCATCTGTCTACTTCAAATCGTAGTGATAGCCCTGTACTACCGGCATAATTATAAACTTACAGTGTGAAACTCTGCCAGTCGATTTTGTGCAAGAAGAGATAACAAATTTAGACCAAGGAGCTGGTAAGTGTAAGCAGATTCCTCCAGAATGCCCCTATTAATTGAAAGAAAGAGAAAATTGATCAGTAATAATGTCAGTGTGTTAACCAATATTCTTTTTTCTTTTCTTTTTATTTATTACCTGTAACATTATTTTTAGTTGCATTTGTTTACCAATTATTTGGAATGGAAACACTTAAATTTTGACTTTTGATCAGAAGCGATACTAAGGCATAAACATAGAAAACTAAATGCAAAAAGCCAACATTTTGGCATTGTTATGGCGCCATCAACAAGACAATAAGTAAATTATTAAATTAAATTATTAACAAATAAGCGATTTACAAATGTATACGTTTCACGTCTCTAAATTTGACTACCTAACAAAAGATCTTGTAAGAATTGTTTACAGAAACACATTCATGTAGACAGAATCGGTTTGCACATTTAAGTTAAAATTTTGACATTGTAATTTTGCTGTGATAAAATACTTGATCTTTCACTAGATTATGACTCATATCTGAGGCTTTGAGTGCAGAGCCTGTCGCATCTGAATGCTCTTCTTGTTACATCTGTTTCATGTACATTGCTCATTCACAAGGGATCAATTAGACTTACTTATAGTCAAGGTAATATGGTTTTAGCTGAGCCATGTATCTTTCAAAAGAAGGGATGTCCTTTGTCAAAATACTCCACTGAACCCCAATTTCAAGTGCATCTCCTAAAACAGCAAAATAGTCATGGGTTATTCCAAAAAACATCCACACCTACCTGACAGATGGCCCCCCTCTCACCTGGATTTCCATAAAAGTTTATAAGCCATAAATTTAATTTTATTCAAAACAATATATGCAAAACCCCATCCAGAAGATGCTCTTGTTTAATTTTTACGGCTTTAGCAAATATAACTTAAGCTTTAATTATTGTGTGGAACTCAATAAAACAAGCTAAATACAAAAACCACACATGTTTTTAAACTCGTAGCTTATTAAATAAAAGTCCTCCAACCAAATTAAAAAAAAAACATTATGTGTGAAAGAAAATCTGTTGCTTTTATTCTCAACAACCAAGATTTTGATATGTGTAATGTACTATTTACAGAACAGTAAGTGCACTGTAGTAAAGCTGTGAATTTTGAAAGGATTTGTCAACTTTTACACTCGGCAGCGCACTGGGCCCTAGGTACAACAATGCAAAATAGTGACAGGCATTCAATTTTCATAGTGAGCTACGGCTCTCTTCAGGTTTGTCCTTTTGCCACACCTTTTCTGTGTTTTCTGTGATATTTATGAAAGAACCTATGGACATAACTTGTAGTATATCAGGTAAGAAATATATTAACTGAAATATTTCTACTTTTTTCAGACTCAGATGGAGCTCAACATTTAGGCCTGGTTCACACTTGCGACATAACGACATAACGAGAAGGTCACGCAAACGAAAAAAGTACCTCGTGTTGATGTTTTATGTCTCTAGTGTGAACAACACATCATAACGACATAGTAGGAACATAATAACATGAACATATCGACATAAGGATAAAACTGATCTTTTTTATGTCATTATGACTATGTTGTTATGTCGTTATGTCACTAGTGTGAACCAGGCATTACAGATCGAAAAATTCCAGGAAATGACTGCCAAAGAAGATTTTTTAGGTTTCACCCCCCCCCCCTGCTTGGATTTCCATAGCCTTTGACTCCCCCTCCTGTGAGAATTTCCAGAAAGCCATCTGTCGAAGGGGGGGTGTGTGGATTTTTTTCTGGAATAACCCAATAAATGTTATAATTATTGTTAGAATTTAATACTTTGCCTTAGCTCTTTAAACCCTCACAGTAAAATCTTAATTCTCATTAGGAATATCCAGCAAATTGATCTTGTGTGATGCTGTCCTTAATTATCATGACCAGTCTGTTTTCTAAAGCATTGATATTACCAGGTGAAATTTGATGCTGATTGTTCTTAGGTTTTAACCCTTCAACTCCCAGATGTGATTACCATGTAACTTTTACTTATAATATCAATACATTGTCCAGCAGACAGGTAATGAGAATAGACAAACTTATCAGCCAGAGGATGTTATTTTGATATAACCCCAAATTCTCTTAACTAATGTACAAGGAAATGTTTAGCGGCTGGACAGGAGAATTGATCATCTGGGCCAAGTTGCTCGAAGTATGGTTATCGCAAACGGAGGTTAAATACCATGACAACCTATAGGTTTAAATACAACTTAACCAATGGTTAGCGCTAACCATGCTTCGAGCAACTCAGCCCAGATGTTGGGAGTTTAAGGGTTAAAATCCAAACAAAGTCAAAAGCAATAACATAACTTGAAATGTAAACTTTCATATATGTCTTGAGGGTGGGGAGGGTAGCACTTACTTGCCAACAGAAGCTCTTGTGGACTTGGTTTGGTGGAAGAAGTGGGTAAGAAAGAGAATTGAATCAAAGCCATCTAATGAGAGACAGGTGTACAAAATGTCAATCAGCTTCAACCGATTAATGTACTTAAAAAATGCTTTTAAAATATACTTAAAACACAAATTTTTGACTGATGATTTATTTTGATGATTGCAGAAAATGTGATCTCACTAAGGAATTGATTCAATTGATCAAAGGGCACTGTCCAGCACCCTATAATACACAATCTACCAATAAAATTCACACGTACTCAGTTATCATGAAATCAAAGGTCAAGAAAGCGACAGCTATTTATGCAAAATTTCTATGAGACATGAGAATGAAAACAGCCGACAAAAGAATGACTTCCCCGCTTATTTCTTTGGTAGAGTCTGGCAGAGGATGCAATGAACGTGTCTTCCAGTGAATTCCCCGCCCACTAGGGAACCATAACCACTATACTTCACTATATATATTCACTATACTTGAAGTGAAAGTCCCCGCATTCCTCCGCTAAGGCCCGAATGGAGGGATCCGGGGATTTCAAATGACTGGTGCATTAGGGGCCATGTGGTAAAATATCTTAAATTAAAAACAAGAAAAGTGAAATGCGGACGAACAAAAGTCACGTTCACTTACTTTCATTCCAGAAAGGAGCTTTCCAACTTTTTCGAGGTCAACCGGTTTTCTGTTCCACTCCTTTATTAATGTTTGATAAAGAGAAACAACTTCTTTTAACCCAGCTTGGGAAGCCATCTTGGATTTTTGGGTAAAGCGTTCATGTTAGGCCCATAAGACGTCCCATACATATCATTAATTAAGCTTTATATATACCATACGAAGTGTCCCTTTTCACCCACGTTTAACCCGCATCTACCCCAACTGAACCACGTTTACCCTCATATACCCTAAGTTAACCACGATCACCCTCATATACCCTAAGTTACCCACGTTTACCCTCATCTACCCTAAGTCATCTACGTTTACCCTCATCTACCCTAAGTCATCCGCGTTTACCCCCATCTACCCCAAGTTACCCACGTTTACCCTCATCTACCATAACTCATCCAAGTTTACCCTCAACTACCCTAAGTTACCCACGTTTACCCTCATTTACCCTAAGTTAACCTCGTTTACCCTCATCTACCCTAAGTCATCCACGTTTACCCCTATCTACCGTAAGTTACCCACGTTTACCCTCATCTACCATAACTCATCCACGTTTACCATCAACTACCCTAAGTTACCCACGTTTACCCTCACCTACCCTAAGTTACCCACGTTTACCATCATCTACCCTAAGTTACCCACGTTTACCCTCATATACCCCAAGTTAACCACGTCTACCCTCATCTACCCTAAGTCATCCACGTTTACCCCTATCTACCCTAAGTTAACCACGTTTACCCTCACCTACCCTAAGTTACCCACGTTTACCATCATCTACCCTAAGTTACTCACGTTTACCCTCATATATCCCAAGTTAACCACGTTTACCCTCATCTACCCTAAGTCATCCACGTTTACCCTCATCTACTCTAAGTTACCCACGTTCACCCTCATCTACCCTAAGTCATCCACGTTTACCCTCATCTACCCTAAGTTACCCACGTTTATCATCATCTACCCTATGTTAACCACGTTTACCATCATCTACCCTAAGTTACCCACGTTTACCCTCATCTATCCTAAATTAACCACGTTTACCCTCATCTACCCTAAGTCATCCACATTTGCCCTCATCTACCCTAAGTCATCCACGTTTGCCCTCAACTACCCTAACTTACCCACGTTTACCCTCACATACCCTAAGTTAACCACGTTTACCCTCATCTACCCTAAGTTACCCCCGTTTACCCTCATCTACTCTAAGTTAGCCACGTTTACCCTCATCTACTCTAAGTTAACCACGTTTACCCTCATCTACCCCAAGTTACCCACGTTTACCCTCATCTACCCTAAGTTAACCACGTTTACCCTCATCTACCCTAAGTAACCCACGTTTACCATCATCTACCCCAAGTTAACCACGTTTACCCTCATCTACCCTAACTTAACCACGTTCACCATCATCTACCCTAAGTCGTGCACGTTTACCCTCATCTACCCTAAGTCGTGCACGTTTACCCCCATCTACCCTAAGTTACCCACGTTTACCCTCATCTACCTAAGTTACCCACGTTTACCCTCATATACCCCAAGTTAACCACGTTTACCCTCATCTACCCTAAGTCATCCACATTTACCCTCATCTACCCTAAGTTATCCACGTTTCCCCTCATCTACCCTAACTTAACCACATTTACCCCCATCTACCCTAAGTCATCCACATTTACCCTAAGTTATCCACGTTTACCATCATCTACCCTAACTTAACCACATTTACCCTCATCTACCCTAAGTCATCCACGTTTACCCTCATCTACCCTAAGTCATTCACGTTTACCACCATCTACCCTAAATCATCCACGTTTACCCTTATCTACCCTGAGTTACCCACGTTTACCCTCATCTACCCCAAGTTAACCACGTTCACCATCATCTCCCCTAAGTCATCCACGTTTACCTCTATCTACCCTAAGTTACCCACGTTTACCTTCACCTACCCTAAGTTACCCACGTTTACCATCATCTACCCTAAGTTACCCACGTTTACCCTCACCTACCCTAAGTTACCCACGTTTACCATCATCTACCCTAAGTTACCCACGTTTACCCTCATATACCCCAAGTTAACCACGTTTACCCTCATCTACCCTAAGTCATCCACGTTTACCCCTATCTACCCTAAGTTAACCACGTTTACCCTCATCTACCCTAAGTTAACCACGTTTACCATCATGTACCCTAAGTTACTCACGTTTACCCTCATATACCCCAAGTTAACCACGTTTACCCTCATCTACCCTAAGTCATCCACGTTTACCCTCATCTACTCTAAGTTACCCACGTTTACCCTTATGTACCCTAAGTTAACCACGTTTACCCTCATCTACCCTAAGTTACCCACGTTCACCATCATCTACCCTAAGTATTGCACGTTTACCCTCATCTACCCTAAGTTACCCACGTTTACCTTCATCTACCCCAAGTTACCCACGTTTACCCTCATCTACCCTAAGTTAACCACGTTTACCCTCATCTACCTTAAGTTAACCACGTTTACCCTCATTACCCTAAGTTACCCACATCTACCCTCATCTACCCTAAGTTACCCACGTTTACCCTCATCTACCCCAAGTTACCAACGTATACCCTCATCTACTCATCTACCCTAAGTTACCCACGTTTACCCTCATCTACCCTAAGTCATCCACGTTTACCCTTATCTACCCTAATTTCACCACGTTACCCCTCATCTACCCTAAGTTACCCACGTTTACCCTCATCTACCCTAAGTCATTCACGTTACGCTCATCTACTGTAAGTCATCTACGTTTACCCTGATCTACCCTAAGTTAACCACGTTTACCTTTATCTATCCTAGGTTACTCACGTCAACCCTCATCTACCCTAGGTTACCCACGTTTACTGTCATCTACCCTAAGTTAACCATGTTAACCCTTGTCTACCCTAAATTAGCATTGTATTCCTTATCTACCCCAAGGTAATTTTTTTTTTTGCGCTAATGTATTTTATTTGTAAGTGAGGTAATCGCAAGTAAGTGCGGTATGTGAAAGACTAACTTTAACGAATAGGGCGCCAAACTTGGCTTGTGTGCGTGAGGGAACGCTAAGGTATCAAAGGACGTTTGTGAGACATGGACCACCAGTCCATGGATCATCGGTGTGAACCCGTTCCATGTACCCCTCCGTGGATAAGGATGGTCCATTGACCTGGGATCCATGTTTTCTATACGTCTGCTACCCATTACAAATACAGTGGAATGATAAACAAACATTGCTTTTATTAATTCACAAAGTTTTAGTTGGTGCAAATGGGAAATTACTGATTTATGTTTTAACAGAGGTGAACGGAAGCGATTTAAATAATCAATAATGAATACAATATTTAAAAAAGTCGATCCGCGCAGAAAATAGTCGGGTTATTAACGGGAAAATTAATTTATGCACGATTAATTGAAACTATGTATTATAATGGAATCCGTAGTGGATACTGGTTACGCAACTCGCCATATTTCTTTCTTTCTGTGTTATCATTTGCTTTCTTAGACCTGATCTTGTAGAAGTAAAAATACCTTAAACGCAATCACTGACTCGTAAAAACGAGCTATTAACTTATTGGCACTCAATATAAAACTAGCTATTACTTGTCAGGGAGCTCCCAACATAAACTACAGCACCAATGTTTTCATTTTTTATCTCTTCTGGCTTTCCAATCCATTATCCTCTGCTAGTTCTGATCATAAAGATATCGTTAGCAGGTCCTTTGTTACAGTATCTAGGGTTTGGAAGCCACAACAAAACTATATCTGCAAATAAAAATCAAAGGGAAAATACGCAAAACTGTGCACTAATTAGGTTGGTCTGTGGGAAGACAAGCACACACAACGTCTCTCTTTTTTTTCCATGTGAGTCAACTTGGCAGCTATGTGCGTGGATGTTTTTGATGACGGAATAACGGCTCAACTTTAGGTAGATGAGGGTAAACGTAGTAGAACGAGGTTCACGTGAGGTAAATGAGGGTTAACGTGGTATATCGAGGTTAACTCAAAGCAGATGAGAGAAAAGGGTAATAAAAAAGACATCTTAGGCTAGTGAGGGTAAACGTGGTAGAACGACGTTCACTTAAGGTAAATGAGGGTCAACGTGGTATAAACTGGCCAACTTATGATAGATGAGGCTAAAGGTGGTGGAAAGAGGTTCATTTAAGGTAGATGGGGGTTAACGTGATGTAACGAGGCTAACATAGGGCAGATAAGGGATAACGTGGTTAACTTAAACTAGACGGAAGGGTAACCGTGGTCACCTTCTGATAGATATTATAAAGGGGGAAACGTGGGTAACTTGGGGTAGATGAGGGTTAACGTGGATGACGTACGGTAGATGAGGGTAAACGTGGATGACTTGGGTTAGATGAGGGTCAACGTGGTTAACTTAAGGTAGATGAGGGTAAACGTGGTTAACTTAGGGTAGATGAGGGTAAACGTAGTTAACTTATGGTATATGAGGGTAAACGTGGGTAACTTATAGTAGATGAGGGCAAACGTGGATGACTTAGGGTAGATGAGGGTAAACGTGGTTAACTTAGGGTAGATGATGGTAAACGTGGGTTACTTAGGGTAGATGAGGGTAAACGTGGTTAACTTAGGGTAGATGAGGGTAAACGTGGGTAACTTAGGGTAGATGAGGGTAAACGTGGTTAACATAGGGTAGATGATGATAAACGTGGTTAAGTTAGGGTAGATGAGGGTAAACGTGGTTAACTTGGGGTATATGAGGGTAAACGTGGGTAACTTAGGGTAGATGATGGTAAACGTGGGTAACTTAGGGTAGGTGAGGGTAAACGTGGGTAACTTAGGGTAGATAGAGGTAAACGTGGATGACTTAGGGTAGATGATGGTGAACCTGGTTAACTTGGGGTAGATGAGGGTAAACGTGGGTAACTCAGGGTAGATAAGGGTAAACGTGGATGATTTAGGGTAGATGGTGGTAAACGTGAATGACTTAGGGTAGATGAGGGTAAACGTGGATGACTTAGGGTAGATGAGGGTAAATGTGGTTAAGTTAGGGTAGATGATGGTAAACGTGGATAACTTAGGGTAGATGAGGATAAATGTGGATGACTTAGGGTAGATGAGGGTAAACGTGGTTAACTTGGGGTATATGAGGGTAAACGTGGGTAACTTAGGTAGATGAGGGTAAACGTGGGTAACTTAGGGTAGATGAAGGTAAACGTGGGTAACTTAGGGTAGATGAGGGTAAACGTGCACTACTTAGGGTAGATGATGGTGAACGTGGTTAAGTTAGGGTAGATGAGGGTAAACGTGGTTAACTTGGGGTAGATGAAGGTAAACGTGGGTTACTTAGGGTAGATGAGGGTAAACGTGGTTAACTTAGGGTAGATGAGGGTAAACGTGGGTAACTTGGGGTAGATGAGGGTAAACGTGGTTAACTTAGGGTATGTGAGGGTAAACGTGGGTAAGTTAGGGTAGTTGAGGGCAAACGTGGATGACTTAGGGTAGATGAGGGGAAACGAGGTTAACTTAGGGTAGATGATGGTAAACGTGGGTAACTCAGGGTAAATGATAGTAAACGTGGGTAACTTGTGGTAGATGAGGGTAAACGTGGATGACTTAGGGTAGATGATGGTGAACGTGGTTAACTTGGGGTAGATGAGGGTAAACGTGGGTAACTCAGGGTAGATAAGGGTAAACGTGGATGATTTAGGGTAGATGGTGGTAAACGTGAATGACTTAGGGTAGATGAGGGTAAACGTGGATGACTTAGGGTAGATGAGGGTAAATGTGGTTAACGTATGGTAGATGATGGTAAACGTGGATAACTTAGGGTAGATGAGGGTAAACGTGGATGACTTATGGTAGATGAGGGTAAACGTGGTTAACTTAGGGTAGATGAGGGTAAACGTGGGTAAGTTAGGGTAGATAGGGGTAAACGTGGATGACTTAGGGTAGATGAGGGTAAACGAGGTTAACTTAGGGTAAATGAGGGTAAACGTGGGTAACTTAGGGTAGTTGAGGGTAAACGTGGATGAGTTATGGTAGATGAGGGTAAACGTGGGTAACTTACGGTAGATAGGGGTAAACGTGGATGACTTAGGGTAGATGAGGGTAAACGAGGTTAACTTAGGGTAAATGAGGGTAAACGTGGGTAACTTAGGGTAGTTGAGGGTAAACTTGGATGAGTTATGGTAGATGAGGGTAAACGTGGATGACTTAGGGTAGATGAGGGTAAACGTGGATGACTTAGGGTAGATGAGGGTAAACGTGGGTAACTTAGGGTATATGAGGGTGATCTTGGTTAAGTTAGGGTATATGAGGGTAAACGTGGTTCAGTTGGGGTAGATGCGGGTTAAACGTGGGTGAAAAGGGACACTTCGTATGGTATATATAAAGCCTAATTAATGATATGTATGGGACGTCTTATGGGCCTAACATGAACGCTTTACCGATTTTTGCGATGTCACAAAATTTGTGTAGTTTGTTCAGCGGTCCTCTACTGGAAAGTATGCGTGTAAGGTTTTTAACCGTGAAGACTGGAACTAGCAAGATAAAGCCTGGTACTTTTTGGTAAAAATCGTTCAAAAATTGAGAAACAAATTGCCTCAAATTTTAGGAATGTTTACCAGCTAAAGAATCAATTCGGTTTCATTTCAAAATGGAAGGTGATATACAGGATGCCCTTGAGGACCTTGGGTGAGTTTTGAGTTTTGTGCCTTTCTATTTTGGCTTAAAGCAGTGTATCTGTTTGGAATCTGACCTGTAAAATAGACCAGCCGTTAAAAAACTCATAGTAAGTGAGTACTTTAAACTGTACAAATTCTCGGACAAACTGAGAACAGATAAAATACAGTATCATTATCATCGCATATTGGAAACTAACCACGTGTCTCGATGATTACTGGTTCTAAAGATTCGATGGCGCCCTTTTGGAAGAAGGAGCATTAAAAGTTGCAGTGCAAGAAGGTTACCTAACACCAGACTTCATGGGCCTGTGTGTATGGCTTGCTGAACATATGAAGAGCCTTTGCAGTATACGGGAAAGTGTTTCAGGTAGTTATTAAAAAGTCATCCTTTTGTTGAGAAAATTTATGCAACCCTTCTATACAATGTAGCTGCAACCTTTACATACCTGTCAACTCTCCCGGTTTTACCGGGAGTCTCCAAGTTTTTCATCAAATCTCCCGGTCTCCAGGTTAGAGCACCAAATCTCCCGGGAAAATCCGCGGCTTCTTTCGAATTCTTTTTTTTCATTGATTTCGTTCAAGATGTCACATCGGGAACATTCGGAAAGCCTTCGGGTGATTCTCGGAGAGTATTCGGACATTGTCGTAAAACGCATTCTTACAACGCGAGGATTTCGAGACGTCTCCAGATTTTGGAACTCCGGGGGTTGACAGGTATGCCTTTATCTTATCTGAGAGTAGAAAGAGAAAAACATATGAAACAGGATTAAAGCTGGAAAAGGCATCTGTTCTTGCAGGCTAGTGTGGAAGGGGTGGCACTGAATGTAGTTTGAACTCACATTCGAAAGATTTCCACACAGCCCCATATATTAATTATACATGCATCATTGTCATACTAACCCTGTTCCGAAAACAAATAGAGTTTGAGTCACAAAATGTATGTATAATGGGCCATATTCGTATTCTCGGTATTGAACTGGATCTAGCATAAAGTGGAGGCTCATGCGGGGGAATACATTTACATATGAAAAGATTCCCCCGCAAGAGCCTCAACTTCATGCTAGATCCAGTTCAATACCGAGAATACGAATATGGCTTATTAATGTATGGGGCTGTATGGGAATCTTGCCCTCACATTAATTACCATTTGAAATAAGATGTTTGTACCCTGGCTTGATAGGTTCGTTCTCAAAGAAGCTAGGATAAAATAAAATGGTTTGAAAAAGCTCCTGAGACAGACCTCTGGTCACACGAGCAATCAACCTCATTTCCATGTGACAAATTAGTTCAGAATTTGAACTAGTTCATTGACTGGTTCTTGAAAGGAAACAACAATTGTGATTGGCTTACGAAAAGTGTGGTTTCCTAGCCAACATGAAACAAGAACTATGATTGGCTTTGGAAAAGTGTGGTTTCCCAGGCGACAGCACAGAAGTGAGGTTCATGATTCCTGTGACCAGAGGTTATTTTTTCCTCTCGGCACTCATGGCCGGGGCTTCGCTCAACAGAACGAAAAAAGTAAACTCTGACACCCGGGGTAAGATGTTCATAAATGCCTTTAAATTTTAATACTCTGACATGGTTGTCAATTTCTTGAATTTACGTTACAGAAAAAGAGGATGAGGAAACTTTTCGAATGGAAATGAGTGGATTGCTATCTGAACTAGGTGAGTTTGATTGCTCCTATTCAGTGATTGTGAGACCCATAACCTGTTTGTCTTGTTTTGTTTTTTCTTTTTTTTTTTACTTCAAAATCTGACATTATTGCTAGCAGTGATATTAACTGGTGTTATTATGTCCATTACATTTAAGCCTGGTTCATACAGGGTTGTTATTAGAGGCCGGGTTCCAGGTACCGGCATCTGTATACTGTGAGCACAATACCCATCTTTGCTGTTAAGGTACTGAAAAGGGCAAGCCAAAGAAATCTTGGGGGTTCCCGCCTATTTAGAATCCTATACCCTCCTATTTCTTTAATTAATGAAACCCCTGTTCACACTTTGTTTACATAACATTGTATATTTGACAGAGATAACATGACATAACGCAAATCATGCAGTCTTACAATATTAATTTTGTCTATGTGTACATGTGACAAATGTCATTACATTGCCTTGTCCAATGACCACTCTGGGAACTGAATAACATTCGGCATTTACAATGTTTTGTTTTTGTCTTTATGTGTGACCAATGCCACATTGTCATTATGATGTAAGGTTAAAGTGAACAGACTTTCAAAATAAACATATAGAACACAGTGAAGAGTCATAATGATCTAACACATCTGACAAATTCTGTTGTTTACTAATTTTCTTGTAGGTTGTCCCCATTCTCATCTTCTGGGTGTTAATGGCCTCGTATCACCATCAAACAGGATGCTTTTATTAGGTACATTAATTAATTTTAAAGCAAATTATGTTTATACCACCTTTGAAGTCTTACATCTATTTCGTTAATTAACACAAAACCAGTAATTATCTTAGTTATTTATTTGAGTGTGTTTTTGGTCCTTAATTAGACTATTTAACATCAGAACTTCAAGCTTTGCGAATGATTGGGGGGGAAGAGGAGGCAATGGAAATTGAGGATCAAGTAAGTTTTATTTTAAATCAGAACAATTTTTACCGTATTTAATAGAACAATATAATTAACAAAATTAGCAGTCAGTTCATAGGATGGGTAACATATTATTTTATGTACCACACAAAATACTTAGTGTGATCTCTAAACACAGATACAATGATTATTTACTGGGTTCCATTCTATCTCTGTTAACAGGCAGTGAGTCCCGCCTTGCAGCATCTTTTGGCAATATTGACAGTGTTGGATTTGCCACAGCCAACCAAAGAGTCCACAGTGTTTAATTTGTTCTCTCAGATAGAGACTAAGGTTTGTCCGGCATGTTTGTAGTTTTAAAGGGCATTAAGTGTATTGAATCCTCCCTAACAATCAAATTAATTGTTTGTTTTGTTTAGGTGCGAAAACTCTTAACCAAAGCTCCCAAGGACCACCTAGGTAATCCATTGCTAGCCAAGAATCTCAGCTGGAAGCAATGGGTATGTTTCTTTCTAAACAACAACTAATTTTCTGCAGCAAAGAAAAAAATCAGTAACTGGTAGTTATTAATATATCAATTTGCTTGTAAAATTTTTGAATATTTTGTGTTACGTGCAAGTTCTCATTAATAATTAATTGCCATCTATCCTCATTGTAATTTGCCAACTGTCAATGTGCTGCCAGTCTAGCTTTATTAATGCTTAATGTATGAATTTATTTTTAGGGCAGGGTTGAAGAAATCAACTCTCAGCTCAACCAGGAGTACACCTTGCGTCGTTCAATGTTGTTGAAGAGATTAGATGTGACTGTACAATCCTTTGGCTGGTCTGATAGAGCAAAGGTTAGTACTTTGTGAGTTAATCAGACACAGACTTGTTGATAACTTTACACAACTGGCCGACATTTTTTCAATGAAAACTTTTAATTTTGAAAATTGTGTGAAAAAATACCTTTTGGCAGAATTTCTTGTTTCCACTGTGTTTGAGCCAGTAGTATAAATGATAATAAAATAATTATTATTTTATAATCATGATATTTATGCAAGAAAGCTCTCTCAGCTGTAGGTGATCTACAGAGAGGTCTTGACCCCCCCCCCCCCCCCCCAAAAAAAAAAAATTTAAATTATTAAGAATCAGTACACATTACAAACATTAATAATAAAAACAAATGCATCATTTTAGAAAGTTGTGATTAGGGATATATATTATTATTTTCTCTGCATACTTGTTACAATGAAAGCAGTTGTTACTAACTACTGGTAACCAATATGTCAAAATGTAAACTCCATGGTTCAAATTAAAAAAAAAATACTTTTTTACCACGGGTTAAATAAAAAATTAGCGTATATTAAGTTCATAAAGGAAAGTGTAGTATTATCAGATGGTAGTTTCACAATTTTAAACCTTCAGCTGTAGTCATTGTCTCAACTAAGATAAAATTTTGTAACATTTTAATAGTTATTGATAGTTTATTCATAAGTTCAAATTAATGATTTTATTCCATGTTAAGTGATACTTGAATATCTGCTTTCTTTTCATTTTAGGTTAAGAAAGATGAGATATCATCAGGTTTTCATCCGCTAAGAAAATCACTCTCAGTTACATCTGCAATCAGCATTCCAGATGTAATTGCAGCACGGACAGGCAGGTTTTTTCTTTCTAAAAATTTTTCAAGATGGTCTGGTCCATAGAGTGTTATATTTTCGATAGTTTTTAAATCAGCATCTCTTAGTCAGCAAGCCTTAACATTTAACATTCACATGTACTCTGTATTGACTTTGACAGATTTGTTACGGTTGACAAAAACAAGCAGTGCTGAGATTAGGGACAAAACAAGGTGTAAAATCAACAAGGTTATGATGGGCAAGGTACAGTCAATTTTGACATTTGGGTTAAAGAACTTAGGTTACCCAAGCTTAACTACAAACAACAGATACTGTGCTAGCCAGTGGAGCTCCCTAAAATAGAAGTTGAACTATGACAAAAATGGCAAAGTAAATCACACATTTTTTTTAAACTTAATATCTGGAAAGTAATTCTAATATTCCATCCGGATACAGTGGACGATAAGAGCAACTATGTGGATGTCCACTGCTGAACCCAATTATTATTATTAAGTGATTTCATGCAGTTTGGGCAGTCATTTTTCGGCAGCTATTGACAGAACTAAAACTGAAAGGAAATTATAGTTCTCGCAGCCTTTTTTAATTTCTACCATGCCCCTGTGACACGCTTGCTTTAAGTAACCAAACCAATATTGCCGCAACTATGAATTTCACTAACAAGAAGCATGCAATGCAATGCACTATTTAGCATTAAGAAATCTTTCCAAAAATGCATTTAAAAGAAAACTCAAGCAAATTTTATTCATTCAGTTTAGGTTTACAGACTCTTATATAGATTTATCCCTGAAATGGTTTTCCCTGTAGTTATTTAATCTGTCTTTTTCCCTTGTACTTCATTAGTTAATTTCTGTTTTCATATATATTTTAAAACCGCCGACCGGTTGGCTCAGTTGGTAGAGTGCCGGACTACCGTGCGGGAGGTCGTGGGTTCAATCCCCGGCCGGACCAACACTCAGGGTCTTTAAATAACTGAGGAGAAAGTGCTGCCTTTGTAATGACATCTGCAAATTGTTAGACTTTCTAGTCTTCTCGGATAAGGACGATAAACCGGAGGTCCCATCTCACAACACTTCAATGTTCATAACCTTGTGGGACGTTAAAGAACCCACACACTAATCGGAAAGAGTAGGGCATGGAGTTCCCGGTGTGCTGGTCTGGTCTTTCTGCTATTTCATGATTTCATGGGTTGGGTGGGTTGGATGATGTAAACCGCATTTGAATATATATACATAGAAAATGCGGTATATAAATCCATTACCATTACCATTATTTGGCTATTAAGGCATGGCCAGCCTAGATTAGTCTTTGCTAGTTGCGGGCATGCCCTTTTCTGTAAATTAATTTAATTTGAAAATAATAAAGTGTAGAGAGTG
>OX419342.1:26843853-26846353 GCA_948470475.1 Galaxea fascicularis | reverse complement strand
GAAAGAGGGAAGAACGAGCAACCAAGGCTGTGCTCTAAGAAAAGTAGTTGGGCGCCCAAACCTCTAAACCCTTGAAAACCAGGGCGCCTAGCATATAAGTTTGGTGTAAAAACTAATATTTCCTGGTCAGCCAATAGCAAAAGTAAGTCACCAGGGGCGACCGGGCGCCACTAGAGCACAGCCCTGGCAACTCTCAGTATTTGTACAAATTAAGCTGTGTAGTGAAAGAAATAACCTCTGACGCCCAGGGTGTTCAAGAGTAAAAAGGAATATTTTGCTACAACTCGTTCCAGCACGAGACTACTTGCTGCCCAGTCATGCCACATCTGGCCTTTCAGACAGGAAACAGCTCAAGTCTCATGCACTGAGTGCAAGACTGACACAAACAAATGCAATCTTAAGCTCTCACACAGAAACTTTTTTCAACACTTCGTTTTGAGGTAGGAAATTTTTGCTCAAGTTAAGTTAATACTTAAATAGCTACTTTTAAAGGATCATGTTTTCACATAAAGTGAAGGAAAACATGTATTAGCTACTTTAAGTTTTCAAATTTCTGGGGGAGCATGCTTTCAGAATAAGAACACTAAGAATTTTAGCTCTGCTGAAATTAGAACTTGACCAGGGTTAATTGATTGGCTTCAATTTACTGCTTGTGATGTTTTGTTAGCAGGGGTGGCTAAACGGCCACACATCTTTTTGTTGTGCAGAAGCTTGGATGAAAATGTTCAATCTTGTAACACCATTTAAATGCAAAGTTGAGAGAAGTTGCTCAATGGTAAAACATATTCTACCAACAACATGCTAGATTTGATTGTTTAGCCAGGGACTGAGGATAGTAAAGCATATTCAGGGAATTATTGACTTCACAGAAAATTTTGCCAATGAAGTGACAAAGAACAAAGAAGACCCTTCTCCTGTGTTTTGGATATCTGTAAGTTTTACAAAACATTGCCAGGTACGGAAATTTAAGAGACAAACCCAAAGTTTCATCTCTGGTAGCAATAAAGACCAAAGATGCCATCTTAAATATGCCACAACTTAACCCCAGACTTCCACAAAATACAGTGGCACACACTAAGAACTATTGGATATTTAAACTTGACCACCATGTGATTACATCTCAAGTTCTACATGCCGTGTAAATAAAGGTAGGATCGTTACCGCCGACCGGTTGGCTCAGTTGGTAGAGTGCCGGACTGCTGTGCGGGAGGTCGTGGGTTCAATCCCCAGCCGGACCAACACTCAGGGTCTTTAACTAACTGAGGAGAAAGTGCTGCCTTTGTAATGACATCTGCAAATTGTTAGACTTTCTAGTCTTCTCGGATAAGGACGATAAACCGGAGGTCCCATCTCACAACACTTCAATGTTCATAGCCTTGTGGGACGTTAAAGAACCCACACACTAATTGGAAAGAGTAGGGCATGGAGTTCCCGGTGTGCTGGTCTGGTCTTTCTGCTATTTCATGATTTCATGGGTTGGGTGGGTTGAATGATGTAAACCGCATTTGAATATTATATACATAGAAAATGCAGTATATAAATCCATTACCATTACCATGATTGTTCTCAAACTCTTTATTTTGGATTTGAGTTTTGTCTTCGATTAGCAGTACTGAATACAGTCAACTCTCTTGTAAGCGACCATCCTTGGTGCACAACAAAGTGGTCACTTATGGGAAAGATCAACAAAATAAGTCTAACACTGGATTGATCAATTAATTACAAAAACATAGTACCTAATCAGCTAAAATTAGGCAAATAGAAACCAATTTATTTGATTTTTTTTCACATGCAACAAGTTTTGGGAAAAGTAGAGTGGAGTGTACAGTACTTGTCAATGTGTCATGTTAATGAAAATCACCTGAAATCCGAACAAAAACCTAGGAAAACAACGGGGTAGTGTCATTAAAAACTGAACTTTTGTCACTTCTGAGTAGTGATTTACTAATGATCATACATCATTATGTTGGGTGGTCGCTTACCAGAAACAGAAAACAAAAGAATATGTCAAATTTCTGGCCTAAAAAGTGGTCACAGTCACTTTAGAAATTTGAGAGAGCTCTGGGAACAGTATTTAACTGAGAGACAAAACAGTTGTTTACGAAGTCGTCGCTTACGAGAAGTGGTCACTATGAGAGAGTTGACCGTATCTCTTTTCTCTCACAAAGTCAAACTGTGGCATTTTATGTCTAATGTGAAGCTGCCTCCTCAAAAGAAAGCTAAATTGAGCAAGACAGACGCTGTAGAAAGTTAATGCAAGGTTAACAAATAATAATTTATTAAGATCACTTAGAATACATACCGGTAAATGGATGTTTTTTTGTGTAGCGCACTTAAATGGGAAGGTTTTTGTAACGGGCAACCAAGAATTTCAGAGCAACCAAATTTATGAGTTTGGTTGTCCACCTTTTGAAATAGGGACAACCTGGATTTTTTTATTTTTATTTTGAGCACTGCTTTTCACTCTCACAACTATCAAAGAAGCAACAGTATCCACATC
>OX419342.1:26803853-26838853 GCA_948470475.1 Galaxea fascicularis | reverse complement strand
GCCGCATTCTTGGATCGAACGAGCGAGTTCAATATTCGAATAATCAATTCATTATTGCATTCTCGAAACGACTAGCGGGTTCAAGTTTCAAACAATCACTTCATTAATGCAATCTTGAGGGGTACGCTTCAGTTAGTTTGACTGTAATTTGAAATAGTGCGTAGTGGCCAAAGCAGCAGAGCTTTCGAGTTGGCCACGCACTACTACAGTGCAGGTACTAGTAAGGGGCGGTTATTTACAGAATATACATAAGTAATCACTATTTAAGGCAGAGAACTAGATAAAATAGATTGATTAATTAATTGATTAATTGATAGAGCTAGATAATCATTGAAATTTATTCACTGACTGTCTAGTAGGAGACGTGTATACTCTTTTTTGAAGGTATTTTAAGTGGCAGAAATTAACTTCAATGGATATTGCCTCCCAGATTTGTGATGCCACTACTCTGAATCTTGCAAGGCCATACTTAGATCAAGAAGGTGGACTATATGGGTTCTGATTAGTGGTATAACTAGTACTATAATTATGGACTGCAGAAGCCGACCGGTTAGCTCAGTTGGTAGTGTTCCGGACTAACGTGCGGGAGGTCGTGGACCAACACTCAGGGTCTTTAAATAACTCAGGAGGAGAATGTGCTTCCTTTGCAATGACATCTGCAAATGGTTTCACTTTCTAGTCTTCTCGGATAAGGACGATAAACCGGAGGTCCCGTCTCACAACTCTCTACAATTAATTCTGTGGGACGTTAAAGAACCACTAGGAATGTAACGAACCCTGGCTGTGACCACCCCTGGTGCTGACCTGTCCCAGGCCCGCAGTAATTGGCTCACGCTGTTGCGGTTGCTTGTTGCTTGGCAAAGTTAATAAAATAAAATAAAATAAGCGAGTTGAACCAAATCATAGAGAACAGGAGGTGTTTTCTTTTTGAGGAATTGAATTTTACGCACAAGGGAGGCAATTTTTAATGATAATGTCAAGAAATGCGCCATACATGTCATACTGACGGTAACAAAATCATGTCATTAAGTGATTATATTTTAATGATGGCTTAATTTCCAAAAGTAGACCATCTACAGCTCATAAAAGTCATAAAATCATATAAAGTAGCTGACTTATCTCCTTTGTTGTTGTTTACAGACTAAATCGCGTTTTTTTTTTAGCTGTTTACTGACTAGAGCCACACCCCATTGACACCCTCAGATTTGTTTGTCGACTTTAAGACGGGAGGACAGGTATTTCCTCTCACAGTGCCTTTTTCCCGCTTCAGACCTCTCAAGTCGTCCGTGAACCAGGGGGAATGTGGCCACATGGTAAGGCTCCCTATCGCGTAGCCACAGTGCCCAACATATGGTTTTTTCCTTTGTTTCTGTGATTGGGCCATTCACGACCCTAAAGCGTCACACAGGCGCAAAACGGAGGAGCTCTGCAGGGGTTAGGCGCTCAAGCCCGGCGCCTACATGACCAGCGCGTTGATTTCACGACTTCGACGTCACGTTTGATTATTTTATGACACACCGTGTCCACCGTGGCTGTGTTACAGTCGAGAATCTCAGATCGAGTAGTGAATCTCAGAAAAGTGCAATTATTTGTATTTAAGCATTCAGTAGAATTTTAATTTAATCCGATAATTCATAAGATGGATTTTTTTCATAGCTGACTACCTTAACAACTGATTTACTAATTAGTGCAAAATTAGAATATTTGTAGAACCCTCTCCGTACATATGGCGACTGAGGCGTAACTGAACCGAATATCAGCGAGAACTACAGAAAAATAAAACCGATTTTGGTTTCGCATTGATCAGAAAAGTTTACTACTAGACAACAACCAACAGTGGAATAGAGAATATTTATATTAACAGGAAAGTTTGTGAGCTGTTAACCACTTCGTAGCGCCCTCATCAACCTAAATTAGCGTGGGTTTGTGTGTTCTAAACCGTGCCGAGACTGGTCAAATTCCTGTTTTACACTATACGTTTATTCAGTGTGGTTCACTATTTCAAAGCTGAACGAAAGCCGCTCTAAATATGGTACGTTTTCCGTAAATGTCATTTTCTTAACTCAAGTTCTATTAACATTACTTGTTTGTTACTTACTTAAGTGTTCATTTAAAAAAATTATGTCGGGGTTAATACGGAATCATAATTTTACGACTAGCTGTAAAGAAGTGCAAAAATGGCCAATAAATCACCTGTAACCAAATCTTCCTCTCTGTAAATAGCTCAGCGTCATTCTGCTGGGTTGACCTGGCTACCATTGAGTGTTGTCTAAAATTACATCTACCGAGCGCCTCATAACTCATGTACTGAGTGGTGTATTGAACAATAAGATGAACTCGAGCTCAAGTTCGCCGAACTCTACTTATCATGTTGAATGTGGCTTGAAAAATCTTTTTCAATCACAAATTATAGACAAGTAATTGAGCTCTGAATTGAGGTTACTAAAGTTTCTACGAAAGACCGGAAGGCGATCTAAGCTGAAGTTTGTTCTTTCAGGATTGCTTCGTTCTCCGCCTTCACAAAGTAGACCACGTATCCAACTGGAAACATCGACAGCAGTAAATACAGCTCATTATAAAGGCACATAACGCGACACATGTGCTCAGACGGTGCTGTAGTTTGGCGGCCTTCGATGGAATACAAGAAAACTTCCGTGATCAACATTCCGTACAGGAGAAAAAGAGACACGGCACAGCTCGCACAAACGCGAGCTATACGGCCTGCCCAACTCGATGTTCGATTCGAGTTTTTCATCTGCACGCAATTGCTGAATGCAGTAAATAATCCTGTGAACAGAATTATTGACGTCGGGACAAGAAAGTTCGAGAAGTAACTTCGCAAAACAGCACTGTCTTGTGAAGCGTCAAAGGTGGTATTCGAGCGGACATCAAAACAGTTGTCGGTTCCAATTCCACAAACTTGATACCTTGCAGTTCCAAAACCCATTGAGATAGCAGTGGAAATAAACGTAAGCAAGGCAATGGACATGAAGGAGTTAAGGCTCTGCTGTGCGGGTCTACCAAGGAACGACGAAAACTCGATGGCAACTAAACAATATACCGTCTGAAATGAAAAGTATGTCGACAGTTTAATAACGGTATCGTGCTTCGAGATCTCCAAGGCGGCATGGCTTAAGATGTTGCAAATGTTCAGCAGTAAGTGAAAGGCAATGATCATTCTATTCACGCTTCTGGCTTGCGACTTGAGCAAGCAATAGTACAGGTAACCAGTGATCGCCAGGCCATTGGCATAAAAGAGAAGCATAACAGCCGCCATTATCTTCACACGAACAAGTGCTTTGTGACATATCAAATTATCATGCAAATTGAGGATAATTTATGCACACCCGATAGACCACGCATCATGTTTACAGTATTGTTTGTTCGGAATAAACGAGATTTAACAACTGCCAAACTACACAAATAAATCCAATTTTATTTGTTTACACCTTTTCTAAGAGGTTGTACAAATCTCTAGACTGTCTGGGTGTCTTTCGAATGTGGAAAGAAGCCCATGCCTCTTTTACGAGGTCGCCAACTCCAACGGGGACTTTGAACCTTCTCCCGCGCCAAATGTGACAAAAAGGGCTGGGAAGGAGGTTTTGTATTGTTATTGAAATAACGGATAGTCCATTAGGAATGTGATGGGGTAGTGGGGGGGAGGGGCGAGGAAAAAAACAAAAAATTCACGCAAGGTAAAATGACAACAGAACAAATTCGAGCAGAGAAAGCAAAGAAAAGAAAATCATGCCAACTGAAAATCCTCCACGCCTCCCCCATCATTGTTCTGATGGTCTGTCCCTAAGGTAATTGTTTGAACGATCGGAGGACAGAATCAATAAAAAGTTTCGGGTGTCCTCCACCCCTAGGAGTGATTCTGGACCCGGCTGGCTCGACAAAATACTTTGTGAAATCTCTGTACTTAGGAAGGCCGGGTTCCGAAGGTTTGTGCATTTTACCACGTATGTTGCTAAGTAAGTAACTGCAGGGCAAGTTGATGCGGAGGTAAAATTCAGGGAGAGCAGACGAAAAGAGCGTGGGAGAGACCTGAGGACCTGGCGCTAATTATGTCCAACCGTTGTCCTTGGTAACAGTCGGTTCCACAATATTACAGCTGGTTTGCATGTGACGTCATGGCGGCCATGTTGTGCAGTCTGTCTCTGCACTAGAAACTTATTTTATTTTTATGCAATTTCTGTGAAAAAAAATTGTTTTGTTTTGACCTCCAACATGGCCGCCTTTCACGTGGGTGAAAGCCAAGATTTAGGGCCTCTTCATATGAACCTGGTTAACCGGGCTGGCTTGGTTACCGAGATGAAATTGGTTTCTGTTCATACGGCGACTTTCAGCCCGCTTTCCGAGATGAAACATTTGAAAAATTGGTGACGCGACCATTCAAGCATGAAATCTAACGAACAAGCCTGGCGAGAATTTCTCGATTTTCTTTGTTTAAGCAGCCTCAAATTTCCTTTGACTTTACGTTACTGTATCAAATGAAACTATTCCGAGTTTCATTTTCGAAGAAAAAAGAGGTAAAATCTCGGTAATATCATAAAATATCCGTTCTATCACGAAAATGCATTGTATTACTTTCCTCCCGGTAACCGGGCTGAAGTGTTCATATGGCAAAAATGTTCGGTCCGGTTCCCAAGATCCCGGTTGGAAGGGAGTGTTAGCAGCGACAACGGCGACGACAACGAAAACGTCATTTCAAAATATACATTAACTTTCGCACCATTGTAAGGTAATCCGAGACAGTCTTCTGAGATTCTGGATTCCATGCTGTTGATTTCGGATTCCAGGTACTGGATTCCGGATTCCAATCAGCCCGATTTGGAGTGAATTTTGAGCAACTTGGATTCCGGATTCTAATCTTTGGCGGGATTCCAGATTCCGAGAGTTGGATTCCAGATTCCAGAGCCCAGGATTCCGGATTCCACAAGCGAAAATTTCTTGGATTCCGGAAACCCGGATTACCTTACATGGGGCGATTAACTTGTTTCTGTATCTATTTCTCGGTTATTGAATTTGTTTAACTTGGAAAATGCTAGCGAACTATACAGAAACTCAATTACTATGAACGGCTTTAACCCTTTGAATACCAGGGCCGAGTTGCTCAAAGCATGGTTAGCGCTTACCCAGGTTAAATACCATGACAACCCATAGGTTTTAATACATCTTAACCAACGGTTAGCGCTAACCATGCTTCAAGCAACTCGGCTCAGGTCGAGATAGTCTGTAGTACTAAGCTTCTCCGTATAAGGAGTTATCAATATAATACCTGCGGTTTTAAGACACCACGGACTCAGGTTTAGTTGTCACGTGATACATATCGGCGGTTGATGTTCACTGAACCAGTTCATAAGCTCAAATCCGGTGGGTTTATCGTTTTGTTTTTGTTGTTTTTTTTTTTGTGGGGAGTGGAGGGGGGGGGGGGGTGTTATCAAGTTATTTTCCTCAACAGAAGCCCTTAAGCCAGCATCATCAAGCTGGTATGAGGGCAGAGGCAAGAGGCGGTTTGAAGCTGACTGTGGCGCCAACATGGCGGTTCACAACTACATATGCTCGTCCGAATGTGACAAAATAGCAAAATGGCAATTTTTCATGTCAAAATATATTTTTCTAAATCAAGTCTTTTATATTCATGGCAAGTTTCTATATATTCATGTCAAAACAATTTATTCCTTGTCAATACGACTTGCTAGCTATCAAGTGTTCTATTTTCCATGTCAATTTACGTGCACAATTTTATACATCAAGAAAAACTGGTGACGAGCTCGGGCTTGACTACGGGGGAGTCTGGGAACAGACCGCAGGAAAAACAACATGGCGGCCAACAATTTCTTCATTCCCAACGCGGAAGAGTTTTTTCGCAAATATCTTGTCTATTTTCAGTCAATACACCGCATGCCTAGATGTGCACGATGGCGACTAAGCTGAGTTCTTATCGAGAAGACTTGAACAGTATGAAGAAACATTACGTGCCATGTATCAACGCATAACCGAATGACGTCCTGACCAAGGGGCTCTCAGATGCGACTTCGAACAACTTTTGAACGCCCTAAGACGAATCTTGGAGAGACTGGAAAACCTATACTGTGATAATAATGAGAAAAATGACTATAAGGACATTACAACAGGTTCGAGCGCTTGTATTTCATCCCCAGCATATTCTGGACTCATGAGGAGGCCGAGCTTTACGATGTCCGTCGAACAGATTCAAGCATTAAGAGAAGGTGTATTCTTCAGATGGACGTATTTCGACTCTTCTTCGGCAGTGCTCGCTCTATTTTGAACCGAATTCGAAGTACTTCCATTGTCATTGCCGTTACTGGTTTCGTTTCTGTTCACACTGTGAACTATCCTTCTCACGAGTTCCTGTCAGTTCTCTCTCCTTTCATCCGTCATGTCGGTTTCCCGCCAAATAACCAAATTTGGCAAAAGACCGAGCTCGTCACCAGTCTTTCTTGATGTATAAAATTGTGCACGTAAATTGACATGAAAAATAGAACAATTGATAGCTAGCAAGTCGCATTGACAAGGAATAAGTTGTTTTGACATGAATATATAGAAACTTGCCATGAATATAAAAGACTTGATTTAGGAAAATATATCTTGACATGAAAAATTGCCATTTTGCTATTTTGTCACATTCGGACGAGCATAACTACAAGTGAAGGTGTCTCTCTAGCCGTCCAGCGGAAGGATTCCAGGACCTACCCAGGCAATTAATTCCAATCGATGTGATATTTTGCTGGTAGGACTGGGTGGCCCGCACTGATTGATAAAAAATTCCATAAAGTGGGAATCGGGAGAGTTCTATGCTCGTGTTATGGCGGATTTACCCAGAATTCTTTTCGCGCACCAACGAGACACGTTGAGATACGCGAGAATGGCTCTCAAGAAATGGCTGAAGCACTGCCAGCAGAGAACGTGAGAACAAACCTTGCAGCCGGATACCAAGGTCTGCCTTTAGGTTTGCTGCTGAAGTAGGTGTTTGATTTTTGAACAATATTTTCCATTAAAAAATTGACGACAAAGAAGTGCACTTTTTGGTGTTGCCCTTTGACCAAAAAGGTGGCCTTTTACGTTTTGGTGGTTCCTTCTGCCGGAACCGGAGCACAAATGACATAAAACAAAAGAAACAAAATACAGAACACAAAAGAACGCCAAATAAAGAGTAATCCCTGCAGAAAGACCCGATTTGTATATTGCAGCAGAAATATGGAGTCGTCGTCCCGTTTTTTGGTTGTGATAGGTGTTAAACTATTTGGCGCTATGAACGTATTTTAATAATGTTGTGACTTAGTTAGGCAAGCAGCAAATAGTGAAAGAAGTAACGCTATTTTCTACGCACATATGCGGCGTTGGGAGCTTAAGGGTTAAAGTAAGGAAAAAAGAAAGAAAACTTTTCCGTCATGCGCTCACGTTCTCGAGAAAACCTGAAATTTAGTGATTTCACGCTGTTTTGCAGAGGACGGCAAAGAAATGTACCAAAATGTAAAACGCACGTGCAGAGCGATTGTTTTTGCTCATTAAGCCTGTTGTTTCGTCGCGTTCTCATTCCCGTCCTGCAGTCCCGTAAACTTTCCGCGCCTGAAAAACTATTTCAAAAACTGCAATCCGTTTATTCTAAAAAGCTGGCCTTTTACTATGAGTTCAAGATACGAAAGGGCAGACTAGACGCAAAATTTCATTCCTGGAAACGTCTTCATTTTTGAGATACGTAGAAAATTATAGCTCCCGAAACAGACCCGGAAAGTTTCGGGAGTTTCGAGAAGAGGGCTCCTGGTTGCTTAAACTCCCCATTTTATCTGGGTTGGTATATTCGTGATGACACGTAGTCACTCTGAAAGAAAGTTTAGACAACGGCGAATTTTGCAACAAACGCATTTTACAATTATAACAAAAAAAAAAAAAAAAAACTAGCCAAAAACCCATTCAGCGTATTATACAAAGATAAAATTTAGCCGTAAATCAATACCCAGTCCAGGGTTCATACACTTTGTTCTACCAAAAATTCAAGGACATTTGAAAGCCTTTGATGGACACATTTCCATTTTTTAAGGATTCCAAGAGGGGCAAAATCAAGCCAATATAATGCCACATCAGATGCTCAAAGTAGAGAGTGCGCAAATTTTTGCGAACTTTGTTGGATAAAATTGGCAACAAATTTCAAGGACTTTTCAGTACCTACTGCAATGTTCAAGGACTTTTAAGGCCTTGAATTTTTATTTTGAAATTCAAGGAATTTCAAGGCGCGTGCGAATACTGCCAGTCACTTTTTACCAATGGAGGACTGCGCTTCATTCTCATGGACGTCGAATATTCCATGAGTTTCAATAGAAGACCTGTTTTACGGCATTTTTATTGAGGTTACGAAATAACCATTACAAACTACCCTTCTAAATCATTTGATTAAAATGACTCGATATGTTTTCGAGAGAGCAAACTTATAAACTTTGTTTCGCTAGCCAACAATAAAACTCAGAATCGAGTTTCCGCCGAATGACCGAAATGCTGTAAGAAATAGCGCTTTTCCCTGGGTGCCAGAGGTTATTTGTTTTTGTTTGGAAGAGAGAAATTACGCGGCGAAGCCGCGGCCTCGAGGCACGAAGCACCTAGAGGAAAAATATATCCTGTCTGTAGTCGCACGAATACTGAACCTCATTCCCGTGCTGTGCTGTCGCCTAGGGAACCACACTTTTTCTAAGTCAATCAGAGTTCTTTTTCATTTGAAAAACCAATCAGCGAACTAAGACAAATTCTGTCCTAATTAGATGATAGGGTAATGAATTTCTCGGCTCCTGCGACCACAAGCCCGTCTCTCACCTTTTATTTTGTTTTTTCAGGGATATTTATTTTTTCACCGGCCCTCTGGAGCGTTTAGCAAAGTAATCACTTTCTAAACTGTCTCGCAGAATGTTTTGGAAATCAGCATTCAGTACACAGAAATAATTTAGGGTCGGTTTCCAATGAGTTTCATACGAAAAGAAAGGAAGATTGCGAAGCAGCTTGCAAAGCCTCAAGCGACGGCAACATCTACGGAAAAATTCGGGTCGGAAGGGAGCTTTCATCAGTAACACCGAACTGGAACGTGGCTTGACTATTCAGCGGATCTGTAGGATTCCTGCCTCGTACAACTTCTGTATTCTGCTTCGAATTTCAGGATTCTTTAGATGTCTGCAATGAATCAACATCACAGGTCATCACAAACGCCTAGCTAGATGTTGTGGGTTACACTCGTTCACATGCAAGTTACACTCGCGGATCTCCGTGTTTCAGAAAATATAACAAGTGCTCTCTGTAACAATTTTTAGAGAGGAACTGAAGTTATCAACATGCACCTTCTCTTTACAATATCAGTGCATTGTCGAGCAGACAGGTTATGAGAAAAGACAAACTTATCAGCCAGAGGGTGCTATCTTGATATAACCCCAAATTCTCTTAACTAATTTACAAGGGACTGTATGGTGGCTGGAAAGGAGAATTAACGATCAGATCTTAGGAGTTAAAGGGTTAACACTAGATAATAACACAATAAACACGATACTTACTCCTGGGCAGCTTTAGGGTCCTCTTGCATTTGTTCGAGTATAACTTTCATGGCTGGATCGGTAAGTATTTCCTAATACAGAAGAGATAAACAAAACAAAACAAAAACATCGACTGAGTATTTTAAAACGTTAAAACTCATTTGTACTTTGAAACTGCATAGCATTATCGTATCATTCGTCTGAGTGCTGAATGGTAATTGCGACTGCTTCGCTCTGTGATTGGCGGCCAGCGAAACTCCCGCCACTTTCTCAGCCAATGAGAAGTAAAACCAAAACCAATCGCGACTTGCTCGCGCGTTTTCCCGCGCTTGACGCCAGCTGCATGAAATCGCTTTCAATTCTGATTGGCTCATTGAACTGTACGGTCTGTTGTGATTGGCTGAAGCACGCTGTACCTGTATTTCGGGATCAGCGTTTGCCCGCCTTCTTATCTCTTCAGGATCTGTTGGTTGCTCAGCAAATGATTTGTGGCAGGCTCTTATGCCCTCCTGCGCTTCCTGGAATTAAAAGTCGTCGAGAAAAAGGTGTCAGAAAATTGTCACTAAATCTGCAGATGAAAAACAATTGCAAAAGATTGCAACGAATATCAGGAAAAAAAAAATGTAATTTGCACCAGATACAGGCAACCCAACACCAAACTGATCGCAACTTAAGCAAAGCACAGGAATACATGGTTTTCAAAAATCACTATCTAAAGGTTGAGGAATACGCAGAAGCCAAGTCAAACAACCAAATCCAGCATAACGTTTAACAGTAGAATGTCACCTTGTTGTTGGGATCAAGTTCAAGAGCTTTCTGATAAGTCTTCTGCGCATCTGAAAACTTCTTTAGTGCATACAGGACGCCACCTTTTCTCGTGTAGCCTTTGACTGTGTAGAAAGAAACAGAAACCAACATATGAGCAACTGCAAGACTCTTGGTCAATATCCAATAATTGCTTATTATCAATAATGTAAACTATCCTCAGAGGAAGTTGCTTTTGGTGGTATTCCGCCCGCGTACACAACCCTTGGACTAGACTAGACTAGACTAGACTAGACTAGACTCAGACTAGAGCGTCGGTAAGTAATTTCCCGATATCCACATTTGGAGATGGGTTTTCGAAGTCCAACTCATTTTCAGGCTACAGATCAAAATGGTTACAGATTATAACCATTTTCAAAGCAAAACGTCTTCAAAATTCATACCCAACTTGGGCAAGATTTCAGAGCTTAACGTCTTGTTCCATGCAACAACAACAACGAAAAACAAATATTTTTTAAGAAATGAAAGGTACAGAATTCAAACTAACCAAACGTAGGATCCAGTTTGATACACATCTCACAATCCTGAAAAGAGAAAATCCCACTTTTAAAAGAACAAAACAGGGCCCCCATTAATTGAGAAACCTACTCGCCAGAATTAACAAAACTCCTTGACTTTCCCTGACTTTACATAGACCAAAGACATCATTCATTTATTTTGCTGCCCAGCTAAGGCAATTCCTTTGGAAATAGGCCATTTCTAAAGCCTTTTGTGTGAAAATGATTTTTTATTCTCATGCAAACAAAATTCATTTTCCCAAGACAGGTTTTGCACTTGGCTTCATTCCGAAAGTGTAGGTTCCTGGAACTTGGAAATGGCCTAATGCCTGACAAGTCGGCCCCGTTTATTTACTGGGTGAATAGCCTTGATCTGCCTTGTGATAAAGCAGTCATTACATTACATTTTATCCAAAGGTGGATAGTGACTTGTCCTTGAGAAAGCGTCACTCTCTCTTTGAACAACCAGGCCCTGGTAATGTGCAAATTAATTTGCAGTATCATTCAGAGTCCCTCTGACTCGATGTATAATTCCCTGATTCTTCCGTGACCTTATAAACCTTTCCCTGATCGTGGAAAGCACAATGAGTTAAAGAGTGGTATGTTCCACACTGTTAAAAGTTGCATTCTTTAATTCCACAGTAACACACCTCCAAGGCTAGGTTGAATGCAGCCAACTTTTGATAACAAGCCGCACGGTTGCTATAAAGTTTAGCGTTATTAGGATCTCGTTTTATGGCCTCCTTGTAAAACTTCAGGGCCTCGGGAAATTCCCCTGTGAAAAATAAAATGACCGAAAGCTGGTTACAAAACATGTATATAATTACAGTCAACTCTCTCGTAAGCGACCACCCTTGGTGCATGACAAAGTGGTCGCTTACGGGAGGTTGTCGCTTACCAGAAAAATCAACAAAATAAACCCAAACCTGAATTTATCAACTAGTTACATAAAGATTACCTGTTTAACTTAAGTACGCTTAGGAAAAAGACTGACTGAACACTGGCGCATTTCACATCCAATTACATCAGGAAAATCGTATCAAACTACTGTTGAACTGTTTGTGTAACATTTGGCAACAGATTGCTTTAACAATTTCTGTTTACCTACGGATCTAAATTTTATAGCCATCTTTTTTGTATGTAAAGTATTATTATCCGTTGACACTCCCGGTCAGTGCTAATAAAAAGTGAACGAATGACAAATGACTTTTTAAAGATCATACGTGATCATGTTGGGTGATTGCTTACTGGAAACAGAAAACAAAAGAATAATTACGTCAAATTTCTGGCCTAAAAGTGGTCGCAGTCGCTTAAGAAATTTGAGCAGTGATCGCTTACAAGACCATTTTTGAAACAGTATTTGACTTAGAATCAACACAGGTATTCACAAAGCAGTCACTCATGGAAGGTGGTTGCTCACGAGAAGCAGTCGCTATGAGAAAGTTGACTATACAATTTCACCTGAACTTGGCCCCTTGAAAAGTAAGTTGTCAAGTGTTATTTAATACATAATTCCCATTTGCAGCTTACACTCTGGGTTTTTACTTTAGCAGGAACACCAATTATTTTCTATATATTCAATTCCTAACAGAATGATCACTTTCCTAACAACCAACCTTTTTTGAACAGAGCATTTCCTTGTTCCTTCGCCTCCTCTGCTTTTACAGGGTCTATATAAGCCAACCTCTCTTGTTCTTTTAATGTTTTTTCTGCCTGTACAATCAAACCACGATTGCAATGTTCAAAATCCTGTTTTTTTTTTTTTTGCTGTTTTCATTACATTTAGACAATAACAAAAATCATTTCTTTGAATAACACTATCCCTAACCAATCCCTTGTTGGGTCATATGAGAACCCAAGAATAATACACCACAAAGTGCAAAGAGTGATAAAATATCATTAATATTTGGAAAGGCCATAAGAAACGTACTGAACAAGATCCAAAAGTTTCGAGTGCTAACCCTACAGTCTGATAAAGGGCTGGAGAATCAAACTTCATCAACTAAACCCAAACCTTGATATTTAAAATACAAGTGAAAGAACAACAAGAAGAAAGCATGGCCAGGCAGTGAATGAGGAAGCTGCTGCTGCTTGGTATCCCTTCATTTAAACCTGGTCCACACCTATTAAACCCTAGTAGTCTGCCTCTTTCTCGTCAGAATTCTTTTACTAGGTTATGTTTTATCTGAAATACTTGTTTGTGATGTTTAAATACTGGGATCCACTACCACTTGTTGCCATAAGAATAGGCCATTTCCGAGTTCATGTCTGCCTCCTCTTCAAAGCGAGTCTACCGTATTTACTCGTGTATAAGTCGACCTCGTGTATAAGTCGACCCCCCATTTTTAAGGTAAAAAATCGGATTTCACATCATGTCGGGTTAAAGAAATGAAATTCACACCAATAGAAATTTCCCAAAATATCAATCTTTTCTTCCTGAGAAGGTATTGAAAACACGGTGAATTAAGAAAAGAAGAGGTTTAATCATACACTGTGAAGTTTATCAAGATCACGATTTAAGCACATGCGAGCTCTTCGATTTACTAGCGAAGTATTTTACGTTATTTGGGAATAAATCGCATTGCATTTAGCTAACCTTGATCTCGATGTTGAGTTTAAAAGGAGATTTAGGTAAGAAGACCAAAGGAATGCCGAAGAGCTTCGAAAGATCGCTCGATCAAAACACCGCCATCTTGGAAAATACGAATTTGAGGAGTACTGGAAACTAAGATAACTCCACGTGCTTTCTGAAGTTTGCGCGTGCCAGGTCACTAAGCTACAGTAATCGTTCGGTGAAAACGAAAGTTCAGCGCAGTAAACAGCAGCGAAACTCTAGGAAAAATGTCTGCTCCACCGATCAAAAGACACAATAGAAATCATCTCCAGTAGGTTTGCGTTTAAACCATTAAACATTTATTATTTCACACTTTCTTGTGGACGAAGAATGCGCCGAAAACTGACGAAAATCTAACACAATTAAAACTGGTTTTCCTAATGCACTTTAGGCAATTGTTATGCTAATTTCTCGGACTGCTTGGTCAGGTCTTTGTGAATGACTCGTGTATAAGTCGAGGGCGGTTTTTTGGGCTGATTTTTTAGTCGTAAAAGGTCGACTTATACACGAGTAAATACGGTAAGTGCGAAGTTTTTGTGATGGTAATTAGTTCTACTTTACATATGAATGAAAACTAATTTTCATAACAAAAACGTGGCACTTAGACTCGCTTTGAAGAGGAGGTAGACATGAACTCGGAAATGGCCTATTGACTGTGGGTAAAAGTTACTATATCCGATACTGACAATAAAGATGATGATGATGATGTGTGTTTATCGTTTTCCTGTACACTTATCTACAACAACTACAAATTTCTAAAAAAGAATTGCAGAAAATCCTGGGCTCCCATTACCAACTTTCTTTATTCTGATCAAAGCTTGACTGGCTATTGACTGACCACTGTGCCACCAAAAACAAGAGCGATTTTAACACCGAGCAAAAACATCATCATACCACACCTCCCTACCTGCTGGACTCTTTTCAGCACCTCAGGTGTCCTATGTTCAACTAAAGATTGATTATAAGCTTCAATGGCCTCTGAAAGCTTTCCCAGTTTGCCATAAGCATTCCCAATCCTACCATAGGCTCTGTAATCAACAGAAAGTTGTTTAAGTTAGCATGAGGTGCAGGCAAGGAAATAAGCCGTGTCAAGTTGGTTTGTTTGTGGAGACATTTATTTGAGAGAGAAACATGTTGGAAGAAACCTAAATCTTGCTCAAAAGAGCTACATGTAAGTATCAATCACTGCACAACAATATTATGTAGTACAGGCACCAGCTGGAAAAAAGTAACAACAAAACAATGAAGGCAAGGACAAAGAAAGGAAGAACTTGAATTTATGCTTTTTGAGTATAGGTATCACTCACTGAAAATTACAATTTTCATTTAGTTATTGCACTTAGCATAAATAAATAATAAATATAATCACACTTCCATGAAACACAACACTACTCGTGGAAAACAGAGTTGACAGTAAGCCTGTTCTTACTTTGCAATCAGCTTATAGCCTGCGCTGTGTTTCTTGCCTACAGAAACTGCACTCTCACATTCTTTGATACATTCATCAAACCTGCCCTGTTCAAAATACACAGCTAAAAACAAAGAAACAAACAACAAGTTGAGCAAACACATTTCACTCTTTAACTCCCAAGATCTGATTGTTAATTCTCCTTTCCAGCCACCATACATTCCCTTGTAAATTAGTTACGAGAATTTGGGGTTATATCAAGGCAACACCCTCTGGCTGATAAGTTTGTCTACTCTCATTACCTGTCGGCTAGACATTTGCATTGACATTATAAGGAGAACTTACATGCTAATCACATCTGGGAGTTTAAGTGTTAAATGTACAGGACCAGTGCATATAAATACACTACATTGTATGCTTTGTTTCATAAAGCAACCATCATTATTACTATTCCAGGGGTTTCAATAAAATTTGAAGTGGGCAGCTGGTTAGAGAAAAGTAACCCGTACTGACTTAACTTTAATACAAAAAATCTTTCTTTAATTACTTAAATTTAGGGGGAAAAGTAGCCGACTTCTGTAAGCGAAGTAGCCCACGCTTTTCGTCAGCCATCAATGCTTATTGAAAGCATTGCTATTCCACCCTACCTACCCACTTGTGAAGGAAATTATGTTATTTTATTGCAGGGTACCCTTGAAACAGAATGACGAAATGCATCAGCTGACCATCTAGAGGGGTTTTCAGATTTTCACAGTAACTCACAGTACAACACTTACTCAATGTGATTCTCGAAAATAAACAAAGAATCATTTGTTACTTCACTTGAATTTAGCCCTGCAAATTACCAGGTAAGTGAAGACCTACATTTCTGACATACCAATAGCCACTGTTGAACAAAGCAAGGTGAATTTTAGAGAAAAGCAAATTTTAAGCCAATTTTTCACTTGCACTCTTTTTGTACCAAGCCCTTCAATCATTTCTGTCCCTGAATGTACCTGACAAGTTGATGAAATATCTATCACTAACCTGCCCTGTTGGTAAGAAAGCTAGCATTTGTGGGATCAAGTTCAATAGCTCTTCCATAATGCTCAAGGGCGGCTTCAAAGTCTTTCTTTTTGTAGGCCGCATTTCCAAGTTCTTTCTCTTCCACTGACTACAAAATGGAACATTATTAAGGACAAAGACATGTGGTATTTTCATTGACATCAGTGATAAAACACTAGATGCTTGTCCTTTAACACTCAATGACTTCCTTGCATTTAACTTATTTCAAGTGTAGGTTTGTCTGATTTTGAAGCAAATATCCAGTATTGCTACTTCCTGGGGTTTGACAGATAATTAGATTCACTGTAAAAATCCGAAAACCATGAACACTAGCAATATTTATGGAATGTTTTTGTGTTTCACGTAAAAAGCCAACCATATGCAAGAAATAAAAAACCGCAAAAAGTAATGGTAATTAGTTTGTGGTTTCGTGTCACTTCTGATTGGTTGCTTTACAATGGGAAATGTCAAAATGAAATCAAAGTGTTTTTTTGTTTTTGGATTCGCACAGTCATTCGATTGTTAGTGTAAACCAACATTGAGGAACCTCACTATCTTGTCAGCGTTTCCGTCTGAGTGAATTTCTTAGCAACTATCTGCTGGTGATAATGATGTCACAAACTGGGATAAGGTCAGACCCAGCAAAACATTTTTATTACCTGTTTGATGGCAAGATCTACCGCTGGCTCAGGTTCTGGTTCTGTCTCCATTGGTTCAGCAGCTGGCTTCTCTTCTGCGCGAGGAGCTGGAGGAGGTTCTGTTGCTAAAGATGTTACAGATATCACATAAGTTAAAATACTGAATGCAGGGACTCATTAATTTGTTCAGGGTAGAAATAATGCAACAAGTAGCTGGGGATTCCAGTAATTCCCATATAGGTAACTATCATAATATTATTTCTGCTGAATAAGCTAGGGCTACAACTCAAAATAGCTGAGGGAACTCGCTGTCCTCTTAACCATTAATAGGGAACTTAAGCAACGACGACGGCGACGACAACGAAAAGGTCATTCCAAAATATAACTTCTCGTTTTTGTAACTTTTTCGCAATTATTCCAATTTGTTAAACATGAAAAAATGCTGGCGGACTGTCTAAGGTCTAAGTTGCTGTGAACGGTGTTGAAGCAAAGAAAAAGAAAGAAAAACTTACTGTCGTGCGGTTACGTTCTCGAGAAAACCCAAAATTTGGTCCTTTCACGTTGTTGTTTTGCAGAGGACGGCAAGGAAATGTACCAAAATGTAAAACGCACGTGCAGAGTATTGTTTTTGCTCATTAAGCCTATTGTTTTGTGGCGTTCTCGGTGCCGATGCCGTCGTCTTTGCTTAAGTTCCCTAACGTCAACCCCAAGCATGACATGTTAAAAATTAATGCTCAATATAAAGAATATGGATAAGAATATTAAATCCATTTTGGCTTCCTGTTAAATGTTGTTTAAATAGTGACATAAAACAACACTTCTCATTTTTGCAGATTTGGTTAGCACATTGGAAGGCCAGACTCACTGCACTGAAAAATAAATGTCATAATCACTTCAAGAATTTGAAGCTCAGAATTTTTGTTTGTTCAATGTTTGAATAATTGATGATACTTACGTTCTGTGTCTGTCACATCAGCTTCAATTCCAAGTAACACTGCGATTGTTTGCATTATTCTAGGATCCTGGAGATGACTGTCAAATGATAATACTGTTAAGAAATGTTCACCTCATGAACACTCTTTGTGCAACAGAGGGTTTACCGGTAATTCTATTTGAAATGTGTCTTCATTCAAGCTGAATATTGCTAAGATTTCAGAAAGAAAGAGAAAGGAAGAAATCACAAGGAAGGCTGTCAAATATGGCACTCAAAATATTTAATGACAGAGAGCAATTAAAGGTGAATGGCAGATTATCTAAACTTAAATCATGCACAGATCCAGTGGCTTCATTAGAAGCTGGCAAGTGCCCCCTACTTCATAAGAATTTACTTCTCACAGCTGTGTACTATATCTAGACCTTCACTTACATGATTAAAAAAAAACCTTACGTGGCCACCTACTTTGGTTAGCTCAGCTATTTCAAAAATTACTGAAACCTGTGTAACCACTAACCATGGATCAGTTGAAAAAAGCTCACACATTTTTTATTCAATATTTATCTTTTCTTTTACCTTTTCCGGCTAAATTGCCAATGTTTTTAAGCTTTAAAATAAGGGAATGCTTGAATTGTGCCAATTTTAAAGAAATGTGAACTGATGGCATTTGAAACAACTGGCAATCGAATGGCATTGAGGCAAATATTAAGTAATATTATTGCACTATAGCATAACATCAGAAGCCTACATGTAAATGTTTCTACTAAAATGTACAAGAGCTTTAATCGAAGTTGTACTGGTACTGCGTTATACATATACCTACAGGATGGCCGAGTGGTTTAGGGTGCTGGATTTCAATGCGGGTTCAAATCCCGCTCTGGCCACTAGCTGGTGTTGTTCTGGGTTCTGCCTGGTTCAACTCCTCGGTCATCCATGTAAATAGCCAACTGGTCTGCCTCGCACCAGTTTGGAATCTTAATTCTGTTATTTTCATTTGTATTATTTGTTTCATTGGCCCTGAAAAGCCTCTCTAGGGTAGTGGTCAGTTAAGTATTTATTTTTAAGTGTTTATTTTAAATGGATGGGCAAGTTATTGACAAGTCAATACAAGGAAACCAAACTTACGTTCCAAGCAACTGAGGGTTACGTCTAAGTGCGTCAATAGTTTGTCTATAGTCTGGTTGCTCCAAGAATTGTTTGGTCTTGGGATTTGTTGCAAGACGAACATACAAGTCAGGCAAAGCAAATGGATTCGTCATTGGGTTATTACCTGTTAACAGAGTTGAGCTGTAAGTAAAATTCTAACTAAAATGTGCTATAAGCAGGCAATGGAAGGTGGATACCACCAGAAATCCAGCAGCTGTAAGTCATCGTGTCACCAGCTACTTGGCCATGTTGGTCAACAAATACTTGACAAATGTAACTCTTAAAATGGCTGCTTTGACTGCCACAGCTACCTACTATCACAGGGACATACACCTGCTACAAATCTTATTGAAAGCCCTGTATCAGGGTGTAGTTGATGAAGAAATCACACTGTTCCAGTTACAGCCTATGTGGTGACACATTGTCAGAATTTAAAGTTTACCTGACAAAAAATTGCATGAATCTATTTGAAGCAGGTTTGCTTAAATTTGAAAAATTAACCTCCCTGTTGTATTACATTTTTAACCTCTCAGCCTGTCGAGCAAACCCTCAGCCACTGACTGCTAGTTTTCCCAATCTACCAGTAAGTTAGTACAACATAGTGACTAGTACTTACGTGCTGCTTGAGCTTTAGCTTCTTCCAAACCACTTTTCAGCTGTGCATTATTGGGATCATGTTGAAGACCTTTGGTGTAAGCTTTTTCTGCCTCATCGTGCTGGCCCAGGAATGACAACGCTGTACCAAGTCTTGAGTAACCCTTCAAAAAGAGGATCAATTTTAACCCTTTCCCTTCTAAGAGTGACTTTCTAGATTTTACTCGGGCTACCGCCAGACGATTTTACTTGTCAAAGGTAGACCCCCTTAGGGGTTTAAGGGTCAATGATGGGATTGAAATAGCTATGAACAGTTATAATTATTATTATTCTACTAACTGCCTGTGGCATGCTAGAATTCATGGGTTTTGGGAAGCTCTGGAAAAGCAGTTGTCTCATTAAGCCATCAACAGAGTTGCCACTCATTAGGATGGAAAAGATTCCCTGGCATTTCCCTGACTTGTCACTGACCACAAACCAACTCTCCCTGGCCATTCAAGAAGAATCCAGGGAAATGAAGCCAACAATGAAGACACAAATCAATAATTTATCTGCAGGACTTTTTTGGAACAACATTACCTTTATGTACAAGGAATTTACTTCCTAAACCAAACAGCCAACCAAAAGAAAAACTCCCTGACTTTCAGGTAGAATTTAGAATTTCCATGACTTAATACACAATTTCCTGACTTTTCCCTGACCTTAAAAAACAAAAAAAGTTTTTCCCTGATTTTTCCATGACTGTGCTCGGGCTAGGGGGCAGTTCAGGAGTTTGATTGAACCCCCAAAATTAAAATACCTAATGACAAGAACTTGTAAAAATATAAAATAAATACAAGTAAATCTTAAATAACAAAGCTACCGGTAATTCTCTGCTGTTGAATGTAGCTAAAAAGTTTTCTAATTAAAAAACATTAAATATTTAAATATTTTGGTTTGCTGTGAATGTGGTCCTTTTAATTGTCTATTTTCTCATGCTTCTGCAAAGCATCACGTGATAAGTTTAACTTTAGTATACTTTTATCATAGTTTTATAAAACATTTGATCAGAAGGATCTAACTTTGTTATATTTTAATGCAACAAAAATCACATTTTAACTTTTAAAAATGAGACATTAACACGCTGACTTTGCCTCAGAACGTCAGAAATCACGTCTCTGAGGATCTAAAATTCCAAAATTTTCAGGGGGGGGGGATGATGCCCCTGGACCCCCATACAGTTGGACTGCCTTTGGCAGAACCTTTCATCAAACCCTCTTTTGTAAAAATCTGGATCCACCGCAGCTGTGGCAACCCTGATCTAGATTAAAAGAAATGTCATTAATTTCAGATTTACCAGAGTCTCCAACCCAATCTTATCAGACTTTATTGGCAGTTCAACACTTTTTTGTTATCAAGATACCCCTATTGATGAAGGATACCTATTGAGAAAACCAGCCCTTATAAAATTATGGTTAATCAGTTTTTTTTCCACTCAGCAAGTAATAAAATGTTTTAAATGTCATTGTAACAGAGACACACCCATAGCACTGTAATACATCAGCTTTAGGCATATGCACAGCTTGTGTGGCATTACTCCCGATGTTACTAATTGAATCACAACAAACTAAAAAAACAAACAAACAATATTATGCAGAACAAACTACAGTTATGGACAGAGTCAATACTTTCCATATTTGCGTCAATTTATCGGTCGTATTGACGGCTAGATTGCAGAATACTCGACCCATTCATTTTCAAACAATGAATAACAATAGTGTCCATTGTAATCTGTATCGTTCTTCAAAAGCCTCCGACGTATATAAATGAGAGGGCTGGAGTATTCTGCAATTGCTCCGTATTAAATGAGCTCATTTTGAGTTGCAAATAATCACGCTACGATTAAAATTACTCACCTTTCCCCAGTCTGGCTTCAACTCAACACATTTCTTAGCATCAGCTAATGCCTTATCGTATTTCCTGTCCTTCGCATAAGCCGCAGATCGATTGCTGTAAAAGACGTGGTTCGACGGGTCAAGTGAAATTGCCTCCGTGTAACATTCAATAGCCTTGGCAAAATCTCCAGCTTGGAGAAAACTATTTCCCTTGTCTTTGAATTCCGCTGCCTGCAATACAGGTAAAGGATATATTTTACTACGTTAACTAAGAAACGTGCCCTTTTGTAGACGGTAAGTAACGGAAAGACCTATAAAAATTAAATCGACTTTTCACCTTGACGGCGTCCGCCATCTCGCGATCTTTGCACGTGTTGTTGAGCATGCGTCGTTGGAAGGAAGGTAACGGTGTGGCTCCGTTCTCGACTCCAGACCTCTCCTGGGGCTTCACGCCTAGAAGGCTCTGGGAAACTCCATGTTGATCGTAGCCAAAATCTGGCTACAGAGGCTCGACTAACCAAATCCGAAATAGGCGCGACTCTTTGACAAGGCTTTGGATTTTGCGCGTTCTCGACCCCAGACCTCTTTTCGGGCTTTGCGCCTCAGCTCCGAGCAGCTCCAACGCGACACAATCTTTCGTCGCTTTACACTTTGAGCTCCACAGATCTTGAGCAGTCTTCATAATTCTCGCTAACCCTCTACCAACCTGAATGAACCAATCATTTGCGTTTTTATTGTCTTAAACCTATCAGAGCTTCTCTCTTCTTCTCTCCCTCAGTCATGGGCAGAAGAGAAGAGCTCTGGCGTCGAGATTGACTTTCAGAAGAGTTACCTACGTGTCTGAGTCTTTCTTTGGGCGTTTTGGAAAGGATCTGCATCAGCGCGAAGACGGTTTCTACGTTCGATTGCAAAACACAATTTGCTTCAGCCGCGTCAGACACTCGACACAACGCTAAAGCGTCGTGTCCAGTTTCTTGGGGGACTTATTGGGTAAGTCGCAGATTCTCACACTTGGCAGGCTGAAAAGAAAGCTCATTCCAATACAATGAACGTTTAAGGAAAAGTACGGATTTTGTGAAAGAAAGCAAAGTGGGGGAAAGGAACCGGTCATTATTTACCGGGCATGGCCTGGTATGGGGGGAAGCGAAGGATTTGTTGCGACACCGTAGCATTCAGCTGACCCGCCGTTAAAGTGTAAAGCGTTTTAGTATGTACTAAAACAGTGGATAGCGTTGAACGCGGGCGCTGATTGGCTACTCAAACTCCGGATATCCTGTGCTATTCACCTCCGAGCAATTCCCGCGGAATTTGCGCCTGAAAATGTTGTAATCTTTACAGGAATAAATGAGTTAAAATCATCTCTTTGTGCTAATATTGTCTCACTGTTTTAGTATATACTAAAACAACTATTAACCTCAGTGTTGGTGGCTAGCTATAGTGGTGGATATTTACCGAGTTGCCGCTTCGCGGCTTGGTAAATATCCAACTCTGGCCACCTCCACTTCGGTGAATAGTTGTTAATGATTGATTTAATGATCCCCCCCCCCCCCTATCATGGATGGTGAGAGTTTTCTTGATCCCTCTTTGACTTCTCCCAGCCACCAGAAATGCCAGTGTTATATGACGATCCTCATAAGATGTAGGCAAAGGACAAATAAAGCATTCAATTTTTTCCGGCATCAAAGTAACTTTTAATTTAACAAAATATTGTTTTAGATATAGGTCAAGAACCTGAAGTGTAAATGGTAGTCACAACTTTCTATTTGTTGTTTCAGTAATTAGAAATATATTCAACTTCCAGCCCATTGTTTATTGATTTCGATTCACTTCTGCAATGAAAAGCTATCGCAAACATGAGCCAAATTAGTTTGTTAATGAATATCCATTCAAACTAATTCAGTTGTTTCAGAGTGAATGTAAGCTTAGTAAATTTAATCAAGTGCCGATGACATGTAAAACAGTAACTAAACCTGCTAGGAAAGGTTTTAATTTGGAGAAAACGAATCTCTGTTAAGTTACTTTAAAAAATCAGAACTTAGCGAACTAAGAAAAGCATGGTTAGAAAGCATTAGAAAGCATGGTGGTCAACTAGAAAGCCTTCGCTACTTTGACCACCATACACATTTTATAACCTGTACTGTAATTACTTACGGAATAATCATGTGTTGTAAATATACTTTTCTTCCTATGTTAATTTTATGTAAATAGTGTGAATAAATGAACCTTGAACCTTGAGCGGAAACATAAACTGCAGTTTCGGCTTGAGAAGAGCTGTAGTTGAGTACCGGAAAACACAGGCACAGCTTGGTATATTATAAGTCAAATGAATTCCAGAGTATAGGACAGAAAGCTTTACTGAAAGAAAAGTAAACTGAAGGAAATGAAGTGCTATTCAGAAATGACAGGATTGCAGGATTTTATTTTGTCCATTTTTTTTTAATTTTCTTGTCAGGGTAGTTTAAAAGTGATGGCATGAATATTTCATTATCTTAAAAGAAATCTCGTTCACTGAGGACTCATTGATTGCGATTTCTCAGGTTTAGAGCGTTTGGGCATTTAGTGTTTGTTACAGTCAAGGGCGGATCCAGGAGGGGTGGATTGGGTGGCTATCCACTCCCCTTCGGAGAAGCTCATCATAAAAATGTAATATGTGAAAAAAAAAAGGAAATACATGCATGGGTCCCAAAAAATATAGTATAGTTTGGTGGCCGACTGTACCAGCCCTCCTCCCCCCCGCCCCCCATTAAAAAATAATGGATCCGCGCCAGTCACTGGATAAGAGTTAGTTTATGCTGGATTGAGAGTTAAATTAAACTTGATTGGTGTTCATCGCGTTTTTCATCGTTTTTATTAAGAGCTGATCATAAAACTGTAGTTAGTGTCCCTTAAAAAATGATTTGGGAATACACTTGTTTCGACCTTAGACATTTTATCACCTATTAGCATTCCATTTTCCTTTCTGATCTCAGCTCAATAAAGTTTACACTGGAAAGCAATTCATTTTTACTCTCGGCCCGATTTGCTTTTCTTATACGGTAATCAAGAAAGCGTGAAGTACTTTCAAAAATGTAATTATGACAATGGTACTGGCCATGAAAGATGTTAAGGATGTTGTAATTGAGAAATATAGTTTCAATCAATAAGATTTTAGATCTGTTCGCTAAGACTTCAGGTATACTGTAAGTTTGTATCAACGGCATGGCCTTTTGTTATCAGTGATTTCTCAGTTTTTCGCTAACTTTTACCTTTCAAGTCCACCCGCCACGAAACTCCCTTTCTTTGACACAGTAATTTCATCGCATCATTGAACTCAGCTAGTAAACAGTTTCAAGAACGTATTAACCGTGGACGATGTGGTAAAGATTTAATTAAATCATTTCATAAAATGGACAAAAGAAATTTGACGGGTGGCATAGAGCTGAGCTAATAAAAATCCACGAAAGAGGGCCGAACAATTTGTGTTTCCCTTGGTTCCTGGTTAACTCCGTAAAGGACACTGAGATTAAAGGAAAGGATATTGTGGTGAGTACAAATTCTTATGTTTTTTTTGGAAACACCGAGATGGTGGGTGCCTTCGCAATCTGCACTAAAATGTGTTTCTCTTTCTTTCTTGTTACCCGGTTACAATTCTTTTCTCAACTTAACTCAGTTTTACCATTCAATTGTTTTTAGTACAATGACCCCGTTTCCCTTATAAAATTCAACACTGCACTAAGGGCCTGATTACATGAGGCGGGCTGGCCCGGTTAGCCGGGCTGGGGTCCGTTTGCCGGGATCTCGGCACTTTTGTTAAACGCAACAAAAATCAACTCCGCGATTACATGACAACCGGGCCAGCCCAGTTAGCCGAGATCCTGGTATCGCGGTGCCGGGATCCCGGCTAACCGGGCTGGCCCGGTTGTCATGTAATCGCGGAGTTGATTTTTGTTGCGTTTAACAAACGTGCCGAGATCCCGGCAAACTGACCCCCAGCCCGGCTAACCGGGCCAGCCCGCCTCATGTAATCAGGCCCCTAGTCTCCCCCAGCTTAATTTTATTAATGTCGTTGTTTTTGTTGCTGATTTTTTTCTCTGGAGTGTTCTTCAGACAAAAGCCAGATCGCGAACAAGGTATCTTTAACATTTAAAAGCGAAATACTGAAACTGTTGCTTACTCTTGCCATTTAATTTCAACACAGTGAACCTGCTGAATAACAAAACATACTTGAAAAAGCGCGGATTATATCTTTTGGCCAGCTCGAGAGGAAAACCACAAAAACCAACGAAGCCTCTGGCTTCGTTTCTTTCTTGCATTCTTCCCAAAAAGAAATGAACCTGTTTAGTACAGTGCATGCATGGAAACGGCAAGCATTGACAAAGGGGTGTTTTTGCCGAATCGTCTTTCAGGGCTTTATAATAACCTATAGATTTCTCATCGACCCAACCAACGTGTCCTTACTTCTTACTTTTTATTTCCCAGATTTTTCTTCTCAAACAAGACTGCAGAACAATGGGATTTTTCATTGTTGCTATCCTTTCAACAGTTTGCTTCCTTGTCATGGCAGGTACGAAAAAGAAAAAACAATCTAACCTGATGATGAAATCTTCTCAGGTTGAATGAACCAGAAAAGCAAATTAACCCTAACCCTAAACCTTTCTCAGGGATTCCCACCTAAAAACGAACCTAAACAATAAACTTTGTGTAAATAAAAAGTTAAAAAAGCAACAACCTTATTACAAATTCAGTTTAATTTAATTTCCTGTTTTAATCCTCATTCAAAGTACGACATTTGAAACGATAATTTTTCAACAACAACAACAACAACAAAACAAAACAAAACAAAAACTGGGACTCACAAACACAATCCATTACGCATACAAGCCTGTAATTACACTGTTGACTGATAATTTTCGGCAGATTACAGACAAGAAGCGCTACAGCAGCACAATGCATTGCGCCGCATTCACAATGCGCCACTAATGACACTGGACACAGGCCTAAGCAATGATGCTGACAGATATGCTCGCGAACTCTTCAGAAGGTTTGGGGGAAGTGGTGAGCTTAAACATTCCCCAAAGTCTTCTCGCCGGGGCATCGGAGAGAACTTAGCCTCGGGATGTACAACTGCAAAGGGAATAGATGGACGGACTGTTCAAGATGCAATAAAGTCGTGGTATGCGAGCATTTTGTTGGTTTTAATCTCATTGAGAAAACACAGTTGGTAGCCAATTGCATTTAGTTATTTTGCGAAGGTGCATGTATTAAATACAAAATAAAATGGACAATCAAACTACACCTGATTAGTTTTCAAAACGATCAGCAATGAAACTTTCATTGGTACCATCCCCCGAGTGAAAAACTGGAACAACAATTTCAATTCTTAATGCCTAGTATTAACCAGAAATACCTTGGATTACGGCATTACATATCGTCGGCTTCGAAGCTAGGAAACTATTACAAATAACGGTAAACAAAATAATTGTGCATTTAAGATGGGAACATTTGCGTCATGCGTCATGCCTTATCAGTTTTAGCAGAGCCAAAACGTTATGGTTAAGTTGATAGGTTTTCACATTACACTGCCTGTTGTAATAAATCAGCCAGGCATTACATTGGACTTTCTGCGCGGGAAAGTGTGTGATGTCATGGAAAACCATAAGCTCGCAAAGTGAGAGACCAGGGACGCTTACCATTTACACGATCCATCCGGGTGGAGATTGTAGGTGTAAATATTCAATGCCATAGCTTGTCCAAACGCAATATGGATGGATCACAATATGTACTCGCATCAGTTGGAAAAGTAAAAAATAACAGATTGAAATAGTGCACTGATTAAGCTGTTGACCCACAATTTCTGAAACTTTCTATGTGGAATTGGTATGTACCATTTGATTTTCCAACCAGAATTTCCGGGTTCTCCGTGTAAATGGTAGTGTCCCAAGGAGGACTTCCGAGTTCCGCGTTTGCAGTCAATAAATATACAAGGAGATATAATACACGATCGTCATTGCTGTCTGTTGCAAAATTAACATCACAAAATGTCTCAATCATGATATCGATGTCCGGTGGTCGTGTTTCTATGATGCACTCGCAATCATTTGGATTTCTTTTGACTTTTGTTTTTCTCATTTTTGAAGGTACGACGAAGTGTGTCGATACAACTTTAACTCGCACAGGTACCAGAGTGGGCTCGGTCACTTCTCCCAGTTGGTATGGAAAGCTTCTGCCGAGCTTGGCATTGGCAAGTTCACTGGCAGACAAGAAAGATGGACTTGTACCTACATTGTTGCCCGATACAGGGATGCTGGGAACATAAACAGCCGGGAAATGTTTGAGGCTAATGTGGAAAAGGGGGTCTTCCGTCGTTCGTACTGCAATACCGTGGGAGACAATTCCCTGGGAGGCGATGAATTTTTCGACCCTCCAAAATTGTCCTCAGAGTGAGGTTAACCCACACCCTTAAAGAGTGATTTGGCGGTGAATCTCCCAGTTGTGATAATCAATCAATAATTAACAGTTATGTATTTTCCACCAACTAACAGTTGACTTACAACCAGTTTGGCTATGTGCTTACGTTCAGGTCCGAATCTTGGAAATGTGTATTAATGTGGTCTGTTTTTCGTAGTCATTATAATATAAACTGAAAGGTCGAGACAGCAGAAAGCAAATCGTGATTTTTAAGAAGATTACGACATGTTTTAATCAGTAAAGACATGTTTCGATGTTGCCAACATCATCGTCAGTTACACAATATTTGAAAAACCGTTGGACTTTATAGCAACTAGGCAAAACATACATAATTAAGTAAGATTAAGTGACAAAAATATTTGAGTGAGTTACAAAGTGTGAAAGAACATAAAGCCTAAAGCGTAAGTGTCAGGTTGACGTGATGAACTTGTTGGTTTAAATTAGGCTTTTCCCAATTTATATGCATAGCCTCCTTAAGTGTGAGTTGAAATCTAGTAGGGGCGGAATCGAGAATTTCGAAACAATCTGTAGAGCAAGATTGACGGCAACGTTCTGAACTTAGAAAGTGTTTGAAAATGTGAGAGGACTTGTCTGAAAAGAGATGTCTCAGTCACAGACACGTGTGGAAAAATGACGACCACTGAGTTTCGCCGATATAGCAAGCATTACAGCAAGCACCAGTAAATTTGTAAATCACACGTGAACGGCCGGAGTTCTCTAGGGACAGAATCCTTCACTGAGAAAATATTCCTTAATTTAAACGTGGTAAACACCAGTTTGATGTCAAGATCATTACAATAACGATTGACAAGGCGACGTATTTTGCTTTGAGCTACAGTAGAAAAACGGCCTAAATAAACTCACCCGTGAACTGACTTCTTAATAATCATACACTCTTTTCAAGGACCGACATTGTATTTTAAGTTGATAACCAAACTTTATGGCGTAATTCGCTTTAACCGGCAGAACCAATTCGTCGACTTCTGACTTTTTCATATCATGAACTGTTAACTGAACAAAAGAAGATACAGTGATATCAAAATAAAACACGCTAAAACTCACTACATAGGTTTCCTGGTGATAAATGTGTGAAAAGCAATCCAAAGTACGAAATTTGTTTCCTTCCATTTGTAATCACAAGATGCAGAACATGCCCTTAACAATATCATTTACATGTACAAGAATTAAAAAAGAAGCTATAAAAGGCAGGGTCTAAATCAAGCCGTTTGCCGGCCAAACTGATTGAATATTTCCGTTCTCATTTTGTTGAAAGACCACATTTCGCCATTTAGCTGCCTCCCTCAAGGTTTTCGATCTTAGATATAGAGCAACATTTTCCTTCAAAATACGCTTTACGAATAAACGTGTGATCGTTTAGCCACCCCCATAAACAGAGCCTCCTGCTCAGCCGGTAAACCAAGGGAGGTGGGGGGGGGGGGAAGGAAATCAAAGAAAGAGTCCAAACACCTGAGCACATGTTTGCCCTCCATCGTTATCAAATTCCCAACAATCGCCCAAGTCGTCTGCGAACCATATTTGGAATTGGGTTCCTGACGTCACAGACAATGGGGTGGAGAAGTTGTCGAAAAGCAGCACTGGCGAATTAATGTCTATCCCGGGAAGATTGTAATATAATCTTAGGAGACAGATACTAGATCCAGCATCCTTCATGAACTCATCTTTGGGAAGGAGACGTTTCTTTTGGGAGTCAGTTATGTGGGTTCCCATTTTAAAGCCGGCAGGAACAACGATACTAGAGCATCCCCAATGAGAAGTTTTCTAGAGCGCACATCTAATGTGCCCACTTTGGTAGATCAGTTTGAAAGTGATCACATTGCCTGATTTCGGGGTTGTGAAACTTCCAAAAGAGTTTCCCTTAGATCCAAAACAAACAGTAGATGGGGTCATCTGGATCCAGTTTACTATACAGAATGAGAAGAAATGCGTTATTAATACAAACTTATCAGTTCAGCAGGCACCGGTTGTTCAAACGTTAGATAGCGCTATCCACTGGAGAAATCACTATCCAGCGGATAAGTATTGGGAAGGCTAATTTTACTATCCATTGGATAGATATTTATCCGGTGGATAGCGCTATCCAGCCTTTGAACAACTGGGGCCAGATCTGTAGAACGCTACTATTTGTATCAGTCCAATGATGGATCCATTTTTATTTTCTTTCTCTGATCACTACGCAGTTGTTTTTTCTGCACCGACAGTCATGTGCGACTGGCGATGAATTGAAAAACTGAAGAAAGAACCAATGGTACTATGCACCAGCAAGAATAAACAAAATCTCTGAAGCTGGCCAAATTGATATTAAGGAAAAACTGACTTCATGAAAATTGTTCTTTACCATCTACTTATGTCAAAGGAAGCGAAAGACCGTGGAAATAACTTCGTTTTTCTCAGTTGTATTGTTTTTAAACTTGAAGTAACAAAAATAAATACTTACTGATTTCGCAGTGCTGCCCACCATATCCTGGACGACACATACATCGATATTCATTTTGAGGGTATATAGCCCAACATGTTGCGCCGTTTTGGCAAGGGTGTTTCATACACGGTGTCTGAAAGTAAGATGGAAAATTTCATTACGTTTATCCATAGCGGCCGCAGTGCACGTGCTGGACTTTGGTTTCAGAAAGAAATAAGCTACCTGAAAAACCCTTTTGGAAATGATTTAAGTGGAGGGTGCGAAAAAGAGTTTCTCATAGTTTTACGGTATGTCGAAGAAAGTAACACACCTTGATATAGTAATGGTCGAATTGTTGGCTTTCAACCAGTCTCCACGATGGTGTAAACTTGTCCGTCTTCAATAACTCACAAGAATAATTCCCATTCTGATCGAGAGAACCACTAGCAAAATTCACCGTGTAACATTCTTGATTGTTGACGCATGCCAAGGTGCATTCTCCAGGTCTTGAAACCTTGAGACTCGCTAACTGAAACTGAGGTTCGTCAAGCTTGACAGAAGAAGCTTTTACAAAATTTGTAAAGCTCACGCCTTGTTTTTCTCGTTGGAAGGTTTTGGCGCATGTTAAGGTAAACACATAAAGGAGTGAAACACTTCTCACGAGAAAAAAGAATTCCATTTCTTCGAATTTAAAAACGTCTGTACCCTTTAAGTTAACGACGTAATTGAGGCCTTAAGGCTTCTTAGTTTTGTCCAAACAAGTTTTTCGTTTTTGTTTGAAGACAATGTATTGAATGATTTCCCATTATTATCTTGCCAATTATAATTCAGCACTGTTCTTCGCTGCCTGAAAAGGATGAATTATTTGCATATGATATCTAAAATAACGACATAAAAGTTTTTGTACGCGACACTAAACCCTTTTGTTATCGCTTAAGAGTTGTTCTGGATGATATTTCAACTATTGTTTATTGCCAAATTGTTTGAATGTTTGGCTAACCTATCGCATCTGACGAATTACCTTGAGATTAAATAAATAATTTACGGAAAGAAAATTCCAGTTTGCTATTAACTCAAGAACATGCTGACAGTTCACTCACCCGCTTTATTGAAATTTCATCAAAAGTTGAGTCTTCGTCTTACATGCATGGCCCTTTTCCCAGCTCCAAAAGCTTTTTAGTGGAACTTAGAATTAAAATGTTCGTTACAAACTGAAATAATATTGATATTCACATGAATTCAAATCAATTAACTCCAGCAGCCTGTATTAACACGATAAAGCGTGTTTTGTTTTGAATTTTCAGGTTATTTAGTAAACTTCTTTTAATCATTCTTTTGAACTGAATTGTCTGTTATGGAACAATGATGACCGCCCGTCCTCATCCCTTCAGTGGACTTTAAATTAATGATTTATAGCGATGGAAGTCCAGCAGTGTATAAAAAAATCGCCGGAATTCGGTATTCTACACATTCAATTTGGAAGTGCATCGAATCGGGACTGAACAAAAAGTGGTTCTTAAAGAAAACGACATGAATGCATGTTCTTGCCATTCATTTATTCTCGTCCCCTGATCTTTTATACCGATATCTTACGGATTTATATTATTGGAGTGGGAGGCCAGTTCAAGTCTGCGACTCCATTCAATGTAACGGATATTTCTGGGGTCAGCACTGTTGTCAAACATCATTCGACATTGTTGACCCGTTTAAACAATGTGTTGGATAGTGGTCGGAGTATAAACAACTGACGTCCAACAACTGCGAACAACTCCCATCCGCAATTCTTCATAGGTGTAGACTTAATCATTTACTTGAAGTAAACAACTGCTAAACAGAACACTAGTAGAACGTCGGGGGAATGAAGAGGTAGTTAGATAGTTTCTTTCGTTTCCTCTGTCCTAACCAAATGCAATGTAGCAGCATTGGGCCAGAGTTCGATTGTCGATGGATTCAAAAAGCCAAATCGGAAAGATATTTACGTAAGCAAACTGTTTCTAATAAAATGTTCTTGAAATATTGTTGAAGTCCTGTGATCGGAGATAAAAAAAAGCTTTAAAACACACTAGAGGTATTTTATTGAAATTTAAGTCGGACAGTTTTCCAACTGAAAACACTATTGTACAGGCCTTATTTGTAATTAAAGCTGCGCTATCCTTGGCAATATTAACACGACCTTACACACTGCTAACACCTTTGTATACGACTGATCCAGTGGGGGGGGGGGGGAGTACTCCCCTATATAAGCTATATAGGTATTTGCCGCCCCAAATGGTATGGTTTTTGAGCCGTTTTGCCTTGAAAAAGGTTATAGATTTTGATCATTACGGACAACGAGAACGTATAAACGTATTTGTCTTTTCAACTCCAAATCAGAATAATAGAGAAAGGGAAGTAACCAAAAAATATCATTCGAGCTGAATTTTATCAATTCTTGGCTTCGGCTTTGATGCCAAGCTTAATAACGATACAACGAAGCCAATATCAAAATTTGTAATCGCAACTTCAGGTCTGAAAACAGGTATGGATTGTAGAGGCCAGATCCAATTTGTGTGGAAATTAAAATGGAATGTTTTGGTCTGAAATAGGGTCAGGATTAAATCGGGCGGCACACTCCTACCAAGAATTTCGAGAAGTAACCCCCGGGCAACTGATTCTCTAACGCACATAGGCCGGATCAGGGGCTGGAGTTTCCAACATTATATTTATCTTAACCAGGATCTTAACCCTTTAAGCTCCAAAATTGACACAGGTATTCTCCTCATCGGTGATTCTCCTGTTTTTTTTTTTGTGTGTCTAACACATGTTGGAAGTATTAGCTTAAAATCAACTTGAAGGTACTTTACCTTTGATGATCATTTCCTAAATTCTCTTGACTAAACGTTTCTAATGCACTGATATTAGGACGAGAAATTAGATCAGCCGCGTCACTGTTAAAGCATGAGAGGTTTGTTAAACCTGCGTCTCGGCAGTTTTACCCTATTTGTACATGTCTTTGGCTTCCTGAGGTGTCTTTGCCATTCGTTTTTCCTTTGTTACTGTGTAATTACTCTTTTTTTTTTTACCTCATTATGAAATTTGTGATATTGCTCTCACTGATTCAAAGTGTCAAAACTGTGCAATGTTGTGTACATTAATAATTGAGTAGTAGTGATAGTAAATACCTCTTACTAACCGAGTTCGAGGTCCGTACTGTAAGTTACGGACCGAGGTTTTTTCGCGTTCGCTTATGGCCCAAGCGCGAAGCGCGCGGGCCATAAATCAACGGGAAAAAACGAGGATCCGTAACTTAGCGTACGGACCGAGAAAACGAGGTTAGTAAGATATTTATTACATCTCTGAGGTTAATCGGGCGCGCGGAAAAGGAAACCTTTCAAATCTAGCGGGCCGTACAGTGAAGTACGGCCCGCTAAATTGACCAATCACAGCGCGCGTACTAACTGAGAGATATAATAAAGAGGTTTACACGAACAAGGCATGCACCTCAGCGCAAGTTTTTCCGTTGCCATTATCCGCCTCCCAGCAGTTATTTAAGTCCTCTACGAACCATATCTGGAACTGCGATCCAACTGAGACATTCAACGGAACGGAAAAGTTATCAAACAACAATTCCGCTGCGTCAGGAGTCTGCCCGGTCAGGTTATAGTAATCACGACTGCCACACAAGTCTCCTCCATACCTGAACTCTGTCTTGGGAAGTAGAAGAGTCTTTTGAGCGTCAGTTATGACTGTTCCCATGGAGTATCCTTTGGGACCATCAGGATGAATACACCCCCAGCGAGACCGGTATCCGAAATCGCACTGCATGTATCCGCTCTGATAGATCAGCTTGAAGGTGATCACTTCACCGGTTGCTGGGGTCCTGAAGATTCCAGGGGAGTCTCCCATGGATCCAAAGCATACAGGAGACGGAGTCATCTGGATCCAGTGAACTGAAATAAAAACAAATTAACTCACATCACGGTGCGTACAAAGTGTTTGTGAGACGGAAGGAGGTAATCAGTTGGCATGCCAGTATGGTAGCTATGATTCGCTCCGATCCAACAGGCCGTGATTACACTAATTTCCGCCCGCGCCAAGAATAGGCAGAAGTAAAGCTACCCGACATGACTGTACTTATGAAATTTCTCTTAACACTGTATTTCTTTTCTGCTTTAATTTTTTCCTCTCAGTCCTCTCTTCCCTTTCGTTCTCTTTTCAGTGTCGTTGAGGGCTGAGAAGAAAAAAAAAATGCTTGATTGTAGGTTCTGTAGCCAATTTGACCGATGACCTGCTGTAGTTTTTCAAGTTTACTCTTTTAGAGCCACAAGTTTCCATGTATCCCGGCAAAGTCGAACTGAATTTCAATCGAACTCAATCGAACTCAATCGAACTCAATCCATGGATTAAGCTCGATTGGGTTCGGCAATCATATATAGCCTATAACCCGATGCGAGTAATACACACAAAATTACAGATGAATACAGGATTCTTGTAGTGAAAAATAAGTTCAGTCCCAGAGAGGATTCCAGATTACTATCTGCTCCTCTCCTTATCGTGACGTTTGGCCCTCATCTCTATATTCCTGTTCCGTCTCTCAATTTCTATTTTATCACAAATGTCAGATGTAAATCTCCGCCAGACTAGCCCGGCGGTCAGTTACGATTTCTCTCCATGTTCCGAGAGCAGCTCCACGCTTGAGGATGTCCCTCAGAGTGTCCTTACCGAGGACGTGACATTCTAGGACGGCTACCGGAAATAAATTTGACCTCTAGCACATGCGCACAAGTGGTCCCATGCTAGTGCCTGCTCGCGTCGAGGACGCCATTTCTGATGTGTTGCCGTGCTGATGAGAACGTGAGTATTTTCTTCTTGTTTTGATTAAAATGTAATAGAGGCGACCTTGTTTTGAGGCTTTAAATGTACAACCTCGTCAACACAGTATTTATGATGAATAGAAGCTGTACGTTCCGCGAAAAGCTGAGTGAAAAGTTTTGGTTTTAGGTGTCAAACATGAGTGTTCCCGCCGAAGCGAAGAAAAGCAAATCTCC
>OX419342.1:26773853-26801353 GCA_948470475.1 Galaxea fascicularis | reverse complement strand
GCCAGAGGTCAGCTAAGCCGCGCCTTGAACGAAGGGATTATTTGGCCTGTTGTTTACTGTACTCAGCCTTATTCGGTTAAGAATTTTTTTCTTTATTTTTGCCTATTTTATCTTGCTAGGGAATAATGTTACCCTAATCATTTGGCCGTATATTAGATCAGTAAATCGTATATTTGGATGAAACCCATGTAACCGAGCTGCTGAACGTTAAGTCCTAGTCCGCTTGGAGCTAATTCGCTTCTGAAATAGCATGATGATAACAATTATTAGTAAAAGAAAATGTAAATAGCTTAAAGATATATACTGTAGTCTCAAGTATGAATTTTAATCTCCAATTCATATGGTTTGTCACTGGTCGGAGCTGTACAGTGTGCATTTTGTTTGGTTCATTGTCTTAAAACAAGTAATCGGTTTGTCAAACACGCAAAACCCGCCTCGCCTTCTAGTTTTCTACGCCCTTACAAAGATTCACAAACCTAATCCAGTTGGGAGACCCATCATTTCGGGCTGCGAAGGCCCTACAGAACGAATATCATCTTTTGTAGGCTATCTCCTTCAGCCTATCGCTAAACCACAACAATCGTATCTTAAAGATACAACAGATTTTATCAACTTCATAGAAAAAAACAAAGGTCGAAGAAAATACAGTCCTAGTCTCAATGGACGTAACAAGCCTATATACAAACATTCCACAGGAGGAAGGGATAACCACTGTGTGCAATGCATACGAAACATTCTATAAAAACAGCCCTCCCATACCAACACACTTCATTAGAGAAATGCTTCAACTGATCTAAAAGAAAACTCATTCCAGTTCAATGGGAAACACTACCTCCAGACACACGGTACCGCTATGGGCACAAAAATGGCAGTGGCTTTTGCCAATATCTTCATGAGCGCGGTAGAGACAGAAATCACCCAACTAAGCCCTAAAAAACCACTGCGCCTGGAAAAGATATATTGGTGACATATTTTCCCTATGGAAAACAGACAAGGAAGACATAGACTTGATCATAGAACTAGCTAACAATCACCATCCGACCATAAAATTTACGGCTGAGATCTCAGATACAGAAATAACTTTTCTGGATACACATGTTTATAAAGGCTACAGGTTCAAGAGGGAATCTATCCTTGACGTGCGAACATATTTCAAGCGGACAGAATCTTTCCAGTACACAGAATTCTCCTCCTGTCACCCTCCGGGCGTCAGGAAAGGCTTCATTAAAGGCGAAGCTTTAAGACGTCTTAGAACTAACTCTTCAGAGAACACTTTTGAAGAGAACATTAGACAATTCAAACGAAAATTACGAGCGAGGGGTTATCCAGATAACCTTTCGGAGAAAATTCTTTCAGAAGTTAAATTTAGCGAAAGGTCGTCGGCACTACATGATAAACAAAAGACGCACAAAAGAATCTTACCGTAACAGAATATCGCCCTTCTGTGCCTAATCTTAAGAACATTCTAATGGCAAAGTGGCACCTTATAAAGAATTAACCCGTGCTTAGAGAGATATTTAAAGACCCCCCCCCCCCCCATCCTTTCTTACAGAAAAGGGAGGTCGTTAAAAGATATACTCGTAAGAGCCAAACTTTGAAGGTCTAAGATAACACCAAAGGACCAATGGGAGTCGCGTTTGGCCTGTCTAATTTATTCACCATCGATGTGACACAAATACATTTCTGTCATTATTATTTGCGATAGCAATCTTTTGGTCAATGCGGGGAGCTGAAATTGCCAATTTTTTCCCTTCTTTTTCAGCTTCTTAACGTTAAAACTACTGTACTAAAACAAAAAATGCTCACCATGGTTAAGCCGCTACTTGCTCAGGATAAAAATAATAAACTGCAACCAAAGGAATCACAAAAATACAGATAAAATGCGTCACTTTAAGTGACAACAAATTGGCAGCCTAGACAGTGAGTAGCACTAGGAAATGTGATAAAACGTGACAAATTAAACTGATTACTTGTTTTAAGACAATGAACCAAACAAAATGCACACTGTACAGCTCCGACCAGTGACAAACCATATGAATTGGAGATTAAAATTCATACTTGAGACTACAGTATATATCTTTAAGCTATTTACATTTTCTTTTACTAATAATTGTTATCATCATGCTATTTCAGAAGCGAATTAGCTCCAAGCGGACTAGGACTTAACGTTCAGCAGCTCGGTTACATGGGTTTCATCCAAATATACGATTTACTGATCTAATATACGACCAAATGATTAGGGTAACATTATTCCCTAGCAAGATAAAATAGGCAAAAATAAAGAAAAAATTCTTAACCGAATAAGGCTGAGTACAGTAAACAACAGGCCAAATAATCCCTTCGTTCAAGGCTCGGCTTAGCTGACCCCGTTCTGGCAAATTTCGCGCCAAATTTCATCTTAATGACGCAAGTGCTGTGACGTAAGACCCCACATAGACTATTCCATTTCAATGTTGTCTTGTCCATTTCACTTTTGTATTTTTGGCGGTGTTGGCGCAAACCAATCGCTGTAACACTAAACCATTTCGCTTTACACTAAGCCGTTCGTCGTAACGCTAAACCATTCGGGATCACGCTAGACCATTTGGCGTCACGCTAAACCATTTGACATTGCAGTAAACAGATTGGTGTGATGCTAAACCATCGCACTTTACGCTGAACCATTTACCGATGAAATGAGCCATTTCACAATATGCTGAACCGTTTGTGTCAAGTCACTGAACCAATGTACGGTAGGCTGGACCGTTTGGCAAAGTAAGGTTGAACCATTTCAATTGACACTTCACCACTCGTGTGTTTACTGAATCAGTTCAACAAAGGTGGCTGCACCGTTTCTGAATTACCTAAACCATTTATTGTTTGAGTATTTCATTTCTCCAAAGGCGACTTGTCCATTTGTATTTTAAATACACCAGTTACACACAAGATAAACCATTCAACAAAAGACAATTACACCGTTTCTGTTTATTATAAACCGTTTATTATGCTTGTATTTTTGGCGGTGATGGCCGCCCACCCGTACGCACTGGGTTGAAAAGGTTTGTTTGACTCGACAAATTTTGTCTCCACCAAATTTTGAATTTGCTACTCGCGTACGCACTTAAAAACACCAAAATATTTATTATTATTATTATTATTATTTTGAAAATGAATTGATTAAAAAGTTAAACGCTAAAAGATTTTTAAAACACATTTATAAAAGTGAACGACGTTTCGGCGCTACGTTACGCCATTATCAAGTTAAAAAGTGAAGAGTATAAGGTGTGAAGTGAATATATAATATTTGAAAAAATACATAAAATGCTTGCGGGTCCTATGGGTATAAGAAACTCAAAAGGAAAATAACAATGACAATAAAAATGTATAAAAGTGTCACGTAAAAAGTTTGGCGCGAATGGGGTCGGCTTGCGTTTTGAGAGAAGGCTTGATGTCCTTTATGTACAACATCGTGCGCAGGGATATCTATTCTCTGGGAGCCAAGATCGATGGTAACGTTAAGCCCATCTTTACAAGCAAAACCTGTTGCAAACCCTGAGTGTCAAGGAAAACAAGCCTGATCGTTAACACTCAATGCGTTGTGTACTTATTTCAATGTGATTTGTGCGATGCAAATTATGTCGGGTACACTGCCCGACACTTAATCAACGCATAGGTGAACGCCGCTATTCAAAGTTCTGAGGAAATGTAAGAGCAAGTTTGATTGTTTGGTCTACGAGATGTTGTAGACCAGAGAGCGTCGTGAACGTCGTTCGTCGTAAACGTCGTTCACTTTTATAAATGTGTTTTAAAAATCTTTTAGCGTTTAACTTTTTAATCAATTATTATTATTATTATTATTATTTTCTTTTTTTGATAACCAGAAGTGCGAGCTTCTGCTGATTGTATAGACTCTAAAAAGCTAGAACAGATTTCTTTGATTGAAAAATTGTAAAATCTGACAGTTTTGACGCTTGACCAAAATTTGTCCTGCTTTGAGGCAGGACGACGGCGCTTTTGAAGTTTGGTACGGCTTGACAAAATTTTGGTGGGACGAAAAACGCCGTTCGCGCTGGCAGAACCGAACTGATGACAAATGTTTTTGCAAAAGAAACAAAAATTCGCCTAGTGCTTACGGGCCCTATGCCAGGATGTATGTGTTTTCACTTTTACGTGTTACCCTCTGAAAATAAAATCTTCACTTTTGTACGGTTTAGTTAAAAACATATAGATGGTTTTCTCGTTACGTCATCACCGCCATGCTGGTGGACGGTAAACAATAGATCCCTCATTAGCTGGTTTTGTTCGTTCACCAACATTTGTCCATTTCACTTTGTTATCTGTGTCTCTAGAAGTTGGCTGCAAACCGGCACCTATACCGGTAAGTGTTGTATTTACAAATTTGCGCCACAAGATTATATTCTTTTTCAAATCTCAGCCTCGGGTTTATTCTTATAATATTCTCAAAATTTCACAAATTTCAACCTCGGTATTCTTATAAAAGATATTCTTATAAAAATAAGGGTGTATTCGTTAACAAAGATGCAGGAGGCCAAGATCAATTCAATAGTTTGCAAAAACGGTCCTATTTTGTAAAGCAACAGATGCGTCGGGTTTGATCATTATCATTAATTCCATTCAACTCAATTCAATTCTTGAGCCACACGTCTCATTAGAAGACACCTGGCAAGTCTCATGCCTGTGGGTTTCACGCTAACTCACGCCTACGGACCAATTTTCTCACGGCTGGTTGAAAAATGTGAGCAATTATAGGGAAAACTGGGACCCTTTCCAAAATTACGAAAATTTAAACCGACTCCAGAAAAGAAAAGTCCACATAAAACGAGTATTAAATGACGATACTTCTCCCGAAATCTTTGACTTTTGAAGGAAAGACACTGCGTGAGGCATACAAAGCATAAACGTCTGCCGAAAACATCGGGCATCTTCAAACACTATCACTCTGCACATGCGTTTTACATTTTGGTACATTTCTTTGCCATCCTCTGAAAAACAGCAACGTAAAATGACCAAATTTTAGGTTTTCTCGAGAACGTGAGCACATGACGGCAAAATTTTTCCTTACTTTCACGTCATTCATAGTAACTTAGTTTCTAGAGAGTTCTCTAGCATTTTCCAAGTTAAACAAATTGGAATGATTGCGAAAGAGTTAAGCCCGCCGCACACTTGAGGAGAGAGCTGAGCAAAATTCCTCGCGAGGCAGTTAGCTCAGCCGTTTCCTCACGTGTGCGGCAAATTTGCGGTGAGAAATTCGCCTCGCGAGGCGATGAGGAAAATATCAAACATGTTTGATATTTTTTTTTCGCCTGGCGAGGCGAATTTCTCACCGCAAATTTGCCGCACGCGTGAGGAAACGGCTGAGCTAACTGCCTCGCGAGGAATTTTGCTCAGCTCTTTCCTCAAGGGTGTGCGGCGGGCTTTACGAAAACGAGAAGTTATATTTTTAAATGACGTTCTCATAAAAAATGCTGGCGAACTGTCCAGGGTCTATGTTAAAGCAAAGAAAAAGAAAGAAAAACTTGCCGTCATTTGGTCATTTCACGTTGTTGTTTTGCAGAGGACGGCAAAGAAATGTACCAAAATGTAAAACGCACGTGCAGAACGATAGGTTTTCCTCATTAGCCTATTGTTTTGTGGCGTTCTCGGTGCCGTTGCTTCTAGTTAAACTCCCTAGAGAGAGATCTCTGACGGCAAGCGTATTAATATTTCAAAGGAGATTAAGAACGCGGTCACTCTCACATTTGTTTGACGTGGCTGGACTGCTAGTCAACAAGTCATATATCAGTCTTTTGCAGCTAAAATCCCACCAACAGTAAAAAGGAAAAAGACGATTTTATTTGGTCAATACACTATAAATAGCTATAGGCATAATCATAACAAGTGAGAAAAGACAATATAGAAGCGTATAGTAGTAAACATGTATGGGAGATGCAACCAAATAGTTATATTACAAGTCACACATTCGATCCTTACCGGCTTGACAATGATTCCCTGTGAATCCCGACGGACACATACACCGGTATTCATCTCGGTCATAGACTGGCAAACACTTTCCTCCATTTTGGCAGGGACTTTCCATGCACGGTGTCTAAAAATGGGAACGAAAGTCAACATCGATCGTTCGGTTGAGTGGTTTGCGGTCGAACACACCCTGAGCTAAACTTGCGATTGTTCGAATTAAAAAGCTCAGAGAAATACGACTTTTGTTACTTTCTTGAATACAATCGGAAAAAAGTTCGTCATATAACGATTTCCTGTGGAGAGAAGAATTTTACTCACCTTGATAAAGTAATGATCAAATTCTTTGGTTTTATAGACGTTGTTGGGTCGGCTGAACTTGTCCACCTTCAGCAACTCGCAGGAATGTTTTCCGTTATCATCAGAACCACTGGCAAAATTCACCGAGTAGCATTCGTGATTGTTGACGCATTCGAAGGTGCATTCTCCAGGTCTTGAAACCTTGAGACTCGCTAACTGATTCTGAGGCTCGTCAAGCTTGACAGAAGAAGCTTTTACAAACTTTGCAAAGCTCACGCCTTGTTTTTCTCGTTTGACATTTTGTGCGCGTATCAGGACAAAAAATTGGAGAAGTGAAAAAGAAATTGCAAACAAGTACACTTCCATCTCTCGGTGCTAATTTGCGCTCTGGAAAGTATGCCTTTGTTACTTCTTGGTTTTCTTTTACATGAGCTTTCAATCATTCACTGCAGCCAATCGGATGATTGTTATGAAGTAATAATACGCCACGCAAATTTTCAGTACACTCAAATTAATAATTTAAACTACATGACTTAGTCGCGTAGTTCTTTAAAAAGGGATGTTACTAAAACGGGGAGCGGGGAACGGGGAACGGAAGTCTGGGAACGAGTTGTCAGCGGAAACCTCCACAAAAATCCAAAATGGCGGTCTAAATAACGAGAGAGAGAAAGAAGAAGACAAAGAAAGGAATTCGTGCCTTGGTTGAAATCAGGTGGGGGCGAAATTGCAAATCAGACTCACATTTTACGTTTAGGGTTAGAGCAGGTGGTATGTTTTTTCGATATTCAACCTGTTTCATTTACAATATGATAAGGTCTTAGGTCTTAGTTTTCGAGACACCTGGCACACTCACATTACTCCTGGATTACTCTGTTTACTTTAGACCGTCGCTTAATCCTGCCTGTTTATCCCCCTGAATGTTCTTTTTCCCACTCAGACAAACGCTTGGAGAGTAAAGGTTTTATCCAAGCCCATTATATGCCCTGTTTTGAGAATGCTTGGTAAATAACTCGCAGGCATTGTAATGAGAAATAAACGTGGAATTTATTAATGCATGTACATATAGTGTTCTCGCGTTCTGTGCTTGAGTTATAACCCATTTTGTGCATAGATCGACTTACAACAAACGTGTAAACATTTCTGCATTCGGTTCAATACGGCATAGGCTACATAAACAACAGATCAGGAGGAACTGAAATCACAAAGATCCTAATCTTGTTGAGGAAATGTAAACAACTTGTCCTCTGATTTGTTGATGTTCAAGTATGTTCAGTTTACTATGGTGTAAAATATTACTGCATTACAATGAATACTCACCTTTCAGAAGATCTAACTTCTATCACACCTCAAATATAAGTTATAGAACTATTAGTACTCCGAGTTTTTTGGTCAAAATTGCCACTTGTTTAGGATTAAATTGACTTGTGTTGACAGTAAAGACTCACCAGCCATGTTTTCGCCTTTTTGCACGTGGTGTGTTCCTTTCTGTTATTTCCAGTACCTCTCTGCCATTTTTCTGCCGTAATCCCGCCATTTTGGATTTTTGTGGAGGTTTCCGCTGACAACTCGTTCCCAGACTTCCGTTCCCCGTTCCCCGCTCCCCGCTCCCCGCTCCCCGCTCCCCGTTTTAGTAACATCCTTTAAAAAGGCACTGACGTCTTACTTTTGGGATCTGAAATTGCGGCATAAACGTCAGATGTTGGAGGGTCCGTGCAGTGTGCTTTCTGTGAAATCTTGCATAAACGCTCCTTTCGATGAAACCAAGGAAAACTATCTTTCATTATAAAGTTGATAGCTAATTAATTAAGGATTGCGAAAATATCAATGTTTTTTTTTGTTTCTGAGTAGACGGATAACCGCTAAGGTGCCTGCAAACTCAATATTAGCCATATGTACTTAACTGAATTATTTACATTCACGACACTGAAACCGCACAACCTCCACTTATGTCCAGGTTTGCACGCAGCTGCGAAATTTGCGATTTTTCGTGTCCAAGCGAAAATTGCGAAAAATCGCAATGTTGACGATTTTTCGCGCTACTTGCGATTTCGTCGCTGTTCTCTCAACCTCCTCTTTTGCCCTGCTTGACACTGACTCGACGAATTTTCAAATTTTTCGTAACTTTTGTTATTTTCGCAATTTTCGTATTTTTCGTAGATTTCGTCGCAGCCCTCTCCACTTCCTCTTTTGTTGCTTGACAGCGACTCGAAGAATTTTCTAATTTTTCGTGATTTTTGTTATTTTCGCAATTTTCGTAGATTTCGTCGCAGCCTTCTCAACCCCCTCTTTCGCTGTTTGACACTGACTCACACGAATTTTCCAATTTTTCGTAATTTTCGTAATTTTCGTAGCTGCGTGCAAACGTGGACGTATCTCCTCGCCGAGCAATCAAACACAACGAATTATTACCTGTACCGTTCTGTAGACGTGTAGACAATAGAATTACTAAAATTAGCGGGAAAGCATTCCTGAGTGTTATTATTTGTTGAGCGATATATCGTCGTAATGGGAAAAGTCGAGTGTGGTTAAGGAAAGCTGGTGGCTGAATGTAGAAACTAGGAGTCAAACAATCGGCATTCATACTGCAACCGGGTTTGGTAGCAGGAGACAAGTATGGTGGCCCATTGTTATCACAGCTTTGTGGTGTTATCGTAGCAAACCCAGCTGGAAATGTTTGTTTGAAACTAAAACTAGAGGCCGTACTGGCCTTCACTCGGGCTTTCCGAGTGGCAAATGGATGTTGTGGATGATTTCCGTACAGCCTAATATATAAAATTATACATTTATTTTGTGACTCAAACTCGATTCGTTAAAGCATTGGGCTGCCTGTGTGAGTGTGTGTGCCAGCGGAAATAAACACGACAGGACCGTGGGAACACAAACAATCTTAGTTTTATGCTTTTCTGTGACAGACTTTTCAGCTTTTTCACTGGTATCCTACTGGGCTCGCGATCACAACGTCTTGATGGCACATGGCATTCACTGTTGTCGTTAAAATACAAACTTAGCATAACGAGATCTGAATTCCTTTCTATACTGATTTTATTTTCACTTAGGCATCACGTTGACCATGTACAGATAACTGCATTGCCTTCTCAAATACCTCGCATTTTTCAAGTACATCCGACATTTGTGTTGATAAAACTGATAAACTTGACACATTCATGTAGAACACGCAAAGGTACAAGATTACACATAAAACTAACACACTACACAGACTTGATACAGCTGATAATCCACAATCTAAAGTATACAAAAGAAATGAAATACTGGTGACAATAGCCATAAAAGTAAAAACGTTACTTGCATCTTTGCTTCGATGCGTGGGTTCTTCATCACCCAACTTGGCCGTCACTACTGTTGTTCGTGTCTTTGTACCTCTAATCTCATCATCAACGGGTATTTTGTATTCGCCAGCACCTAAACTGTTCGTGTCAAAGTTTCCACTCAAGTTCGTCAAGGAACATTTGTCAATGGTAGTCAAAGTTTGTGCACTTTTTGTACTCATTGATAGCTCATTCAGCTCATTTGATCTCATAATATTTCTCACATTTGCTTCGAGTTCGCGGAACGATCCGTTTCGAAATGTACGCTCACCATCGATCATCATTTATTGTGGGTCTACCGCGAACGGCATGTGCGTTTGTAAGTGGTTTGAACGTATTGGATACGATACCGTTTGCCATAGCTGTAGACATGTCAACTTTTCCCTTTTAGAAAATCCTTCGAGGAGTCCTCAGTTGTTTTGTGCCTTGCTTTTCAACAGACAAGACAAGCGTAAACAAAACGTAAACAGGTTTTTACCGGGTTTTACAGGTTCATCGTTAGCGCCTGCGCAAATACGCCGGAAATGAGGTTTGTGGAAAACAACGAAGAAAAAAAAAAACGAAGAACGGACGACAGATTAAGACTCGGGCCTTCCACCGGAAGCCCGAGTAAAAAGGGGCATGTAGCAGCTCTCGTAAGGTCTCACGAGATTGCTTTGCAACCCTTCAGGCGAACAAAAGAACAAACAACACAAACAATGGACCCTATCCCTAAAACAATAGAGGTGCTACACTATGCCTGCCAATGAAATTTAGAGCTTATGAAAGCTGCTACAGTACCTCCCCCCCCCAAAAAAAAAAAAAAAACATGCAGATGTGAGAAAAAAATGAAAATTTAAAATAATAATAATTAAAATGTACATAAATTTAAAGAAAAGTGAGAAAAAAGAATAAAGAAAATAAAAAAAAATGAAGAGAAGTGAAAAAATTAATAAAAATAAACAGCAATAAAAATAGCAAATGCAAATGAAAAGTTATTCGTTATCGGTATCGTTGCTAACATCATCCGACAGTCTTCTTCCTTACAGGCAACGTGAGGCATGGTCAGCGGCAATATTTGACTCACTATCTAAGAGAAGCTATGGCTCAATCGTTTTACAAATTCGTAAGCACCAGTTTTTTGACGTTTGAATTCCAAATCACGTAACCAATAATGAAACGGTCAACTGTGAAAATCTTCTGATTAAAATGGAGAACGTAAAATCAAACTGAAACAAAGATCGTTGAATGTCAATCTGCCATAACTAAGGCACTCTTCACGAAACAGCCTTGTGAGCATGTCTACCATTAGTTTATGAAAACAGGTCATGTGACATTATACAAAGATTTTGGTATTATCAACAGAGTTGATAAATGTAAATTGACCACCGTACAGGGATTCTAAAAGCTGACGTTTCGAGCGCTAGCCCTTCGTCAGAGCGAAGGGCTAGCGCTCGAAACGTCAGCTTTTAGAATCCCTGTACGGTGGTCAATTTACATTTATCAACTCTGTTGATAATGCCAAAATCTTTGTGTACTACTTCCCCACCGACGCAGCACCACAGTTTCTTTAGAAACTATCCCCTTTATTCATGTGACATTATAAACGTCTCAATAACTCCAAGCATAAAACACAAGTGCCACCATATAAAACAGAATAACAACACTACCACGTGAACTAACAGTTTACATATAAATTTGCTTCCGAATTTTATAGCAAAAATTTTCCCGATTTTGGAAATTGGGTTTTGTGACGTCACACAGAATGTATGATAACGTGATATCAGCAACTAATTCCCTAATTTGTGGCACAAAGTTAAACTTGGTCAAGTGTAAAGATACGCCAAAGCTATCAACCTATGAAATCAGTACACATCGATAAAAATATAATCACACTTTAATAACAACTAAGATAATGTATATAACATTCTAAAAAGATCAAGAGTGAAATTAAAAAATATCTGATTAAATTACCGCAACTTGGTAAACTCTGTCTACAGGAAGACGACTGCGATTATGGGAGCCTATTCTGCATCTATACAGGCGTACTGACTGCGAACTGAAACAATTGTGTTTCCTTGGAAGCCTAGGTCCACACAGACCTGCCAAAGAGTGAACTGTAATTAATTGCTAACAAGCGTTATTCTTATTTTAGCAGTTTTCATTGTGTATCAAAGACCAGAAAAAAACAATAAAATGCTAAGCTAAGGTACGTCATATAAACAATACAAGCCATGAAGTTCTTTGCCTCCATGTATGCTTTGACTGTTGAATGCTACTTGGCTTTCGTTAACAGAACCACGTCGACCGCACTTAACCCAAGCTCACAAGTTTAAATTCAACTTTTTTCTACGTCTACATCACCAATCAAAACAACGTTGTTAAGAATAAAAAGTGCTTGGGGGTTTGGGTAATCCAAGTTGGAATTGGTCACCAATGTAACTTTCCCATTGCTGTCGCACCCAAGGTACAAAGTTTCGTAGTATTGGTTTCTGAACATGGTGTAGCTCCAGAAGTACAGAGGCTCAAAACGCTCTTTGGGTCCAAGCTCGGTCTCATTTGAAAATTCCTTAAGCGTAAAAAAAGGGGTGGAAAATAGGCTTCTATTAGTTGAAACAAGGTTTAGTGTCAGTATCCCCTCATTAGTATTCAGTATTAGAGTGCTTTCATTTGAGCGAAGAAAAATAATTGTTTTAGTTTTGGTTTCGCTTTGCTTCACGGTTCTGTGATTGACTCAAAAAACTCACGCCATTCTTCAACCAATGAGAAGCAAAGCCAATCGCGGCTTGCTTGCGCGCATTTTCCCGCGCTTGGCTCAATTCCGATTCTTTCATTACACTATTTTGGTCTGCTGTGATTGGCTGGAGTAAAAATCAACAAATAACTTAACAAACAGAATGGTTTTCAGAGTGAAAAGTAATGAATGAGTTGCCAGTAATCGGATCTCATGCACAAAGTTGGTGTAGGGCATTCAAACGGTTCTATAACCTCGTACAAAATGATTTGAACAGACCTTCGTACTCGTTGTAAATTGAATTGATCACGATTAATAGCCTTAGCCCACAAAAAACATCTTTATTATTCTTGGCCGAGTAGAATCTTAATATTTCAACGTGAGGAAGAATGTTTTACTTTTCTGGGTACCTTTCGTTGTCACAACCCCAGACAGCACAATGATCACCACTGGGCATATTTCCAATATTATTTGTATTAATGAGTTAAAAAATAAGCTAAACGTAGCCTGTACACACGCAAATACAACTGAAAAGGCTTTATTGAGTCATTTCCTCCCGATGTATACCTAATTTTGCAATATTTCGAGACCATTACGCGAGGTCAATTTCACAATTTCACAATTTCACAATTCTTCACCATACATTTTCTTCTAGCGACTGGCAGTGTTTGCCCCCGGGCGATCCCAGAATCCTATGCGCATAAGACAGGGATCCGATTACTGGCAACTTATTCATTCTCCTTTGCTTTGGTTTTTCTTGGGTTTGCTGTTTCTGCCCAATCAATGAGAACCCAAACCAAAACCAATCGTTTCTTGCCGCACTTGCATTCTTCCCAAAAAGAAATGAACCTGTTTAGCACAGTACATGCATGGAAACGGCAAGCATTGACAAAGGGGTGTTTTTGCCGAATCGTCTTTCAGGGCGTTATAATCACCTATAGATTTCTCATCGACCCAACCAACATGTCCTTACTTTTTATTTTCCAGATTTTTCTTCTCAAACAAGACTGCAGAACAATGGGATTTTTCATTGTTGCTATCCTTTCAACTTGTCATGGCAGGTACGAAAAAGAAAAAACAATCTAACCTGATGATGAATGATCTTCTCAGGTTGAATGAACCCAGAAAGGCAAATCAACCCTAACCCTAAACCTTTCTCAGGGATTCCCACCTGAAAACGAACCTAAACAATAAACTTTGCGTAAATAAAAAGTTAAAAAAGTAACAACCTTATTACAAATTCAGTTTAATTAATTTAATTTCCTGTTTTAATCCTCATTCAAAGTACGACATTTGAAACGAGAATATTTCAACAACAAAAAACAAAACAAAAAAAAAACTGGGACTTATAAACACAATCCATTACGCATACAAGCCTGTAATTACACTGTTGAATGATAATTTTCGGCAGATTACAGACAAGAAGCGCTACAGCAACACAATGCATTGCGCCGCATTCACAATGCGCCACTATAGTGACACTGAACACAGGCCTAAGCAGTGATGCTGACAGATGTGCTCGCGCACTCTTCGGAAGGTTTGGGGGAACTGGTGAGCTTCAACATTCCCCGAAGTCTTCTCGCCGGGGCATCGGAGAGAACTTAGCCTCGGGATGTACAACTGCACAGGGAATACATGGAAGGACTGTTCAAGATGCAATAAAGTCGTGGTATGCGAGCATTTTGTTGGTTTTAATCTCATTGATTCGGAACGTATAGCTTTGAATAGACCCATTGAGAAAACTTAATCGAAAAAATAATGAACACGGTTGGTAGCCAATTGCATTTAATTAGTTATTTTGGTAAGGTGCATGTATTAAATACAAAATAAAATGGACAATCAAACTACACCTCATTAGTTTTCAAAACGATCAACAATGGAACTTTCATTGGTACCATCCCCCGAGTGAAAAACTGGAACAACAATTTCAATTCTTAATGCCTAGTATTAACCAGAAATACCTTGGATTACGGCATTACATATCGTCGGCTTCGAAGCTAGGAAACTATTACAAATAACGGTAAACAAAATAATTGTGCATTTAGATGGGAACATTTGCGTCATGCGTCATGCCTTATCAGTTTTAGCAGAGCCAAAACTTTATGGTTAAGTTGATAGGTTTTCACATTACACTGCCTGTTGTAATAAATCAGCCAGGCATTACATTGGACTTTCTGCGCGGGAAAGTGTGTGATGTCATGGAAAACCATATGCTCGCAAAGTGAGAGACCAGGGACGCTTACCATTTACACGATCCATCCGGGTGGAGATTGTAGCTGTAAATATTCAATGCCATAGCTTGTCCAAAGCAATATGGATGGATCACAATATGTACTCACATCAGTTGGAAAAGTAAAAAAATAACAGATTGAAATAGTGCACTGATTAAGCTGTTGACCCACAATTTCTGAAACTTTCTATGTGGAATTGGTATGTACCAGTTGATTTTCCAACCAGAATTTCCGGGTTCTCCGTGTAAATGGTAGTGTCCCAAGGAGGACTTCCGAGTTCCGCGTTTGCAGTCAATAAATATACAAGGAGATATAATACACGATCGTCATTGCTGTCTGTTGCAAAATTAACATCACAAAATGTCTCAATCATGATATCGATGTCCGGTGGTCGTGTTTCTATGATGCACTCGCAATCATTTGGATTTTTTTTTACTTTTGTTTTTCTCATTTTTGAAGGTACGACGAAGTGTGTCGATACAACTTTAACTCGCACAGGTACCAGAGTGGGCTCGGTCACTTCTCCCAGTTGGTATGGAAAGCTTCTGCCGAGCTTGGCATTGGCAAGTTCACTGGCAGACAAGGAAGATGGACTTGTACCTACATTGTTGCCCGATACAGGGATGCTGGGAACATAAACAGCCGGGAAATGTTTGAGGCTAATGTGGAAAAGGGGGTCTTCCGTCGTTCGTACTGCAATACCGTGGGAGACAATTCCCTGGGAGGCGATGAATTTTTCGACCCTCCAAAATTGTCCTCAGAGTGAGGTTAACCCACACCCTTAAAGAGTGATTTGGCGGTGAATCTCCCAGTTATGATAATCAATCAATAATTAACAGTTATGTATTTTCCACCAACTAACAGTTGACTTACAACCAGTTTGGCTATGTGCTTACGTTCAGGTCCGAATCTTGGAAATGTGTATTAATGTGGTCTGTTTTTCGTAGTCATTATAATATAAACTGAAAGGTCGAGACAGCAGAAAGCAAATCGTGATTTTTAAGAAGATTACGACATGTTTTAATTTGAAAGACATGTTTCGATGTTGCCAACATCATCGTCAGTTACACAATATTTGAAAAACCGTTGGACTTTATAGCAACTAGGCAAAACATTCATAATTAAGTAAGATTAAGTGACAAAAATATTTGAGTGAGTTACAAAGTGTGAAAGAACATAAAACCTAAAGCGTAAGTGTCAGGTTGACGTGATGAACTTGTTGGTTTAAATTAGGCTTTTCCCAATTTATATGCATAGCCTCCTTAAGTGTGAGTTGAAATCCAGTAGGGGCGGAATCGAGAATTTCGAAACAATCTGTAGAGCAAGATTGACGGCAACGTTCTGAACTTAGAAAGTGTTTGAAAATGTGAGAGGACTTGTCTGAAGAGAGATGTCTCAGTCACGGACACGTGTGGAAAAATGACGACCACTGAGTTTCGCCGATATAGCAAGCATTACAGCACGCACGAGTAAATTTGTAAATCACACGTGAACGGCCGGAGTTCTCTAGGGACAGAATCCTTCACTGAGAAAATATTTCTTAATTTAAACGTGAAACACCAGTTTGATGTCAAGATCATTACAATAACGATTGACAAGGCGACGTATTTTGCTTTGAGCTACAGTAGAAAAACGGCCTAAATAAACTCACCCGTGAACTGACTTCTAAATAATCATACACTCTTTTCAAGGACCGACATTGTATTTTAAGTTCATAACCAAACTTTATGGCGTAATTCGCTTCAACCGGCAGAACCAATTCGTCGACTTCTGACTTTTTCATATCATGAATTGTTAACTGAACAAAAGAAGATACAGTGATATCAAAATAAAACACGCTAAAACTCACTACATAGGTTTCCTGGTGATAAATGTGTGAAAAGCAATCCAAAGTACGAAATTTGTTTCCTTTCATTTTTAATCACAAATATGCAGAACATGCCCTTAACAATATCATTTACATGTACAAGAATTAGAAAAGAAGCTATAAAAGGCAGGGTCTAAATTAAGCCGTTTGCTGATTGAATATTTCCGTTCTCATTTTGTTGAAAGACCACGTTTCGCCATTTAGCTGCCTCCCTCAAGGTTTCGATCTTAGGTATAGAGCAACATTTTCCTTCAAAATACGCTTTACGAATAAACGTGTGATCGTTTAGCCACCCCTACAAACAGAGCCTCCTGCTCAGCCGGTAAACCAAGGGAAGTGGGGGGGGGGGGGAAGGGAAATCAAAGAAAGAGTCCAAACACCTGAACACATGTTTGCCCTCCATCGTTATCAAATTCCCAACAATCGCCCAAGTCGTCTGCGAACCATATTTGGAATTGGGTTCCTGACGTCACAGACAATGGGGTGGAGAAGTTGTCGAAAAGCAGCACTGGCGAATTAATGTCTATCCCGGGAAGACTGTAATATAATCTTCGGAGACAGATATTAGATCCAGCATCCTTCATGAACTCATCTTTGGGAAGGAGACGTTTCTTTTGGGTGTCAGTTATGTGGGTTCCCATTTTAAAGCCGGCAGGAACAACGATACTAGAGCATCCCCAATGAGAAGTTTTCCAGAGCGCACATCCAATGTGCCCACTTTGGTAGATCAGTTTGAAAGTGATCACATTGCCTGATTTCGGGGTTGTGAAACTTCCAAAAGAGTTTCCCTTAGATCCAAAACAAACAGTAGATGGGGTCATCTGGATCCAGTTTACTATACAGAATGAGAAGAGATGCGTTATTAATACAAACTTATCAGTTCAGCAGGCACCGGTTGTTCAAACGTTAGATAGCGCTATCCACTGGAGAAATCACTATCCAGCGGATAAGTATTGGGAAGGCTAATTTTACTATCCATTGCATAGATATTTATCCGGTGGATAGCGCTATCCAGCCTTTGAACAACTGGGGCCAGATCTGTAGAACGCTACTATTTGTATCAGTCCAATGGATCCATTTTTATTTTCTTTCTCTGATCACTACGCAGTTGTTTTTTTCTGCACCGACAGTCATGTGCGACTTGCAATGCCGAATTGAAAACAAAATCTCTGAAGCTGGCGAAATGAAGATGAAAGAAAAACTGACTTCATGAAAATTGTTCTTTACCATCATCTACTGATGTCAAAGGAAGCGAAAGACCGTGGAAATAACTTCGCATTTCTCAGTTGTATTTTTTTAAATCTTGAAGTAACAAAAATAAATACTTACTGATTTCACAGTGCTGCCCACCATATCCTGGACGACACATACATCGATATTCATTCTGATGGTATATAGCCCAACATGTTGCGCCGTTTTGGCAAGGGTGTTTCATACATGGTGTCTGAAAGTAAGATGGAAAATTTCATTACGTTTATCCATAGCGGCCGCAGTGCACGTGCTGGACTTTGGTTTTCAGAAAGAAATAAGCTACCTGAAAAACCGTTTTGGAAATGACTTAAGTGGATGGTGCGAAAAAGAGTTTCTTATAGTTTTTACGGTATGTCGAAGAAGGTAACACACCTTGATATAGTAATGGTCGAATTGTTGGCTTTCAACCAGTCTCCACGATGGTGTAAACTTGTCCGTCTTCAATAACTCACAAGAATACTTCCCATTCTGATCGAGAGAACCACTAGCAAAATTCACCGAGTAACATTCTTGATTGTTGACGCATGCCAAGGTGCATTCTCCAGGTCTTGAAACCTTGAGACTCGCTAACTGAAACTGAGATCCGTCAAGCTTGACAGAAGAAGCTTTTACAAAATTTGTAAAGCTCACGCCTTGTTTTTCCCGTTGGAAGGTTTTGGCGCATGTTAAGGTAAACACGTAAAGGAGTGAAACAATTCTCACGAGAAAAAAGACGAACTTAACGCAGAATTCCATTTCTTCGAATTTAAAAACGTCTGTACCCTTAAGTTAACGACGTAATTGAGACCTTAAGTCTTCTTAGTGTTGTTCAAGCAAGTTTTTCGATTTTTGTTTGACGTCAATATATTGAATGATTTCCTATTGTCATCTTGCCAATTATGATCCAGCACTGTTCTTGGCTGCCTGAAGAGGATGGATTATTTGCATGTAATATCTAAAATAACGACATGAAGTCGGTTTTGTACGCGACACTAAACCCTTTTGTTTTCGCTTAATTAAGAGTTGTTCTGGATTATATTTCAACTATTGTTTATTGCCAAATTGTTTGAATGTTTGGCATCTGGCGAGTTACCTTGAGATCAAATAAATAATTTACGGAAAGAAAATTCCAGTTTGCTATTAACTCAAGAACATGCTGACAGTTCACTCACCCGCTTTATTGAAATTTCATCAAAAGTTCAGTCTTCTAACATACATGGCCGGCCTTTTCCCAGCTCCAAAAGCTTTTTAGTGGAACTTAGAATTAAAATAGTCGTTACAAACTGAAATAATGTTGATATTCACATGAATTCAAATCAATTAACTCCAGCAGTTTGTATTTTGAATTTTCAGGTTATTTAGTAAACTTCTTTTAATCATTCTTTTGAACTGAGAATTATCTGTTATGGAACAATGATGACCGCCCGTCCTCATCCCTTCAATGGACTTTAAATTAATGATTTATAGCGATGGAAGTCCAGCAGTTTATAAAAAATCGCCAGAATTTAGTATTCTACACATTCCATTTGGAAGTCAGCATCAAATCGGGACTGAACAAAAAGCGGTTCTTAAAGAAAACGACATGAATGCATGTTCTTGCCATTCCTTTATTATTTTGATATCTTACGGATTTATGTTATTGGAGTGGGAGGCCAGTTCAAGTCTGCGACTCTTCAATGTAACGGATATTTCTGGGGTCAGCACTGTAGTCAAACATCATTCGACATTGTTGACCCGTTTAAACAATGGGTTGGATAGTGGTCGGAGTATAGTAACTGACGTCCAACAACTGCGAACAACTCCCATCAATTCTTCATAGATGTAGACTTAATCATTTACCTGAAGAAACAACTGCTAAACAGAACACTAGTAGAACGTAGGGGGAACAGTGAAGAGGTAGTGAGATAGTTTCGTTCGTTTCCTCTGTCCTAACCAAATGCAATGCAGCAGCATTGCGCCAGAGTTCGATTGTCGATGGATTCAAAAAGCCAAATCGGAAAGATATTTATGTGAAGGAACTGTTTGTATTAAAATCTTCTTGAAATATTGTTGAGTTCCTGTGATCGGAGATAAAAAAAAAGCTTTAAAACACACCAGAAGTATTTTATTGAAATTAAAGTCAGACAGTTTTCCCACTCGGAAACATTATTATACAGGCCTTATTTGTAATTAAGGCTGCGCTGTCCTTGGCAATATTAACACGTTTACCTTACACACTGCTAACACCTTTTTTACGACTGATCCGGGGGGGGGGAGGTACTCCCCTATATAAGCTTTTTAGGTATTTGCCGCCCCAAAGGCTATGGTTTTTGAGCCGTTTGGCCTTGAAAAAGGTTATAGATTTTGATCATTACAAAAAAAGAGAACGTATAAACGTATTTGTCTTTTCAACTCCAAATGAATAATAGAGAAAGGGAAGTAACCAAAAAATATCATTCGAACTGAATTTTACCAATTCTTGGCTTCGGCTTTGATGCCAAGCTTAATAACGATACAACGAAGCCAATATCAAAATTTGTAACCGCAACTTCAGGTCTAAAAACGGGTATGGATTTTAGAGGCCAGATCCAATTTGTGTGGAAATTAAAATGGCATGTTTTGGTCTGAAATAAGGTCAGGATTAAATCGGGCGGCACACCCCTACCAAGAATTTCGAAAAGTAACCCCCGGGCAACTGATCTTCTAACGCACATAGGCCGGATCAGGAGCTGGAGTTTCCAACACTATATTTATCTTAACCAGGATCTAAACCCTTTAAGCTCCAAAATTGACATAGATATTCTCCTCATCGGTGATTCTCCTGGTTTTTTTTTTGTGTGTGTGTAACACATGTTGGAAGTATTTGCTTGAAATCAACTTGAAGGTACTTTACCTTTGATGATCATTTCCTAAACTCTCTTGACTAAACGTTTCTAATGTACTGATATTAGGACGAGAAATTATATCAGCCGCGTCACTGTTAAAGCATGAAGGGTTAAACCTGCGTCTCGGCAGTTTTACCCTCTTTGTACATGTCTTTGGTTTCCTGAGGTGTCTTTGCCATTCGTTTTTTCCTTTGTTACTGTGTAATTACTCTTTTTTTTTAACCTCATTATGAAATTTGTGATATTGCTCTCACTGATTCTTTTGAAAGTGTTAAAACTGTGTAATGTTATGTGCATTAATAATTGAGTAGTAGTGATAGTAAATACCTCTTACTAACCGAGTTTGAGGTTCGTACTGTAAGTTACGGACCGAGGTTCTTTCCTGTTCGCTTATGGCCCAAGCGCGAAGCGCGCGGGCCATAAATCAACGGGAAAAAACGAGGATCCGTAACTTAGCGTACGGACCGAGAAAACGAGGTTAGTAAGATATTTATTACATCTCTGAGGTTAATCGGGCGCGCAGAAAAGGAAACCTTTCAAATTTAGCGGGCCGTACAGTGAAGTACGGCCCGCTAAATTGACCAATCACAGCGCGCGTACTAACTGAGAGATATAATAAAGAGGCTTACACGAACAAGGCATGCACCTCAGCGCAAGTTTTTCCGTTGTCATTGCCCTCCTCCCAGCAGTTATTTAAGTCCTCAACGAACCATATCTGGAACTGCGATCCAACTGAGACATTCAACGGAACGGAAAAGTTATCAAACAGCAATTCCGCGGCGTCAGGAGTCTGCCCGGTCAGGCTATAGTAATCACGACTGCCACACCAGTCTCCTCCATACCTGAACTCTGTCTTGGGAAGTAGAAGAGTCTTTTGAGCGTCAGTTATGACTGTTCCCATGGAGTATCCTTTGGGAACAACAGGATGAATACACCCCCAGCGAAGCCGGTATCCGTTATAGCACTGCAGGTATCCGCTCTGATCGTATCAAGAAAAGCGGCTCAAATTCGTGAACAATAGGTATTGTTATAGTTGATCGTTTTTGACCGTGTATGGTCAAAAACGATGTAGGCTAAAACAAAGACTTTAAACACGCGAGGGAAATTCAAAATTGCCGATTACTATTCACGCGGGAGACTTGAATCTTCGGCGAGACCGAATCATGAGCAATTTGCACCCTGGGGGAGGGACAGAGTTATAACTGGGACGACGAAACCAAGAACGCTGGGGTGAGGGGTGAGAGAATTGGTTCAACCCGTGTCAATGTTCTGTCAACAGCTTTTGTAAGACACAGTTACGCGCGCTCATGTGAAAGTCAGCGTGCGCGTCATGATTCGCGTTTTGATGAATCCACCTTTAATAAATACCCCGCGTTCATACGACTTTTTGGCTGATTAAAGACGCTCTGTTAAAAGAAGCAACAACACGAACGATGTAGTAAGGGCGGATTCGATAACCCAAAGCACAAGCAACATTTATAACGACAAAAATATATTTAAGAAAACACATGTAATGCTTGGATGACGAATAAGTTCTTCTTCACCTGACGCCGTAAGTTAATTCTTCACCTGGGTACCCTAGTGAATATAGATTCTCCCAGGAACAATCTACCTCCACCCCCCACCCCCTAATAACACCCGTTTTGCACGCCGGAAATTTCCGATGAGTCCTGAAACCCTCGGCGTGGTCTCGGCAAAATTCAGAACGCGTCACTTAAAACAATAGGGCTATTGTTTAAATCTTAATGGGCGAATTTAGGCCGGAACAATAGACCATTTCTTGATACGTAGATCAGCTTGAAGGTGATCACTTTACCGGTTGCTGGGGTCCTGAAGATTCCAGGGGAGTCTCCTGTGGTTCCAAAGCATACAGAAGACGGAGTCATCTGGATCCAGTGAACTGAAATAAAAACAAATTAACTCCCATCACGGTGCGTACAAAGTGTTTGTGAGACGGAAGGAGGTAATCAGTTGCCATGCCAGTATGGTAGCTATGATTCGCTCCGATCCAACAGGCCGTGATTACACTAATTTACGTCCGCGCCAAGAATAGGCAGAAGTAAAACTACCCGACATGACTGTACTTATGAAATTTCTCTTAACACTGTATTTCTTTTCTGCTTTTTCCCTCTCAGTCCTCTCTTCCCTTTCGTTCTCTTTTCAGTGTCCTTGAGGACTGAGAAGGAAAAAAAAAATGCTTGATTGTAGGTTCTGTAGCCACTTTGACCAATGTTTACTCTCTCATGTTTACTCTTTTAGTGCCACAAATTTCGATACATCCCGGCATAGTCGAACTGAATTTCAATCGAACTCAATCGAACTCTGTCGAACTCAATCCATGGATTAAGCTCGATTGGGTTCGACAATCGAACGCAAACAAACTCACACACAAAACAAGAGACAACTAATCGGACTCAATTGAACATTTCATTTCCGAATTCTTGATTTTTGGAAAACTTGTAAGGAACGGACAGTGTCATCTATTGCATAACCTGCACCTTAAGCAGGTAGTGACTAAAACAAGGAACCACCTGAAACCACCTGAAACCACCTGAAACCACCTGAAAACAACAATAAAGATAATTTGATCGATCTATGGACGTTGTTTTCACGGGAGAACTGGAAACTAATTTTCGCCGCAAAGACCCATGGGGCTAAAATTTTCCCGCCGAAGTGGAAGGACAATGGCGGAGTGTAGCGACTCCGATTGCTTTGGAGGTAAGATATCGATAAAATAATGCCGATTTTTGTGCAAAAGAATTCAAAACATCTCTCTATAATTTCACTTATTTACTGTGTTTTACTTTTCTATACAGACTCGTATAATTTCTCTGAATCAGTCTAACCCTAAAGTAGATTAAAATTTGCTTGGTACATCTCAAGGTAAAGGAATATCACAGAAAATTCTGCTTTAGTTCCCGGAGATCTATGAAATATGATCATTTTTTTTATTGCTGGTTTTCGGTGGTTTCAGGTGGTTTCAGGTGGTTTCAGGTGGTTCCTTGTTTTAGTAACTACCACCTTAAGCAATACAGTGGGGAGACAGGAAGACGACTAGGCGACCGATTGCACGAAGACCTTCGCGATGTTGAGAAGGATGACTAAGACGCATCCGAGCTCCCTAAACACTCCAAACAACACATAGCGATCTGCGGCCTTTCCTTCAATCAATTACCACGGAAAGCCGCAAGAATCTAAAACAAAAATTCATCTTCCAAATCGGTACTCTTAATCCCGACGGTGTTAAAAAACGCTTTTATTCAATCAATGTTTACTGTTTTTCACGTTGCCATGTTACCATCAATCGCGGAGCTCCATCTCCTCTGTATAAACCAAATGACACACGACCCATATTTCCTTGATTCGCTCGGACGAAGGGCTAACGCTCGAAACATCAGCTTTCAGAATCCCTGTACGGTTGTCAATTTCCATTATCAACTTCATTGATAAAACCAAATTTTTGTGTACAACTCCCCCACTGACACACCGTCACGGCCCCTTTATTCATTTGTTTTCGATTGGCATGCTTTGTATGTTGGTTAACCATGCAGAGCTTACGTACAGTAACCAAGCGGGCGGTCAGACCATCTAACATATGACCTTATTCAGCGAACACACAATGAACAAACCAACGATTCGATTGACTATGGGCCCGTACACACTAGGTTGAAAAGGTTTGTTTGGCGCTGACAAAAATCTCGACAAATTTTGTCTCCACCAAATTTTGAATTTGCTACTCGCGTACGCACTTAAAAACACCAAAATATTTATTATTATTATTATTATTATTTTCTTTTTTTTGATAACCAGAAGTGCGAGCTTCTGCTGAATGTTTAGACTCTAAAAAGCGAGAACAAATTTTCTTGATTGAAAAATTGTAAAATCTGACTGTTTTGACGCTTGACCAAAATTTTTCCTGCTTTGAGGCAGGACGACGGCGCTTTTGAAGTTTGGTATGGCTTGGCAAAATTTTGGTGGGACGAAAAACGCCGTTCGCGCTGGCAGAACCGAACTGATGACAAATGTTTTTGCAAAAGAAACAAAAATTCGCCTAGTGCTTACGGGCCCTATATCTTTTCACTTTTACGTGTTACTCTCTGAAAATAAAATCTTCACTTTTGTACGGTTTAGTTAAAGACATATAGGTGGTTTTCACGTTTCGTCATCGCCGCCATGCTGGTGGACGGTAAACAATAGATCCCTCATTAGCTGGTTTTGTTCGTTCACCAGCATTTATCCGCCATTTCACTATTGTTATCTCTTTCTCTAGAGGTTGGCTGCAAACCACCTATACCAGCAAGTGTTGTATTTACAAATTTGCGCCACAAGATTATATTCTTTTTCAAATCTCAGCCTCGGGTTTATTCTTATAATATTCTCAAAATTTCACAAATTTCAACCTCGGTATTCTTATAAAAGATATTCTTATAAAAATAAGGGTGTATTCGTTAACAAAGATGCAGGAGGCCAAGATCAATTCAATAGTTTGCAAAAACGATCCTATTTTGTAAAGCAACAGATCCGTCGGGTTTGATCATTATCATTAATTCCATTCAACTCAATTCAATTCTTTAGCCACACGTCTCATGAGAAGACACCTGGCAAGTCGCATGCCTGTGGGTTGAAAACTTCGATCTCACGCCAACTCGCGCCTACGGACCAATTTTCTCACGGCTGGTTGAAAAATGTGAGCAATTACAGCCTTAACTGGCACACTTTCAAAAATTATAAAAATTTAAGCCGACTCCAAAAAAGAAAAGTCCACATAAAACGAGTATTTAATGACGATACTTCTCCCGAAATGTTTGACTTTTGCAGGAAAGACACTGCGGGAGGCATACAAAGCATAAACGTCTGAAATATTCGGAACGTCTGCCGAAAACATCGGGCATCTTCAAAGACTATCGCTCTGCACGTGCGTTTGACATTTTGGTACATTTCTTTGCCATCCTCTGCAAAACAGCAACGTAAACTGACCAAATTTTAGGTTTTCTCGAGAACGTGAGCACATGACGGCAAAATCTTCTTTCTTTTTCCTTACTTTCACGTCATTCATAGTAACTTAGTTCCTGGAGAGTTCTCTAGCATTTTCCAAGTTAAACAAATTGGAATGATTGCGAAAGAGTTACAAAAACGAGAAGTTATATTTTCAAATGACGTTCTCATAAGAAATGCTGGCGAACTGTCCAGGGTCTAAATTACTGTGAACGGTGTTAAAGCAAACGGTTTATTCCTTCACGTTTTGTTATAGCAACAGCAAGTTAACGATACTAAGATGCCAAAGCCAGAGGCTTATATGGCGTAGGTCAGAGAGTTACAAGAGCTGCTAAGTTACAAATGAGAATAGAAATTTATAATAAATTACAAAAAGAAAAAGAAACCGTCATTTGGTCATTTCACGTTGTCGTTTTGCAGAGGACGGCAAAGAAATGTACCAAAATGTAAAACGCATGTGCAGAACGATAGGTTTTGCTCATTAGCCTATTGTTTTGTGGCGTTCTCGGTGCCGTTGCCGTCGTCGTTGCTTCTAGTTAAACTCCCTAGAGAGAGATCTCTGACAGCAAGCGTATTAATATTTCAAAGGAGATTAAGAACGCGGTCACTCTCACATTTGTTTGACGTGGCCGGACTGCTAGTCAACAAGTCATATATCAGTCTTTTGCAGCTAAAATCCCACCAACAGTAAAAAGGAAAATTAAAAAGACGATTTTATTTGGTTAATACACTATAGATAGCTATAGGCATAATCGTAACAAGTGAGAAAAGACAATAGAAGCGTATAGTAGTAAACATGTATGGGAGATAATAATAATAATAATAATAGTAACTTTATTTAAGTGTCAAATCTTATAGCCGGGCACATGTGCCCTACTAATCGGGGAGACAAAATGCAACCAAAATGCAACCAAATAGTTATATTACAAGTCACACATTCGATCCTTACCGGCTTGACAATGATTCCCTGTGAATCCTGACGGACACATACACCGGTATTCATCTCGGTCATAGACTGGCAAACACTTTCCTCCATTTTGGCAGGGACTTTCCATGCACGGTGTCTAAAAATGGGAACGAAAGTCAACATCGATCGTTCGGTTGAGTGGTTTGCGGTCGAACACACCCTGAGCTAAACTTGCGATTGTTCGAATTAAAAAGCTCAGAGAAATACGACTTTTGTTACTTTCTTGAATACAATCGGAAAAAAGGTCGTCATATAACGATTTCCTGTGGAGAGAAGAATTTTACTCACCTTGATAAAGTAATGATCAAATTCTTCGGTTTTATAGACGTTGTTGGGTCGGCTGAACTTGTCCACCTTCAGCAACTCGCAGGAATGTTTTCCGTTATCATCAGAACCACTGGCAAAATTCACCGAGTAGCATTCGTGATTGTTGACGCATTCGAAGGTGCATTCTCCAGGTCTTGAAACCTTGAGACTCGCTAACTGATTCTGAGGCTCGTCAAGTTTGACAGAAGAAGCTTTTACAAACTTTGCAAAGCTCACGCCTTGTTTTTCTCGTTTGACATTTTGTGCGCGTATCAGGACAAAAAATTGGAGAAGTGAAACAGAAATTGCAAACAAGTACACTTCCATCTCTTGGTGCTAATTTGCGCTCAGGAAAGTATGCCTTTGTTATTTCTTGGTTTTCTTTTACATGAGCTTTCAATCATTCACTGCAGCCAATCGGATGATTGTTATGAAGTAATAATACGACACGCAAATTTTCAGTACACTCAAATTAATAATTTAAACTACATGACTTAGTCGCGTAGTTCTTTAAAAAGGCACTGGCGTCTTACTTTTGGGATCTGAAATTGCGGCATAAACGTCAGATGTTGGAGGGTTCGTGCAGTGTGCTTTCTGTGTAAACGCTCCTTTCGATGAAACCAAGGAAAACTATTTTTCATTATAAAGTTGATAGTTAATTAATTAAGGATTGCGAAAATGTCAATGTTTTTTTTTATTTCTGACTAGACGGATAACCGCTAAGGTGCCTGCAAACTCAATATTAG
>OX419342.1:26768853-26771353 GCA_948470475.1 Galaxea fascicularis | reverse complement strand
CAAAGTTAAATTTGGTCAAGTGCAAAGATACGCCAAAGCTATCAACCTATGAAATCAGTACACATCGATAAAAATGTAATCACACTTTAATAACAACTAAGATAATGTATACAACATTCTAAAAAGATCAAGAGTGAAATTGAAAAATATCTGATTAAATTACCGCAACTTGGTAAACTCTGTCTACAGGAAGACGACTGCGATTATGGGAGCCTATTCTGCATCTATACAGGCGTACTGACTGCGAACTGCAACAATTGTGTTTCCTTGGAAGCCTAGGTCCTGGACCTTAATATAACTTACGACTCAATATATGATCTGCTAAAATGCTAAGATTGATATTCACAGTTATAATCCGTATGAATATATAAAGATATACTAAAAACTACGTTTCATGATAATAATAATTCGATTTAAAAAAAATCAGTACACATATCACTGAACTCAGCACATTTGTGGTAAAACCGTCTTAAAAAGCTTCAGCGAAAAACCCTGCATCTTCCAAGTAAGTATACTATAAAGATAAGGGGATTATGGTAGAGAAATAGAATGAATTTAACTTGGGACTGGTGGAACTGTTGAGAATATAAAATCAGGACTACAATATCATTAGTTTAACATTCATTATAATTAATTCTATTGGTCGGCAATAAAGCTGCAGATGAACTGTAATTAATTGCTAACAAGCGTTATTCTTATTTTAGCAGTTTTCATTGTGTATCAAAGACCAGAAAAAAGCAATAAAATGCTAAGCTAAGGTACGTCATATAAACAATACAAGCCATGAAGTTCTTTGCCTCCATGTATGCTTTGACTGTTGAATGCTACTTAGCTTTCGTTAACAGAACCACGTCGACCGCACTTAACCCAAGCTCACAAGTTTAAATTCAACTTTTTTCTACGTCTACATCGGCATATCCAAAACAACGTTGTTAAGAATAAAAAGTGCTTGGGGGTTCGGGTAATCCAAGTTAGAATTGGTCACCAATGTAACTTTCCCATTGCTGTCGCACCCCAGGAACAAAGTTTTGTAGTGTTGGTTTCTGAACATGGTGTAGCTCCAGAAGTACAGAGGCTCAAAACGCTCTTTGGGTGTAAGCTTGAACTCATCTGAAAATTCCTTAAGCGTAAAAAAAGAGGTGGAAAATAGGCTTCTATTAGTTGAAACAAGGTTTAGTGTCAGTATCCCCTCATTAGTATTCAGTATTAGAGTGCTTTCATTTGAGCGAAGAAAAATAATTGTTTTTGTTTTGGTTTCGCATTGCTTCGTTCTGTGATTGGCTCAAAAAACTCGCACCATTCTTCAACCAATGCATCCTCGGAGACCCAGGGGCAGTTAGTGGGGACGGGGAAAAGTCTAAAACGGGCGAAAAAAAATTCGGGCGAAGAAAAGTCAAGAACGAGGAGAAGAGCCCCTGGGGACAAGGTTTTAACGGACCAGTTCCAAAAGGCCGGGGTAATTCTGGCTTCTGATTGGTGCCAGAAAACCTTTGTTTTTTTCTGCCCAATCACAGAGCAGCAAAACCAGGAGTCGTTTCGTGTCTTCTTACACGAGCCCTACATACAGGCCAGTTGCTCGCCATATTTGTCTGGGTCGTTAGCCGAAGGTTTACTCGAGGAGAAAAGTCCCAATCACAGCACAAAATGTGGCGGTGATTTTACGCCATATCCGCACGAAACTCGCCTGAAATACGCTGGACCTTTCGCAGGTATCGTATTAACATTATTGTATTTTAAAACTTGCGAGTTTTTGTACACTCACAGATGTCGATAAATATTTCGGCTACTTTTTTGGACAAAATAAGGGTTTTCTCCCTGTATTTCGTACATCGATTGCTGTGACTGAAACTTTTCCAATCCCGAGTAATCCTTCGTCGCACGGGCCACGCAGGTATGTCGAGCATCGCATGGGCAGCTTCGCGTACGCAAGCAGCACGACTTTCTTTGCGCGCCAAAACGTCAACAAAACATCAACTGCACTTTCTCGCAACGCTATACTACGAAAATCACCGAACTGTGAAATGGGCCCGAATTTTCGTATCGCTGCCCCGCCTACTTTCTTCTACTGCCCCGCCCACTTTCTTCGATGAATTCCGTTACCGTTACGTAGTACGCATTTTTCTTTTGGACCTCTAACCTTAAATTCATATCTATCCATCTTGTTCAAACTCAAGTGCAGCGAAATTTAACCGGCCGCGATCCACACGAGTACAGTTTCATACAGCACAAACAGCCGTGTACGCGCGGGCCGAGAATTCTTGGAATCCATCGATAAAAGTGGGCGGGGTAGTAGAAGAATGTGGGCGGGGCAGCGATACGAAAATCCGGGCCCATTTCACAGTTCGGTGATTTTCGTAGTATCACACAGCTGTGCACTCTTTCAAGTTTATGATGAGTAACACTAATGGAGAAAATGTTAACGACCGTTGTCGAGTTTGCGCTTTCGTTTTTGTTAACAAAAAGAGAAAGAGAATTATTGATGGCGATTTTCTGAAGAAAT
>OX419342.1:26706353-26758853 GCA_948470475.1 Galaxea fascicularis | reverse complement strand
TACAGGGAACGTATAAGTGACAAAGAAAAGCTCGTTTGAACAACTTTTTGGTGAGGTTCTCATGGACAACCAAATATGATTGTTTTTCGTAACCATACAGAACTTTAAAATAGCCCGGTTTCTTCAAGGGAGTCACGAAAACTGGAAAAACATACGCGAAGTAAAAAAGTATGCTGGGGAAGCTTCAAACAAAATCAGGAAGCAACAAAAGACATTACTATGCAACTTTGTGCAATATTACAAAAAAAGGAAATAAAAAAAGGAAAACCATGAGTCCCAAGTATATTATACTAAAACAATGATTCGGGTTTGAGAACGCAGGGAAGTCGCAGGGAAGCGTGTAACTGACAAGGTCAAGCTACAAATGTGACTAGAATCCAATTTAAGTATCACTACTTAATCGTTAAGAATGCAAGTCTGGAGAACAAACAAAATTATCATATAATACATTGTTTTAACAACTGTTCAGATATTCTAACAAATTTTTGGAACTACGAGTCCTAAAAATGATATGGAGAACATTGACGAGAATATGCAGTTTGATCAGTGGCCACTTACTATCGGGGTCTTCTTCAAAACGCCCATCACACATCACAATAGCATTCTCAGCTTGCCGTCGAATCAAGGCATCATTTTGTCTGCTGACGGGACTCCACAGTCGATATGTGGTATTCTCCTTCACTAAGTGAGGCCTAATGAAGCCACCCTATATGACATCCCAAAATACCAGAGAGATAAGTTAAAAGAATTCAGCATACCGCAGCTCGAATGATAACAGGAGCCCCCAGTTCTGACCACATAACACCTATATTAACAAGCACTGGCTACCTGTGGAAGCTAGGATTAACTTTAAGATTCTTCTTTTCACAATATTCTTTGCAATATTGATGACAATTATATTTGTCATGTAGTAATAATTTATATTCTGTATATATAGAATTTCCTTCTGATTTCTCTACCCATAAATGTGTGAGTGTGTGCGCGTGAACATTACCACGAATTAACTTTTCATATTGTGCCTCTATTAATACTTTATTTTAAATTATGGTATTGTATTTGCATTATTTGAGTGTGTGTTATTATTACTATAAATTAAGCTGTCATGTTGTACCTCCCCTAATACTTTATTTTAAATTATTGTATTTAACCCGGCTTCCCGACCTTTTAATTTTAACTAGTTATTTCGGGAAGTCGGTACCCCTTTTATTTCAGTTATTAAGTTTAGTTATGTAATTAATATTGTATATATTTCTTTTCTTGTGGGTACAATAAACTGTTGTTGTCGTTGATTGGACAATCAGCTGGATATCTAGAACCTCTGATTAAGGAATATCACAGAGCCATCAAGAGTACTACGAGCGTCATTCCGTTCGCTATTGTGCACCCCAGCCATAAAATGCAAAACACATGCAGGACATGCGTTTTCTGCTGCAGCACTTCAATTATGGAACGTTATCCCAGAAGATGTCAAAAATGCAGAAAGTGTTGCTACATTTAAGACAAAACGTAAAACATTTTTATTTAGGAAATGTTTCCATTGATTTTAATGCTTAAGTTTACAATGTTTGATGTATATGTGACGAGTTATGTGATGAGTGACGACTTATTTTCCGAGTTATCAAATAGGAAAAGAGCCCAGGTCCTAGTGTTGGACGGGGCAAAGATGGCGGGTCGTTTAACCTTCCACGTTCCCAAAAAGTCTTCTTCTGTAAGCAGTTAGGGATTCGTTAATATAAATCTTCCTTGGCCTATCAGCAATACTCTTACGGAGTTCAGCCGCCACTGACGGTAGACATGCAACTTTGATCTTTGCTTGTAAATTTCATTGCGTTTGTCACATTTAACAAACTTTACAATTATTCGCTCTTTCACCTTCTTGGTGGCTGGAAGGCGATGAGCAGTCGAAATTTCTTGTTCATTTAAATCAATATCCAAGACAGAAGATAGTTCAATAACGAACCTGCTAGGATTGTCTAAAGGAATAACTGGAATTCCAGTGATTTCTAAGCAATCGCGCCTCAAATATTGTTGTGTTTTATCGAGGGACGCCATGTTGTCGTACAGGTCGCTCTCAAAATGTGAAATGCTGTCTTCTAGCTGATTTACTTTGTCGTTGAGCGATTTACTGCGGTTTTCAATAACATGCGAACTCTGAAGTTCAAAAGCTAACTGACGTTTGCGCTTTTCGCTGCCGTCAATCATCTTAGCGGACGTCCTAAGAAACAGAAGTTTACTTCAACGAGTTCAAAAGGTCATGGTTTGTGATTGGTGATTGGTAGATTTCGATCCGTTTTGTGTTTCTGAATTTCAAGGTTCGTTCCTTGTGATCGAAATTATGATTGACGGCAGCGAAAAACGTAATTGTTAAGGCGACTTTTGAACCTCAGAGTTCGCGTGTTTTTGAAAAGCGCAGTAAGATCTTTTTGCTAGTCCCGCGGTAAAGGCATCAAATTTGCTCGAAACGAACGATTGTGACGTTTCGAGGCTATTGAGTTTCTTGTCCAGGTCACGGATCTTGCTTTCGAATCGTTCTGTGACGAGCTTCATCTGTTTGGTAATTTCGGTCTTTAGTTCGCTTAATAAATCCTTTTTGAAAGTTGGCATCAGCTCATTAATCCACAGCTCTTTAAAACGATTTACTAAATCTTGCTGCTCCGTCGTTTTAGCCATCGCCAGTTCGTTGCGGCTCAGGTCAGGTCAGCCATGTTCGTATCGCTCACTGTAAATAGTTTAATGTCGTAATGTTACTTTAATTAGGCGAGCCGAAAGTTCAAGAATGTTTTTTTGTTAAGTATATAAGCCGATCGTTGTAGCTTTTAGAGAGAATGTTTTGAATCAGTAGTTTAAAATACCACGCAATTTTGGGGATGAAAAACAATGGGCTTTATTAAAAACCATGCAAATGCCCTGCGGGGGGGAGGGGGGGGGGTAGGTAAACTTGCAGCTCTAATGTTATGCAAATGTTCGCTAAATGGAAACTGACACTCGGGATCTGTGAAATACGCATTAGTACAGCAACTCTATACATATCTCGGATAACATAATTTCATACCGCAGAGATATCGCCGGAGATTTTAAACTACGATAAACAAAGTTTATCTAGTACGGTTACAAGCTGTGAGCGGCGTGACAGAGGTCGCGTGTTCATTTGGCAGAGGCCGTGTGACGGAGGTCGAAGTGTAATTTACAAGCCTAGCGTGTGCTTGTTGTGGTGTTATTTGTGCGAAGTTTACCACGTCCGTTTGGAATAAATAACTTTGTTGCTGTTCCGATAGCCTCACACGCAGTCGTTTTTGTGGGGTGGAGGTGAAATACGACTCCCCTAAAAACGACTGCGTGGGAGGCTACTGTTCCGACAACCGTGCGTTCTGTTTGGACTTCAAACTTCCTACCACTCACACAACGAACTCGTAACAATCTGTGGTTTTATATTCCAGGGCTTTCATTGGCTTGTAGCGGTCATTGACTATCTGCCATTTTGAGTAGTTTCCATTGGAAAGTTAATTGCTGCGAGTAAATTGAGTGCACAAGAAGAGTAATTTAGGGCTCTCTTGTTTATTGCGTAGCCTTCTTTTGGCTCGTCACGCAATATTTCCTCCCTAACTTTGGGGAGGAAAGATTGCGTGACCGGCCAAAAGAAGGTTGTTTCAACGTGTAGATAGGCCAAATACGACTCCTATTGGTCAGGATAGGAAATTCAAAGACCTAAGAGCTTTGCTCTGACGAGTACATCTTTCAAAGACCTCCCTTTTCTATATGAAATAAGGGGAGGGTTTTGAATATTTTTCTTAGTAAGGGCTGGTTTTGTATAAGATGCCAATCCAAGGTCAAAGTACATCAATATTTTTTAGGCAAAAATTGTACTCGGATTAAGGCTGGATCATTTAATAAAAAAAAACCTTTATTCAGACGAGAACTGATGTATTTTTAAAATAACTTAATACTAAATTAGTTATTAATTAATTAATTAATTATTAAGTTAATAGGGACCTTTAGATTTGAGTACGAGTACGAGATCGAGTACGAGTACGACTTTTCAAATCCTGTTCGCGTCCTTTAGATGATCACTAGTGACACCAATCTTGTTTCTACAATCTCAGGATCTACTGGTAAGTAACAAGGAAGAGTGAGGGTTCAGGGGAGGTGAAAATTAGAAATTAGAAATTCGTACTCGTACTCGATCTCGTACTCGTACTCAAATCTAAAGGTCCCTATTTTTAGGATTTTTTGTAAGATATTTTAACTTAGTTTTAGGATTTACTGCAAAATATTTTAACTTAGTCGTTCCGGCTACCGGCCCGTGGCCTACGATGCGCTTCACTACTTCACTGCATTTTAAATAGCCTTTATTCCACACCTTTTGCTCAAGTTTCGATATATAAACTTTCTGAATATCGGTCTAGCTTTTTCAAATACCTGTTCATCCTTTACCTTTTTCTTTACCGAAGCTCGGAGTTCGAGATTGTCGATGACGATCTTTTCGTCATTGTCAAGGGTCACATAATCTTCAACATCTTCGTCGTATCGCTGAAACGAGACATCTGCAGGGGAAATTTCATCATCCGCCAGCACATCGGAGAAGACTCGCAGAAACAGATAACGCAATTCCCTGACTTCGCTTCCCTTCACGGGGAAAAGCTCCTTAGTTTCGTAATGGGTCACGTGGACTCTCACCCTCTTTGGTTGTTCTTCGACGGGAGGGCGACCACAACAGGACTTCCTCAGCATTGTATTTGACATTAATTTATTCGTTAGTTGTAAATATCTAGAGAACAAAAATATACAAGTGAACACAAGTGAGAACAAACGTAAGGAGACCGTACAAAATAGGGAAAAAGACGCGAAAGGAAAATGAAAAGCAACGAAAAGGCTTACCAATGCTGACAGGACGGGGAACACAGCGTGAATGAATTCGAAAAAGGTACGAGGATGAATATAACTGAGAAACAAAAAAGCGTGCAGAATGTGAACACCAACATAGTGACAATATGCATGCAAAGGGCAATAAACAGAAATTACAAAAGAGATGCAATTAAATCAAAAAAGCCGAAAAAAGCCGAAACAGGTTGATCAACTGGAACGTAAAAACCCAGTACAATACAGCCTTAGCTTCATAGACACTGGCAAAAGGCCTTGATAACCGAAGATAAGTGATATTTTACGACCGGAAAGACACTACACTGTATCGTTTTTGCTTTTTTTTTTCTTTATTTTCATGTTTCGTAGGACATTTAGACATACAAAGAAAAATAAATAAATAAAAAAAGAAGAAGCTAATACATCATTTCATTACATATATAATATTACAATATAATAATTACACACACAATAACAATAATAATAATAATAATAATAATAATAATAATAATAACAATAATAACAATAATGATATACACGATACGTTTAGAGGTCTTGAATGTGATGGAGGATCGCTTTCCATTTCTCATTATGACTATCTACAATATCATTTTGCTCAGCTATGACACGCTCCACTTGACAAGCAATTTTTATTTTTGTTTTTAGAAGTGAAAGGGAAGGATTCACTTTAAGAAGTCTACATTGGAAAATAACTTGTTTACCTAGTAATATAATATGGTTAATCAGTTGCGTTTCTTTTCCAAAAAGCCCAAACATTATACTCACATCTGTCAAACACTGGATTGTAGAAAAGTAATTTTTCAACCATTCAACTACAGAAAGCCAAAAAGCAATTGAAATTGGACAATATGTAAATAGATGCTCGAGGGATTCCTCTGATATTTGACAAAAAGTACACAAAGGTGAACTGGCTATTCCTGTTTTATAGAGGGCTTTATTAACATAAAGGATTCTATTTAAAACCTTATACTGAAATTCTCTTATCTTTGAGTCTAGTGAAGCATGTCTAGGGAGAAGATAAATGTCTTTCCAAGATAAGTCATGTAATGGAAATAAAAGTTCGTATTTAGATATTGAAATCGGGGGCTTCTCAATTTTCTTAATTAGTTGCCAATATAAGTTTCTGGAAAAGACGGAAATATTGAGTCCTGCGATTCGTGGGCCTCGGGAAAAGTGCTTGGCATGTCCCTTAAAAGGGTCTTCCACTCCGATGGAATAGAGTCAAAGACACTCATAAGGACAAAATACTCCGCACTGGTTACGTTTTGATTTTGTAATGTCCTACACGATTTCATTCTACCAGAATCAGTCAAAATATCGCTTACAGTAAGAAATCCTTTCCTTAGAAGTTTGTTCCTAAACAAAGGTTTTCCATCTATACATAAGAACTTGTCATTCCATATGATTTCATTTAGCACATCAGGTAAAGTGCTAACTGGTGATATCCTATAAAGCGCCCATTCAGTTAAGCATTCCTTGTAAAATTTAGGAAGAGTCTTCGGCAAAAAACGTACATCGTAATTACATTTAGTTAAGAAAGCGCCCCCAAAGTCAGCAAGATAGTTATCAAGAAACAATTTCCAGGTACTATTATAACCTTCGAGATATTTCTTCATGCACATGATTCTTTGAGCCTTGATAAGTGTTTCAATATGTGGCATACGTAATCCACCATCTTTATAGTCACTTATAAGTGTGAGGCGCTTTATTTTATCTTTCCCCGATTTCCAAATAAAATTGAAAAGAACATTATTCACCTGCTTCACAATCTCTTTTGTTAAAGGGATTAACGATGCCCGGAACATAAATTTGGGGATTGCGAAGGTCTTAATAATTTAAATTCTACCAATCAGTGTTAAGTTTCTCCACCGCCATGCATTGATAGATTTTTGAATGGACCTAATAATATTTTCAAAGTTGAGCTCCTGATACTTTTGCCAGTTATACGTAAAGAAAATGCCTAAAATTTTCATTGGTTTGTTTACTTTGTCAACGCCTATATACTCTGGCGACTCATGAAGGCTACCGAGCCAATACGCTTCTGTTTTCTCTTCGTTTAACCTTAGTCCAGAAATTCTACCAAATCTATCTAAGAGACCTTGCAGCAAGAAAAAGGACTGTGTATCACTAACAAAAGTTGTCAGATCGTCAGCAAAGACCCTAAGTTTAACTTTACATTTACCAACTTTGATTCCTTTAATGTCATTATTTTCACGAATACTTATATTGACAATTTCAAGGGCAATAATAAATAGGTATGGTCACAAAGGATCCCCCTGGTGAACTCCTCTATTGACCTCAAAAATATCAGATGCGAAGGCATTATTCATAATACAGCTTGAGATGTTCGAGTAAAGTACTCTAATCCAGTGCAAAAAGGAGTCGCCAAAATTAAAAACTTTTAGTGTATGAAACAAATAATTCCAGCTTAAAGAATCAAAAGCTTTCTTAAAGTCAAATGTTGTCATAAGACCCGGAATATTCGGTAGTTTGGTATACTCCATTACATCATTTATTGACCTCACTGCGTCAAAGATCGTTCTCCCCTTGACATATGCGCATTGGTTTTCATGAATGATAAATGGGAGAGTCTTTTCGAGCCTTATTACTAGAGCTTTGGATCCGATTTTATAGTCCACATTTATCAACGATATCGGTCTCCAATTATCCACATATCTTCTATCCTTGTCTTTCTTTTCAATTAACCGAATAATTGCCTGCCGCTGGGAATTTGACAATTTGCCATTTAAATATGCAGCATTTAAAGAGTCTACCAGAAGAGTGCCTAAAATTGGCCAAAACGCTTTGTAGAACTCAGCCGTAAGGCCATCATTTCCCGGCGATTTATTATTTTCAAATTTCTCTAGAGCTTTATCAGAACATTCAGTGTAAGTCAGCAATCCATCACACTGCTGGCCTAGGTTATCTGATAACTTAGGTATGCTAACGTTCTGAGTCTGAAAGGAATGGAAAAGATCTTCATCGAAATCTGAATCCCTATTAGCGTATAGATCTTGATAGAATTCTTTTAATTCAGCCATAATAGCTTTGCAGTTTGTCACTACTCGTCCTTGTTTGTCAAACAACTTTCGAATACAGTTTTTCTTATTTCTGGATTTTTCAAGACCCAAAAAGTATTTGTTATTTTTTTCTCCTTTTTCATACCAATTAGCTTTGGACCGTATAATGTTTCCACGAGTAATGTAGTCATACTCAGAATCATATTCACTTTTAAGTTCTTCAAGCTGCAGTATATTCTGTTCAGTAGGATTACAAGCACAAAGTTCCTCACTTTCTTTAAGTTTCTTTTCAAGATCAGTAAGTTTATTCCTTCTGTCTCTTGCCTTCGTTTTACAAAAAGAAATAGTACATTGTCTGATTTTATATTTGATCAAGTCCCAGAGGAGTCTTTTGTCGCTCACCTCTTGAAATTCTGTTAACCAATCTTGGTAACTAGAGGCAATAAGATTAAGGTAGTTGTATCGTTTTTGCTGTTGAAGACTGTTTCTTTTGGTTCAAAGTAAGTACAAAATGAAATTGAAAATAATAATATTCAACTGGTTCGGTAGAATTACGGCCGTAGCTAGGTTTTTCGTAACGGGGGGGGGGGGGTCTGGGGTATCCTCCCCCCAGAAAATTTTCAAATTTGGAGGTTCCGAAACGCTATTTTCAGCACTTGTTATGAGATATGTATCCGGAAAATCGACCTTGAATAAGTGTGAAAAGGCAGGTGTTTTCGGTTCTTGTGAGTGCTTATTCCTTATTCCTAAGGTCCTGTTAATTTGAAATATAACGTATATTCAAGCTCATTTCACAGTACTGCATCATCTCACCTATTAAAGATGGTTGTCAAAATAACTGAGTCTAAAGAAAACAACTCCATCCACAGACTTGATTTGTGCGGTTCAACAGGACCGGGGGGGACGCAGCTGTCCCCCTGCCCTCCCCCCGCGCGACAACCAGTTGCAAAATTGTTGAGACATTCGCCATCAAAAACGTCTCTTCTTTCTCTAAAACGCTGCTACTAACAAATCTGTGACATGCAATACTCACCCCCTCCCTCTCCCCCTTTCAAAGTTGTTCCTCAAAGTTTCGAGCATGGTGCTGCATTGTTAACAACTTTGATAAGAGGGGGAGGGGGAGGGAAAGCGGAAGATCATGGAAACGTCATTCAAGGCCAAATGGCGTACAGTGTCTCAAGTATTTTTGCAACTCGTTGTAGCTACGGCTCTGAGAATGATATTGCTAACCCAACGAAAAAAGTGACTTCCCAAAAGAATTCAGAACTATGTCTTTTTTTTCTTTGTGAAACTAATGACAACCGGAAAACTCAAAACTGGAGCCATCAGAAAGAGTTCATAGAACTGATTTGATAATTTGCCTCAGGCTCAGTAAATTTCGGATAAACTTTGTGGGTTGTTGCTACGTCTACCTCCAACGTCTTCTTCCGAAGATTTCAACCCGGCCCCCTTTTGACCGTAACGAAGCCGCAAGCCGTTCAGTTACTTGTACTATTGTAAACGCGGTGATTCTATGCTACTCTTTCAGGATTATACTCAGTTTAGGGGGTGGACCGTGCTCTGTCAAATTAGTACAGTATTAATATCACACTATTGAACTGAAAAGCGACGCAAACTTCACTCACAGCGCAACACTAACGAGAGAGCGAATGCAACTTACCCAGAAGGAAGAAATTCTGAGCGAATACGGAGCGCACACTAACCGAGTTGTCTGGCTTGAAGTGACCACCAGTTACCCTCTGCTCGCCTCAATATTCAAATCAAAGTCATTATTTAAATTCCTCGTCACTGTGTTGTTTTTAAAATGAATCGTCAAGCGTTTTGGTGCGTGAAATGTTTGGTCATTAACTTCCTAAAGACATATCGTTCAAACAGGAAAACTTGTGAAACTTCCTGTCATATATTGCCATGATACCCAGAGAGCTTGTAAAGGTAAGGCCTTGAAGACCACGAGAAAAGAACGTTTTCCCCTCACAATCCGTACAGATTGAATCCATAAAACATTGTTTTTTTTTTCAGTATGAATCTTCTGATTAGTCAAGTGTTTTGATCCGTTAAAATTTCCTCTTACAGACAGTGGAAACAGGAAATTACTTCCTCTCATGCCAGCATACAATCGAAAATGAGAAGAATTTTACTCACCTTGATAAAGAAATGATCAAATTTTTCGGTTTTATAGAGGCTGGTGGGTCGGCTAAACTTGTGCACTTTCAGCAACTCACAGGAATGTTTTCCGTAGCCTGCGTAGCATGGCGGTTTTGGTTGCTAAGTAATAAAGGCGGGCGAGAGCAGAAAAACCGCGAGGAGATTGAGGCGGGAGCAACTGAAAAACCGCCTGCACTGAGTCGGTCCGTATGCCAGCGTACGGATCGTTCCGATTGGTTCAGAATGCTCGCCCGTCAATCAAATATTTTGGTAATTTCTCTTGCGCGAAGTTTCATATTACTATCAAGCCTGTGATTGGCTGGGGAAATTGAAACCAGACAAGTTGTCACCCCGGGTGTCAAAATGAGGTGAAGGAGGCGGCAGTCAAAAACCCCTCGAATCCGGGCAGGCGGTTTTTATTTTTCTCGCGGCTTCGCCGCTCGTGCACCCGGCTCGACAAAACCGTTATCGTCAGAACCGCAGGCAACATTCATCGAGTAGCATTCGTGATTGTTGACATATTCAAAGGTGGATTCTCCAGGAAACCTTGAGATTCCCCAACTGAAACTGAGGCTCATTAGGCTCATTAGGCTGATTAGCCTTTTAAGTCTGCGATTTTTTAACTAACAACGAGAATTGCTGTAAGGGGCAACATATTGCTGGCATTTCGATTGCTGGAGCTGTTAAAAATCGTGTTTACTTTTGGCAAGGAGTTGTCGCTCTTTGCGAGAGTTTTCCAAATGTCAATCCGGCTCTAGTTCCTATCAAAGCGGAGCCGAGGATATAAACCGTCCGAACTTCGCTTGACTTTTCTTCAACCAATTTTGTGCCCAAAAAGGAGCGACAGCAGGGAAAACGAAACGTTTTAGGATCCAAAATGAAATGTTGGATAGAAAACATTTGGAAAAAACACGAGCATTTTTTAGTCCAAACCAATTTGAGATAAAAGCGTGAAAACAACAAAACGTAAAAAAAACCGCAAAAAACGATACGAATGTTTCTTCGACGTTTCTCGTAGAAATTGGAAAATAAGTCAAGTAACAAACATAACTCGTGAGTAACCTAGGCAAATTGCTAGTCCGAGCGTTCTTGACATAAGTCTCTGTATAAAAGACAAAACAGAAAGACAAACCTGCGGATGCGGACAGTTTAGGTCAGTAAATAATCACTCCGAACGCAGACCTGACATACTAGCCTTCATTTCATACAAAATCATTACTTTGCTAAGAATTGCTGCGTGGGACAACATATTGCTGGCATTTTCGGCCAATGCTGCAGCTGTTAAAAATCGCGTTTACTTTTGGCAAGGAGTTATCAAGCGGGGCCGAGGTTATAAACCGTCCGGACTTCGCTTGGCTTTTCTTCGACAATTTTCGTGCCCTAAAATGAGCGACAGCAGGAAAAAACGAAACGTTTTAGGGTCCAAGATGAAATATTGAATAGAAAACATTTGGAAAAAAACAAGAGTCCAAACCAATTTGAGATGAAAGCGAGAAAACAACAAAACGTAAGAAAAAAGAAACCGATGCGAATATCTCTTCGACGTTTCTCGTAGAAATCGGAAAAAATAAGACAGGTTTCAAACCGGGACAAATCGCTATTCAATTTTCTTGGCATAAATGTCCATATAAAAGACAAAACAGGAGTACTAACCTGCGCACAGTTTAAGTCAGTCAACAATCATGCACTCCGAACGCACAGCTTAAGCAGAAGCCGTCATTTCACACAAAAGTAAGTCTTATTACTTCTCATGCCTATCAAGGAAGCTTCTTCAGTTTAGTATTTTAGCGGCAAAACCGTCCAGTTTAACACACAGCAAGGTCCGAAGACAGCGCATAATTACTGAAACCTGCTAGACCACACGATCTTTTCTCTTCATGCAAGCTTCTGCAAGCAAACACGAGGAAAAGCTGAAACTCCCTGGCACTTTTACAGCTTGACAAGAGACGCTCTCTTTCTCGCTGTTCCTCACTATAATTTCGTCTCTTTTCTCGGGCTTTTTTCGATTCACCAGGTTTTTTTTTTTTTGCAACAGCAATTCGTTATTTACAAAACAAAAAACTCCTTACATCACTTAAAATACAGCTCACCTACACCACTAACATTACAACAACTCTACTTTTAGGGCAATACTTACACAGCTTGCATCACAATACTTACTACTTAGAATACGGTACAATACTTACCCTACTTACAGTATAACACATTATTGACAAAATAATTTTTCCATCGGTTTCCACTTACTTAAAATTTTATCTTGATAACAAAAGCCACAAGCAAATTTTTCAATATTATAATGAAACCTAAGGTAGCTTTGTACACCAGCAAAATCGGGGTTACGTCCCTCCATTTTGCACTTATATATGAAAAACTTGACTACTAAAATAATACAATTAATCGCATTTTTACAAGGCAGACATTTTGTATAGCCCAGGAGAACAGATTCAAGGGAGAATTCTATTTCAATTCCTGTTACCAACCAAATCCAATTTGCAAGGGCACTCCAGAGGGGGGATATCCGGTCACAGTACCAGAAGAGGTGCTCTATGGTTTTAGGTTTACTGTTGCAGAAAAAGCAGGCCTCGTTATCTTTAATACCCATTTTCATTAACAATACATTTGTGCAGATAGTTCTATGGAATATCCTATATTGAAAGCTTTTCAGCTTACTAGCACGCGTGCATAAGAGAGGGATACTGTAATAGGTAGACCAATCTTCGACCAGAGATGATAGATGATTATTCCATTTACTCTGCACCTTAGTTGGCTGTATGGCAATCGATTTTCGTGAAGTATCGTAAGTAAATCTGGATTCAGCCGGTTTGCTCGTGCTCTTTCTCCCGTTGTTTGTCACTGATACTCTGCCTTTTTACTCGTTCCCTTTCTTGTTCTTTGTCCCACTGTTTGTCACTGATACTCCGCCACCGAATAGACAAACTGACTTTGTTTTAAAACTGTCTTCAAAAAACGCGGCTTGAGAACTGCGTGTATGGGCAAATGATCTGTCCAGAAACAGTCCATATAGACGCGCGCTTATATGCGAGCTTGCACACGAAAGGGTTAAGGTTTTGTGATATTGTCACTTGACCCTTACCGTTTATAACTCCAGAATGTTGTTGTTAAATGTGCGAAGGGATTTTAGCTCTTACCAGGAGGTCTTTAAGAGACTTGTCCTTCCTGTAAGCGACAATTGGAGGTTCAGAGTATATTTGACCGAGTCTATTGCTCTCAGTTATAAGGTGCCAATGTTTCATGAGAAACATTTTTAGGTTAGGCGTAGCTGGGTTGAAAGTCGTGATGAAAGGCAAAACATTTCTGGATGTTTTTGTTTTGTTTTGTAGCGCCTCGTTTCGTGATGAGAAATTTACTTCGGCTAAAATATTTTCGGCGAGTTCTCTAGGGTAGCCTCTCTCGAGTAAACGAGTTAGAAATTCTAGCTTTCGTAACTCGAAAGTTTCTTTAACTGAGTTTGTTCTCAGTAAACGCAAAGTTTCTCCTTTAATAAAGCCCCTCTTAACACTGAGAGGGTGACTTGAAGAGAAGTGCGTTTATTGAAACGTTTCTGTAGGCTTGTAATGTGTTCGAACATCCAAAGTTTTGTTGGCAGCGAAACGTGGTCCCTTGAAGACTTCAGTATCCAGGAAAACAATTTTTTCTGATGACACTTCGTGCGTGAATTTGATCGTGGCGTGCAATGAATTGGCGAAATCAATGAAATTTCTGATTTCGTTTTCAGGCAAAGTGCATACTGAGAGTGGAGTGTCACATTTGACTTTGGCTTATATCGAGGGGGTGGACGGTCGTACGTACGTACGGACATACGGTGACGTCATGGCCAAATTTTCTCGGATCAATGGGTTACCATATTTTCTTAATATATATATTTAGGCAAGCCTAAAAGCGGAGCTCCACAGTTCTTTCCTTATTCTATGGCATTTACCAATAAAATAAAATTAATGCCAAGACTCGAGCCGGCTCTAGTAAGGACTTTATATTGTGATTATGTGTCTAAATGGCCGGCAGCCGGTCAAGGTTGTAAAAACGCTAAATGGCCGGCAGTCCTATATTTCTGATATTTCCTTGACAAATTCAGAAAAACTGAGGAATTTATGATATTTTCAACAAAAGACGATATTTACAGACTTAACTATCGAAGTAACCGTTGAGAAAGCGATGCAGTTTTATTAACATAAACTATCAAAGTATAAATCGTCTAAATGACCGGCAGCCGGTCAAAATCTTCAAGCCTAATAACAAACGTCCATATTCCTTGACTCCTAGCCCTAATCCCTAACCTAAAACACACTAAATCTCCCCGAAGCACCAAGTCTAAGGAAAACAAAGCCCTTGAAAGGGAGCCCGAATCGGACTGCCGGCCATTTAGTGTTTTTACAACCTTGACCGGCTGCCGGCCATTTAGACACTTTGAAAAAGATAGTTTTAACTGTTTTGCTGCAGAGCCACAGCCACCATTCAAACATGTGCTAACGTACATTTTCGATTTATCATCGGCCTTTGCCACGTTGGATCAAGGGACTACATGACTATATGAGCATAAACGATTTTGCTTCATCACAGTTTAATTACATCCGATTACATTTCAATACAAATAGCATAAATCTCTAAACTATAGATTAACAGTCCCAGTGTCTCACTTTAAATCCAACATCACAACCGGTTATGTGCTTTGGCTAAGTCACAAATTTTCTAACATGTATCGTTGACATTTTAACCTCAACAAACCGAATATTCCACAACAAAACAAAATGGTAAAACCTCAAAGTGGGTACTCTTCGACATCACCCAAAAAAGAAGAAAAGTACTTTGTTCGCCTTGTTTTGACTGTTTTATGGAGTCATTTTTGTGATCTATAAGAGTAAAGACGATAGAAAACTGCTGTCTGTGTCCTTTGTACAATAGCACCGAAAAACATTAAGCGAAAAATAATGACTTTAACTTTTCGTTATGAAAAGTGACTGCGGCACGATAAGCTATGAATCAACTCAGGTGATCAACTGCAAATGGTTGAGAATGGCTTTATTCTTGACTTCGATCAACTACAAATATTGCAAACTACAAACGTTGACTACAAGTCGTAGGCGGTATTATTTTTTGCATCACTGTTAATGATAACATCTGCCTGGCAATGACAACAGACAAACAAATCGGTTTCAGAAAAACATTTGTCAATAAACATTGAATTAAAGACGAAGTTTTTACTGCAATTGGCCTTTTAAGTCTGCGATTTTTTAACTAACAACGAGAATTGCTGTGAGGGACAACATATTGCTGCCATTTCAAATGCTGGAGCTGTTAAAAATCGTGTTTACGTTTGTTGCTCTTAGCGAGAGTTTTCCAAATGTCAATCCGGCTCTTGTTCCTAACAATGCGGAGCCGAGAATTTCAGTAAACCGTCCGAACTTCGCTTGGCTTTTCTTCAACCAATTTTGTGCCCTAAAATGAGCAACAGCAGGGAAAACGAAGATTTTTAGGATCCAAAATGAAATATTGGATAGAAAACATTTGGAAAAAACACGAGCATTTTTTAGTCCAAACCAATTTGAGGTAAAAGCGTGAAAACAACAAAACGTAAGAAAACAAAAAAACGATACGAATGTCTCTTCGACGTTTCTCGTAGAAATCGGAAAAAATAAGACAAGTAACAAACTGAGACAAATCACTATTCAATTTTCTTGGCATAAATGTCCATATAAAAGACAAAACAGGAGTACTAACCTGCGCACAGTTTAAGTCAGTCAACAATCACTCCGAACGCAGAGCTTAAGCAGAAGCGGTCATTTCACACAAAATAAGTCTTATTACGTCTCATGCCTATCAAGGAAGCTTGTTCAATTAAGGATTTTAGCGGCAAAACCGTCCAGTTTAATAAACAGCAAGGTCCGAAGACAGCGTATAATTACTGAAACCTTGCCAGACCACACGATCTTTTCTCTTCATGCAAGCTTCTGCAGGCAAACACGAGGAAAAGCTGAAACTTCCTGACACTTGGTAATGTTTTTACAGCTTGACAAGAGACTCTCTCTTTTTCGCTGTTCCTCACTATAATTTCGTCTCTTTTCTCGAGCTTTTTGTTGTTTTTTCTCCCGTTGCTTGTCAGTACGATTCAGCCTGTTTACTCGAGCCCTTTCTTGTTCTCGCTCTCGTTGCTCGACATCACAATTCAGCCGGTTTGCTCGTGCTTTTTCTCCCGCTGTTTGTCACTGATACTCTGCCTGTTTACTCGTGCCCTTTCTTGTTCTTTCTCCCGCTGTTTGTCACTGATATTCCGCCAACGAATAGACAAAACTGACTTTGTTTTAAAACTGTCTTCAACATTTGGCCATGCAATTTCCCGCCACAAAAACGCGGGTTGAGAACTGCGTGTATGGCCAAATGATCTTTCCAAAAACAGTCCATATGGAAGCGCGCCTACATGCGAGCTTGCACACGAAAGGGTTAACTGGAGTATCACATTTGACTTTGGCTTACATGATGGGGTGGACGTACGTACGGTCGGTCGGACGGTCGGACGGTCGGTCGGACGGTCGGTCGGTCGGTCGGTCGTACGATGACGTCATAACCAAAATTTCTCGGATGGATGGGTTACCATATTTTCTTATCAATGGTGCTCCGCGCGCGCGCGCCTTCGGCGCGCGCGGAGCTCCGCTATCAATGGTGCTTCGCGCATCTTCAAGCCTAAACGGAGTGTAGCTCGACCAGGAAAAGAACAAACGAAAGCAGACTAGTCAATAAGTCTTCGGAACCTATCGTTCGGATTTCTTTCGTTTTTACAACGAAATACAGAATCGTAAAGTCGTAGTGTCCGGAAATAGGGCAACATACTATATATCATTTTAAGCGAATGATACAGGGTTCAACATTTGTTGAGCAACAAATGTTGCAGCTGCTGTTCAACAAATGTTGAACAATGTATCATGTGATGTTGAACGTTGTTGAACGAAAATCGAGCTTGGGTCTATTCCGTTCAACAAGTTGCTGCAAGATTTGTTGCTCAACAAATGTTTAACCGTGTATCATTCGCTTTATAAAGTTGATAGGGAACTGGGGCGAGTTTCAAAATTAAAGTAATCGATAGATTGACCCCATCACATGAAAGAAACCTTTGAGGTTGGTCGTTTGACCAAGTTTGATTCTTTTAGGTTGAACAGAGACCAAGTTACAAATGTCTCTAATTTTAAGGCTGCGTCCCCCAAAACCATATAAACTGTAAAAAAAAAAAAATGTCGATCAGTTTTTTGACAACTGTAAAATCCCGTCATCCACCTACTATTTGGAAATAACTGAGGTCAAAATCAATATGTTTGCTAACTTTTAAGAATATCATAGAAATCGTAAAAAAATACAGTTTGTATGGTTTGGGGGACGCTGTCACGAAATTAGAGGCATTCGTAGGGATCTTGAACCATGTTTCAAGGTCCATAACTTGGTCTCTGTTCAACCTAAAGGAATCAAACTTGGTAAAATGACCAATCTCAAAGATACCTTTCATATATCGATCACTTCAAATTTGAAACTCGCCCCAGTTCCCTGCGCAACACCGAAACGGCCTAAATATCAGTGTTTTCAGTCTTATTCTGATTAGGTGGATTAGCGCTTCGGTGCCTGCAAACTCAATATCAGCCACGTGTACTTAACTGAATTACTTACATTCACGTCACCGAACCCTGACAACCAAACAAACTGCACCACACTTTTTCAATCAGGAGCTTTTTCACACCTCAATGACGTACTTGTCAACGCGTTGAGCATGTCTACCATTAGTTAATGGTCATGTGACTTTACAAAAGCTCTAAGCACAAAACACAATTACCACCATACAAAACAGAATAAGAACACTGCCACGCTGAGCTAACAGTTTGCTTCCAAATTTTATAGTACAAGCTTTCCCCGTTTTAGAAATTGCGCTTTGCGACGTCACCCACACACTGTAGGATAACGTGATATTAGCAACTTTTTCCACCCGATTAAATTTGGTCAAGTGTAACGACACGCCAAAGTAATTAACCTATGAAATCAGTACACTTCTGACCGGACTCGGCACATTTGTGTTAAAATCTTCTGCAAAAGATTGGTCTTTTGAAAAAGCTTCACCGCAACAACTTGTAAACTGTAAACTCCTGAGATAAGGGGGTTATGCTAGAGAAATGGAATGAATTTAACTTGGGACTGTTGGAACTGTCGAGGATATAAAATCAGGACTACAATATCATTAGTTTAACATTCATTATAATTAATTCTCTTGGTCGGCAATAAAGCTGCAGATGAACTGTAATTAATTGCTAACAAACGTTATTCTTATTTTAGTATTTTTAATTGTGTATCAAAGACCAGAAAAAAGCAAAACAAAATGCTAAGCTAAGGTATGTCATATAAACAATACAAGCCATGAAGTTCTTTGCCTCCATGTATGTTTTGACTGTTGAATGCTACTTGGCTTTCGTAAACAGAACCACGTCAACCGCATTTAAGGTGGCTCAAAACAGTTTCCAGCACTTTCTAAGACGTAGATTTTGATGGGTCGTTATTACCACTCTTTATCAGTTGATGCTATAATCATGGTATAAAAAAACTGCCCCGAATCATTGGTGAATACGTTGGTATTATTTTTGAAAATTTAAGGTGGCTCTGAACTCCATGTACAGAATTTGTTTAAACTTTGCCAAAAGTTGTATCTCATTCTGCTTATCAAAATTCTATAATAAGAAAAAATTTCACCGTGCCGTTTTTGAAATATAAGCGCTTAAAGCTGAAATTAAGGGTGTTTTTAGCAGGTCACAGTGTTGCTATGGTCATCTATGGTGTCATGAAAAAAATACCAACGTATTCACCAATGATTGGGCAGTTTTTTGATACCATGATTGTAACATTAACCGATAAAGAGTGGCATTAATGACCCATCAAAATCTACGTCTAGAAAAGTGCTGGGAACTGTTTTGAGCCACCTTAACCTGAGCTCACAAGTTTAAATTCAACTTTTTTCTATGTCTACATCAGCATACAAAACAACGTTGTTAAGAATAAAAAGTGCTTGGGGGTTCGGGTAATCCAAGTTGGAATTGGTCACCAATGTAGCTTTCCCATTGCTGTCGCACCCCAGGTACAAAGTTTCGTAGTGTTGGTTTCTGAACATGGTGTAGCTCCAGAAGTACAGAGGCTCAAAACGTTCTTTGGGTCCAAGCTCGTTCTCATTTGAAAATTCCTTAAGCGTAAAAAAAGAGGTGGAAAATAGGCTTCTATTAGTTGAAACAAGGTTTAGAGTCAGTATCCCCTCATTAGTATTCAGTATTGGAGTGCTTTCATTTGAGCGAAGAAAAATAATTGTTTTTGTTTTGGTTTTGCACTGCTTCGTTCTGTGATTGGCTAAAAAAACTCGCGCCATTCATCAACCAATGAGAAGCAAACCCAATCGCGGCTTGCTTGCGCGCATTTTCCCGCGCTTGGCTCAATTCCGATTGGTTCATTACACTATTTTGGTTTGCAATGATTGGCTGGAGTAAAAATCAACAAAAAACTTAACAAACAGAATGGTTTTCAGAGTGAAAAGTAATGAATGAGTTGCCAATGCAATCGGATCTCATGCACAAAGTTGGTGTAGGGCATTCAAACGGTTCTATAACGTACAAAATGATTTGAACAGACCTTCGTAAATTGAATTGATCACGATTAATAGCTTTAGCCCACAAAAAACATCTTTATTATTCTTGGCCGAGTAGAATCTTAATATTTCAACGTGAAGAAGAAGGTTTTGCTTTTCTGGGTACCTTTCGTTGTCACAACCCCAGACAGCACAATGATCACCACTGGGCATATTTCCAATATTATTTGTATTAATGAGCTCAGAAATAAGCTAAACGTAGCCTGTACACACGCAAATACAACTGAAAATACTTTATTGAGTCATTTCCTTCCGATGTATACCTAATTTTGAAATATTTCGAGACCATTACGCGAGGTCAATTTCACAATTTCACAACTCTTCACCATACATTTTCTTCTAGCGACCGGCAATGTTTGCCCCCTGGCGATCCCTATATATAAGACAGGGATCCGATTACTGGCAACTCATTCATTCTCCTTTGCTTTGGTTTTTCTTGGGGTTGCTGTTTCTGCCCAAAACCAATCGTTTCTTGCCCGCACTCGGCTTCGGCTTCCCAAAATTACTTTCAATCCTAACTGGGTTCATTGTCATTGGTCAAAGTATACTTGCTTTCGTTTTAACTTACAACTCTTTCTAACCACCTAAGCGAGTCGTACAAGAAATGAAATGAAAGATATTTTTAGTTCCCATAAGATGCAAAATATCTTTCATTTCAACTCTTTCTAGGTAATAAGTAATGAATAAATAAATAACTTACAATAGCATGTACGTCGTTTCCCTTTCCACGTCCTCTCATAGCGTACTTTTTGTCTCCTTGTCTATCTTGGAAGATAAGACTTACCAAATTCCTCGCAATGTTGCTAGTAGTTATGACAGCTGAAATGTGAAAAAAGAAATTTAGGAGTACAGGGAACGTATAAGTGGCAAAGGAATGCTCGTTTGAACAACTTTTTGGTGAGGTTATCATGGACAACTAAATCTGAGTGTTTCTTGTTACCAAACGAAATTTTAAAATAGCCCAGTTTCTTCAAGGGAGTCGCGAAAAGAAGAGAAAGGAAACTGGAAAACTGAGATACGCGACGTTGAAAAGTATGCTGGGGAAGCTTCAAACGAAATCAGGAAGCGACAAAAGACAGTACTGTGTAACTTTGTGTAATATGAAAAAAAAGGGGAAAAAAAAGCAAAACAATAAATCCCAAGTATATTATACCGAAGTAACAATTCGGGTTTGAGAACAAGTCTCAGGGAATCGTGTAAGTCAAGGTCAAGCTACAAATGTGACTAGAATCCAATTTCAGTATCACTACCTAATTAAGCATGCAAGTTTGGATAACAAACTAATAATACACTTGAAAAAATTTCTCAGTTCTGATTGGCTAAAACGGAGTGCATTTTTAGTTAACACAGTGCAGAAACGTTTAACACAGTGCAAATTTACAACGATGATTTCCGAAGTTAAAACGAAGAGAGTGCCGGAGGCCATCCAATGCATTTCGAAGACCCGCGAAGACAGAAGAAATCCGAAGATTGTAAGAAACCTCGCGAAGTTTTCCGACGATCACCCGAATACTTCCAAGGATTTTCGAAGACCACCCAAATGTTTCCGAAGATTTCTGAAGATTACCCGAACACTTCCGGTGATCTGCGAAGCTTCTTTCAAGTTTCGGAAAATCGAGGGCAATGCCTTCAGCATACCTCAGTAGTCAATGTATGGTCTGAGGCTTTATAAGTAGTCTATTTTTTCAAGTGTATTATTAATAAGTAATCACATGATTTTTCTTGTGCAACTTGGAGTAAATAAGCACTTGTAAATTTTTTCAAAGACCACAAATTGCACTCGCCCTACGGGCTCGTGCATTTTTGTTGGTCTTTGAAAAAATTTACTCGTGCTTATTTATTCCAAATTGCACTTGAAAGCATGTGATTACCCATACAAAATCATCATATAATGCACTGTTTTTAAAACCTGTTCAGATGCTCTAACAACTTTTCGCAACTAGGACGATAATTGACGACAATATGCAGTTTGATCAGTAGGCACTTACTATTGTGGTCTCCTTCAAAACGCCCATCACAAGTCACAATAACATTCCCAGCTTGCCGTCGAATCAAGCTACCATTTTGTCTGCTGACAGGATTCCACAGTCGATAGTTGGTATTCTGCTTCACTGAGTGAGGCCTGATGAAGCCATCCCCTGTCTCTTCAGATGTCCCTGTTGCGTCAGATGTCGAGAATCTGCATTCAAACACCGACTTCTTGCAGTGGTTTGGCACCGTTAGAGCCACCTAAAACGGTTCTCGCAATTAGCCATGCGGTTTACGAAAAGCAACACGAGTTTCAAAGTCAGCATGCCGTTAACTTGTATCCAAAAACGTTTGGAAAATAACAAAAAGTGTATTTCTCTTTTTTTCGGTTTTGTTTGCCTTAGTGATCTTAATTTTGGAATATCTGCCGGAACTGATCAAACAGGGGATCCTTAATAACACATTTAGTATTCCCAGGAGCCCATATAGGGTACTGATTGGTTTAGGAGTTATGGAATATCTGTGGTTTTATATTCCAGGGCTTTCATTGGCTTGTAGCGGTCATTGAATATCTGTCATTTCGAGTAGTTTCCATTGGAAAGTGAATTGCTGAGAGTAAATTGAGTGCACAAGAAGAGTGGTTTAGGGCTCTCTTGTTTATTGCGTAGCCTCCTACGCAGACCTTCTTTTGGCTCGTCACGCAATATTGCGTGACGAGCCAACGGAAGGTCTGCGTAGGAGGCTACAATTCAAGTTTATTGCATCAGTTTACTTTAGATGGTTAACAGCGTGACAGTCATCCTTGACAGATACGTGACGAGTACGTAATAGTTCCCTTTTCCGTAATCCAAGGTCTACATCAATTATTTCTAGGCAAAAATTGTACCCGGATTAAGACTGGTTTATTTAATAAAAAAAACCTTTACTCAGATGAGAACTGATGTATTTAAACCAAATCTCGTCAGTCCTCGCTTTTATCACGTAAACATTTAATAAAGCCAAAGGCTTTTCCCTGATCAAGAGTAAATCTCGAGTAAACAACGCGACTTTTTTTGCTTCACAATACCCTTATAATTTTTTTATTTTATCATCATATGAATCTAAACACTGACCAGTGAATATTTTTCGGTTTGAACAAAAAGCGAATAATTTTGTAAAAACTTCAAAATCCTATTTCTTCTTTGCTTTTAATAAAATTATTATTTCCCTACCGCTTTTTGCATTTCGAACGACTACAGCTGACGAGACTTGACCTCGCTCTCCCGCCGGAAGAGTTGTTAATTCTGGTATGCGCCCAAAATAGTGACATTTCAGTTGTCTTCTGGTCTTTCTTACTTGCAGAGCAGGACAAGCCAAACATTCATTCCACTCTCGTGGGTTGGGTGTAAATTCTTTTTAATTACATTAAGGCTGTTAAAGGCCCAGCACCTTCATATATAGCTTCCTCAATTACCATCAAGTCATCTTGACGGTATCATATTTAGGAGCTATCGTGACAGTCCGGCTTCTTAGTTACCCTAACACGTTGTCGAAAATAACTCTTAGTGATCGCTCTTTTACATACGCGGCGCCAAAACTTTGGACCGCTCTTTCTTTGGACATTAGGTCTGAGAGCGCTGTTGCTGGTTTTGAGGCCAAACTTAAGACATATTTATTTCGTGAAGTGTTTTCGTGGTCGACTACATTGTCATATTATTTGCATGGTTACTGGGATTTTAACTCATTATTATAATAATGTTATCTTACCTTTTAGGGCTCCTGCTTTTAGATTATTTAAATAGTGATATTATTTTCTACGAATTTTACCTTCATATGTAATTTTAGGGTTAGTTCTTAATTTTTATTGTAATGCGCATTTTCACATATACATTATTATTTGATTCGATTCTGTTCAGTTGTCAAGTGTTTTACTGGGTATTGTTGATTGTGTCTCAGCACCTCCCCGCAGGTTAGAGCTGCCAACGCCAGCTTTCCGCAACAGGAGGGCAGTTCCAAGAATGACCGACAACTGTACACTCCCAAGGAAGTCAGGTACACCTACTAGCTTACCATACCAGGTCTTTGTGCATTATTATTGTTATATAGGAGATCATAATTTTAGTCTGTAGGCTTACTGTCTTATTCAGCACAAGTTGTAGAATAAAAAAAAGTGGCCTACGATGTGCTTCACTACTTCACGGCATGTTAAATAGCCTTTATTCCACACCTTTCCTCGCGTTTCGACTCACAAGCACTATCACCATTATTCTTTCTGAATATCGGTCTAGCTTTTTTGATGGCTGTTTCAAATACCTGTTTATCCTTCTTCGTTACCAAAGCTCGAATTTTGAGGTCGTCGTTGATCTTCTCGTCGTTGCCAAGGTTCACATAATCTTCAAAACCGTCGTCGTATCGCTGAAACGTGACATCTGAAGGGGAAACCTCATCCGCCAACACATCGGAGAAGACTCGTAGAAACAGATAACGCAATTCCCTGATTTCGCTTCCCTTCACGAGGGAAAGAATATGCTTAGTTTGGCAATAGGTCACGTGGACTCTCACCGTCGTAGCCATAGGTTGATCAACTGGAACGTAAAAACCCAGTACAATACAGCCTTAGCTTCATAGACACTGGCAATAGGCCTTGATAACCGAAGATAAGTGATATTTTAGGACGGGAAAGACACTATCGTTTTTGCTGTTGAAGACTGTTTCTTTTGGTTCAAAGTTAGTACAAAATTAAAACGAAAACAACAATATTCAACTGGTTTAGTAGAATTATCTTGATTGCTAACCTAACGAAAACAGTGACTTCCCAAAAGAATGCAGAACTATGTGAAACTAATGAAACAACCGGAAATCTCAAAACTGGAACCATCAGAAAGAGTTCATCGAGCTGATTTGATCATTTGCCTCAGGCTCAGTAAATTTCAGTTAACTATTAAATGTTGCGAATTTGTGGGTTGTTCCTACATCTACCTCCTTTGTCTTCTTCCATACTGAGATTTCGATCCGGCTCCCTTCTGTCCGTAAAGAAGCCGCAAGCCGTTCAGTTACTTTTGAAAATGAGGTTGTTTTTTGCTATTCTTTCAGGACTACACTCGGTATAACGGGGCGTACCGTACTATATGACGTGACCACTGTATGAATATCATACTATTGAACTCAAAAACGACGCAAACTTCACTTAAAGTGCAACACTAACAAGATAGCAAATGCAACTTACCTGGAAGGAAGAAGTTCTGAGCGAATATGGAGCGCACACTAACAGAGTTGTCTTGAAATGAACACGACTTACCCTCTGCTCGCCTCAATATTCAAATCAAAGTCATTATTTAAATTCTTCGTCACCGGAACAACAGTTATCCGGAAACTGTGTTGTTTTTAAAATGAATCGTCAAGTGATTTGATCCGTGAAATGTTTGGTTATTTAAAACGTCCTATCAAATACTGTTCGAATAGGAAGACTTGTAACTTCCTCTCTAACTCTCTCTTATACCCAGAGAGATTGTGCGCTAAAGATAAGGCCTTTGAGTCCATATGAGAACTTTGTCTCTTCACAATTCGTACAAATTCAGTCCATAAAACATCGCGATATTGTGCTGTTTTTAAAATGAATCTGTATTAGTCAAGTGTTTTGATCCGTTAAAATTTCGTGTTACAGACAGTGGGAACAGGAAATCTTATTATTTCCTCTCATGCCAGAGATTGTACGCTGAACGACGAGTAACTGAGTAATAGTTATCGATATTGTGCTGTTTTTGAAATGAGTCATTATAAGTCAAGTGTTTTTTCCCGTGAAATGTTTGTTTATTTTAAAATTTCCTCTTAACTTACTACTTCCTCAGCCTGGTCGAGCTCATGCCAGAGATTATAGGCAAAGGTAGGCCCTTTGCGACCATATGGCAAGATTTTTTTTATTCCCCCCGAATTTCTTACGTATTTTACATGACCAGGTTTATAAAACATCGCATGTTATTCAGTTTAAAAGAGTTTGCATTCATTTCATCATTGCACTGTTGACCTTAGTTCAGACCAGCTTCAGCCACCGACAAAGTCGTTGTCGAAGCATTCCCACGCCCAAGCTTCCAGGAATAAAGCACTGTTGTGTTTCCTGTTTTGAAAGAGTTCCTTGCTGTGATTGTTCCGGCGCTGATCCATCTGCAGTTTACTTCCGTTTAGTTGCAGCGACCACATTTTTTTCAGGCAATAATGGCGTGATAGAGTTTGTTCAGTCCTATTATACCAAACACTGTAGATGGAATGTACAAGGTGTTTTGTTACAGCACTCAATTAGCCCGGCAATCGGAAGCATAGTATTCTGTCCTTATATCCTACTATATCAAGTCACTGACCTGATATCGCACGATATCGGCAGCATATCAAGCTCGTTTGGTCTCACCATGGCTCAACAAAACTCGCCTGATATGCCGCCAAAGCGTACCAAAAAGGTGCGATTATTACGATTACAATCGAGAAGTACCAGGTTAAGTATTCCAAAAGATCTGAGATCAACCTTTTAGGATTCACTTCCAAATGAGGGAGAACAGTGGGTACCCTCAGGTGCTATCTCATCATGATGCACCTTGAATGTTTGAGTGCTTCGTTAACAATATGTAACCACCTAGAACCCCACGCCGGAAGTAAGTGGTTAAAAAATTTTGTGACGTCACCTCCGTGACATTCCAAATTACGTGTAGCCGCTCAGCACTCTACTTTATTTAGGTCACCTTGATACTCATCCAGTACGGTAAACAAACTCCGTCCCAGAACGGTTCTTATAAAGGAAAAATTACAAAAATATATTGAGAATAAGACGATAGAAAGCTTGGAACAATACAGGAAACATGCGGTAGAATACAAACGTACCTTAACAGTGACTCTACATACGACACAGAAAAAACTAGCAGCAGCGAAAAACAAAACTAAACAACCTGACTTACACTATAAGCAACGAGGCGAAAATGAAAAAGCTGCACAAAAAAGATTGGCTTTTACGTAATGAAACAAAAGGAAAAAACAAATAAAAGTGTTGAACCGGTTACGCAAATTTCCGGTATTTTTGAGAAAAATATCTTCGTGGAAAGGAAGTTAATTACCACGAGTACCTCCCAGAGCTCTTTAGAATTTGCAGACGTCAAAAATATTGCCCTCTGACTGGTTAAGAGGAAGTACATTTTTCTTGGAATTTTGAATTGTCAACTAAATCCGTATGGCTGGGGTAGCCTAAAAGTAGAGGTCCCTCAAACCTCATAAAAAAAATTAATAGAATCTTTGCCGGAGTGCCCGCCACATGTTTTAGCTTGAATTCTAATTAGGTAACAAAGGATGGGCATTCGTACAGGTAATCGCTTGATTTCTGAACTTCATAATGCTGTTGGTTCCTCCATATGTTAAACTAGGGTTATTTTTCGTAACTTAGATGGTTTCTTCAGCCTCTACAAGCTGTGCCTTTTTTGTTAATTTCCAAACCTTGGTCAACATGTCACTGTATTTGAGCGCATAAACGTCGTTTTCAGTGTAAAGCTTTTACATTGATCAGAGCCCCCAATATTTCCTTATCCCTCTCCCTAAAAGACCTTGAAGTTTAGCTTGATTTCGTATTCGCTGGTCATTGATTAGTCTCCTTCGCAGCCATCTTTAGGCTCGTCACGCAACGCTCCTCCCAGGAGCGTTGCGTGATGAGCCTAAAGACGGCTGCGAAGGAGACTAGTCATTGATAGTCGGCTTTGAAATTGTAACTAGCTAAGTTGACAGGCACGGCAAACAAATTTGTTTGATTTTCTTTTACTGGCATAGACTGATAAGTGAGGCTATGGCAATTTTTAATCCACTAACTTAACCCGATGTTTTCCTCAACGAGTGAAACTTCATGTACTGTCAATAAAATAGGCGCATGATACGGTATCTTGTATTGTCCACTCGAAGTCGCCGAAAAATAACTTTCATTCGGCATTCCATACGATTACTTTCTCAACTGCTTGATAACATTTACCAGTTGAGAAACAAAACTATTTTTAGTAAACAAGTTAAAAACACAACATTTCAAAATCAACGCGAAAACCCTTGCAAAACAGACCTTACAGATTTGAGTGGTCGAATCGGATTAGGACTAAACGAATATTAAATAGGCCATGTAGGCCATTTCCCAATTACCTCAGGCCACTTTTTCGAAGTCTAGGTGCTTATCCTTTCATATGCAAATCAATTTTCACTCACTCGCAAATTAATTAAACTCATTTTCATGTGAATGAAAATTGATTTGCATATGAAAGGATGAGCACCTGGACTCGCTTTGAAAAAGAGGCCTGAGGTAATTCGAAATATGGCCTATTAAATCAATACAGCCAACAGAAAAAGGAAAATTATGAGACAAATACTTTGCTTCTAACAATCTTCGCTTCGAGGATGGATTCTCCAGTGTGAAAAGCAATAAATCTAAGGAGCAAATCTTTTAATAATAACGTCAGTCAAGCAATCGAACAGTTATTCCAGCAGGCCTGAATCCTTGCCCTCTGATTTCTGTTCAGACGCAGTCATCAGGGACCGCGCAGGGGGAGGGGCCGCCCCCCCCCCTCCCTCCCTCTTTTTGTAGAAAAAAAATTCAGTAAAATGCATTTCCAGAAATGGAAAGTACTTTCACGGTCGGCTAAAGCTGGTGGACCTCGCGGGAAAAACATCCAAGTTTGACGTAATAAGTATACGTTTTAACCATTTCTCAAGGAACATTTTGGTAGAACAATTATGATGGTACCTTACTGCTCCCTACAACGGTGGGAGATTGACGAGTGCTCGCATTCTTGACCAACGCAAAAAATACGACTGTTCTGTAATCTATGCGGCTCCGTACATAAACAATAGTATGTTGTGTGACCTTTGGAATTGCTGGTCTCGCAGAAGCCTGAGTATCAGGCCCTATCGAGGAAGCGGGGACGAGGGGAAGGAAGAGAAGTGCCTGACACAAAGCCATTGATTCGCTTGTGTCCAACATCCAGATTCTGGATGTTACGCTAATTGGTCAAAAGACAATAAGAAACGTCACGTGAGTCAACGGGAAGTCAAGCTGCCAGCGCAGGGGTTACAGACGCCATATTGAAGTTTACTCTCATGACACATGACAGTTACCGGAAGCGATTTTGATTGGCTAATTATAACACGCGCTGTCCGGGGGTGGAAGGCTTCCGAGAAGCTGTTTGTGTCAGGCGTTTCTTCCATCGCTTTCTCGCTCTTTTTGCCTTCCCCACCCTAGAAACGCCTGATACTCAGGCTAGTGTTGCAGAGGTTATGTACCCCGTGACACCCAAGTTGTCAAAACATAACAAGTTGCAGTCAGTTGTCAAACATGTGACTCTGGACCGTTTATAAAAGCCTCTCCTTCGTCAAACTGGTTTACTCTCCATCGATTTGTCGGTGAAATTACAGAAAGAGATTAATATGAAGTTCGCCATAATCCTGGTTTTTACGTTGTTTCGCTCGAGCGATGCTTGGGGAATCAAGACAGTACCTGACTTGAACGTGACACAGTATCTCGGCCGCTGGTATCAGGTACCAAAACGTCATTGTGCCAAGTGAAAAAGTTGTCGGTTTTTGTCCACGTTTGATGTTACGACTCGGCCACACAATTAGGATTTCGTGCATACAATCAATTTATGCAACAACCCTTTTCTTTTTCTATATTCAATTTTCAATTGTTCAAGCGAAAGTAGTGTTTTTGCGATGATAAATATGCGGATTGCGTAACTACATTTGCTTAGTGTTGTCTGATCAACGATCATGTTGCTCAAGGCCTTATTTTTACAAGGTAAAGGCCATCCTTGTTCCTGAGCATTCTCCATATAAAAAAAGGCTCGAAAAGGTTACCATTGTTACCTTGCGGGACATTATGTGGGGAGTATTGCAAGTTCTTGGACATGCACGAGGGGTGGATTGATCGGTTAAGATCCTCTTTTAAAAATAGACGTTTCTGATTTCATTGTTTACATTGTTTACCTGCTCGGTTCGGCTTCGTGGTTCATGTTTTTTTTATTTGTTAAAAGCATTTGTTCAAACTGAAGTAACTCAATACTTCTTCTTGGGACGGGAAAACTTGCTGTCTTTCCGCTATCCTGAATTTTTTTTTTTTCAGTTTGGATTTTGCGCGAATGGGATTCGATTTTTGTATCATGTGATCGCTGTGGGTTTGATGATGTATAAAACAAGGCAACAACAGCAACAACAGCCACAAACACACTGAAACACGAGAACATCAACTGCCAAAAGAGGCAAACATTTTAATAAAGGTGTAACAACTGTGGAAGATAACACCCTAAACTGATTAATATATGAGCTCACAACTTAAGACCATCGCAAAAGTCGTGCCGAATTGCTCTTTCGTTGAAACAAATTACACTGCACTGATGTTAACACGATTTTTGTGCCGGTGCGCCCTTGAAAATGTAACACTAGTGTTTCGTGCTGGAACGGATTCCGTCCTGTTTCCAGGGTTATAACAACAGGTCTGATCCGATTTGTTACGCGCTTACTGCGTGGCGTAGGAGAATGAAGAAGGCGCACGTTACAAAAAAATTTCAGAACCTTTCAGAGCTATCGCCTGTTGGTATCAGCAAGACAGACGGCGCCAACCCCACGTTGTTATTGTAGAAAGATTATCTCCGGCGTTTTCGTTTCTTTCAGCTGAGCCAGACATGCTTTATTCGGATGATCTATGTAAAACGAACGATACCACTGAATGATACCACGAAAAGTAGACAACAGTTTAAAACGACGAGGGGACAAAGCTCTAACGCTTCAGAACATTTTAACAATCCGATTTCGACACTGAGCAGACCCGTAGACAGGTTCATTCGTGGGAGGGTGCGATTTGTCCGTGGAAACGGACAAACGGAGCGCCGTAGGCGCGAGCCTGTAGTGGGGTCCGGGGGCAATTTGGAAAAATTATTTTGTCTGAAACTGCATTTCGTGCGTTTTGAGGGCACTATGATTTGGAAACAGGCAGCTGAAAGCAAACCTAAAAATGTGAATATTAGGCAAATTTTTCAAATTCAAAATGTTTTTTGTTTCGCAAAGAAGTTGATTAATAATAATCATAATGTTGGGAGTGATGTCACAATTTACATGTAAAAGGAACAAAAATAGAAACAAATCGTTTCCGTTTGATAATAATTTTCAATGCATACCCTGGTCGCCAGAGGTTATTTCATTCGCTACACGGCTTGTTTTGTGCGAATACTGAGAGTCGCTCGTTCTTCCCTCTTTCTGTCGCCTGTGTTGGTAAGAGGAGAATAACCTCTGGCGTCCAGGGTATTCAATACTATATTTGTTTTCTTTTTCTTTCATCAGATGTACGCTGACCTCGCAGTTATGGAAACTTTTGAGAAAGATGCGGTTTGCGTGACGGCAGATTGTGAGTAGACGTGATCAACTAACATCTAGAATGAGGAACACACAAGTGTCTTATGTTGGGGGAGTTGGTGAATAGATAAAACCAAACGCCTTTTACTGCAAGCATGTCAACTCGGACAGAAACTTAACAAAATACTCTATAGAGCGGTTTTAATTAAATACTAAAACAATCACTGTAACCAATCACAACAGAGGCAAACAGCGCAATAAACCAATCAGAACACGAGGCAGATAACTGCAGCCGAGTTCAAGCGCGGGAAAATGCGTCCACGCAAGCCGCAATGCTTCCCATTGGTTGAGAAAGTGGCGCGAGTTTTACCAACCAATCAGAGAGCGAAGTCGATGTTACGCGTTGAAACTTTTAGCTGAAACTTATGTGCAACGACGCAACAAGACCGAGCGAGACCAGTTTCACGAAGTGGTGTTACACGGTGAAACTCTTGTTTTTTATCACCACTGCGATCGTTGCGATCATCGCAGAAGTACAACGCGGGTGTACTTTTCGTCAAACTTGTCTCACAACGGAAGTTCGAAAACGATTCACGAAACCGACGATGTTACACAGAGCAACGCCTGCTGTAACTTGTTTCGAACTGGAAGCGCCATCTGATTGCACATAAGTTTCAGCCAAGAGTTTCAAAGCAAAAACCAAATCAAACGAGACTTTCCGGCACTCATTTGACAACCTCTCTCATCTGTCGCCTTCTGACTTTTTAGCAAAAGAGCGTGCGCTAAGGGCCTTGCTTAATTATTTCTATTTACTTTTTGAAAAGGTTAAAATTACTTTCTGTCTCATTTCAGATACTCTTCGGAAAGACGGCAAAATCGGTGTGCTGAATAGCGAAAGGCTCAAAACCGAGACAGGGGACAGCAAAACTATCACGGGTTATGCTTACATACCAGATCCCAATGAGCCTGGAAAGCTGAAGGTTCATCTGGAAGGAATACCTCTTGATGCCGATTGTAAGTACATGAAAAAGATGCACGACATATAAGGAGGCTGGATACGTTATAATTTCCTCCACGGAATCAAAACCAGTAGAGCTACTAACTTTTAGGATTTAAGCCTGGTTTACACTTGCGACATAACGACACAACGGGAAGGTCACGCAAACGAAAAAAAAGTACCTCGTGTTGACGTTTTATGTCTCAAGTGTGAACAACACATCATAACGACATAGTAGGACATAATAACACGAACATTTTGACATAAAACTGATCTTTGCTTTATGTCATTATGACTACATTGTTATGTTGTTATATCAGTGGTGTGAACCAGGCCCTATAAAACAGACGCAAAGAGTTCTCAAGTGTGACGTCACAAAAAATTAAATTTGTGAAATTATGGGATTGGGCGCCATTTTCGAATGGAGTATCCTTAAAAAAGGGTCCTTGCCAATAATTAGCTCTTAATTGTAATTCCCAGCCGAAATAAAAAAGATTGAAATTTGATACTGCCCCAATACACTGCCCCAATTTATAATTTTGAGTCAGTTCTAAACTGAAGGAACTGAAACAAATTTTGAAGGGTTTGTATGGGATGCCATCGAACTTTGATGCCTTATATCTCTACCGAGAATTGCAATTCGGAGCTAATTTTTGGGATGAGGGCGTCTCTTAGGATGCTCTATAAGAATATGGCATCATGTTCCATAATTTCAACAATTTTATTTTTGTGACGTCATCACTTTAAGATGCTTAAATGAACTAATGACATCAGCATTTGTACTCACTCAACTGAAGAAAATTAAAACGACCAGCTACAAAAACGAAAATAACTGACTGCCAACCCATTCATGCAGTTGTATTTGGCAATTTGGCGCACACAGTAGTTCGCGCGACGGAGAAACCTGGTCGAATTTGAACTTTATAAACGTCTTAGTAAGTTCTAGCCTGTGTAGCAAGCGTTCCCGTTCGAACGAAATTTTTCCCATTGTGGCCGCGCGTAACTTCGTACCTGCTTGATCTGGGTACGAGATTAGTCCGCGCGAAAATTGACAACTTTTCAGGCTCTCTCCTCAATTTTCGTGCGGGCCAGAATGGGATAAAATGAACTAGTTCGAATAGGAACGCTTGCAATGCAGGATAGTAAGCCGGTTCTAGGTCGGTTTGAATGCTGTGCACGTGAGTGCTGTATGTGATGGATCAAATGCAAAAATAGCAAATAAAGTACTCGTACTTAACAAATGATGTTGAAAATGAAAGGACACAAGCTCTTTCAATAAAGAGTCCAACTCTGTTGTTCAAAATGACGGACTACGATGAATCGATGATGATCCGAAATCCAATTCGGCGCCTTGGGAGTAGTGACGTTAAAGTGACCTCATTCTACTCAGCTTCTGCTCCATTCTCGTCCCCAGAGCCCTCGGTTCTTTCGTTCAGTGCCGTTGCTGTCGGCGCTAAACAGAAACAATCGCGTCCCCTCAGGGGACGAGACTGCTTCTTCCCCTCTATATCCAACAACTCATTCCTTGCACAACCGCTTAAATGAGTTAAACAACGACTATTCGCTTTTAAATATATCGGTTTGATCCTTTCTTTCAACAGACTGGGTCGTGAAGTTAGGTCCCCCAACGTTTGGCGAGCAGAATCAATACCAGTATTCCATCGTGACGGACAGGTTGAAAATCACCTTGTTTGTGCTTGCAAGGGACGTGAACACCTTCAAAAGCCAGTACGATGAAGAAGTAACGGGTTGGCTCGAACAGAACGGTTTCACTTTCTACTGGAACAAACCTAAGGCTACAATGCAGGACGGGGACTGCTTGTACCCGGAATAAAAATCATCGACTGGTAACCCCAGTTGAAAGTTCTGATGAAGTTAGAATTACAGTTTCATCCAAGTTCTAAAGACAACTGTAATACATTAGTAGTTTGCAAAATAAAGATATTATACATTAGTCAATCTTATGGCCAACTGTTCCTTTAAAACTCCTGATCCTCGTATCCATTCGAGGGATTGGGAAGATTCCATGAGCTTGGATGGCCAGAAAAACCCTTTAAAGACGTATTGGTATTGGAGACTGACGGTCTCCCTTGGAAACGAGCTGACTTACCAACTTTGCCCCATTTTCCTGTTTGGGCGGACGTTTCGCGCCAAAATTGAGAGCGGCGTGAGCGGCGAAACGTTCCATAGTTCATGTTACCACAGTACTGGTGTGGGACGTTAAAGAACCCACACACTGATCGGAAAGAGTAGGGTACGTAGTGTCCGGTGTGATGGTCTATAACTTATTCTGTTCTGGGGGCACCTGTGCTGATCCTACTATTCATTCTAATAAGATTGTAAACTGCGCGGCTGCAATTTGTGCCTAAAAAGGCAGTCTGACAAAGTTCCCCATAAACTGTTGTAAAGCGCTTTGAGCCTTGGGATAAAGCGGCATAGAAATCCTCATTATTATTATTTATTATTATTACCTATGGGTAATAAAGTGAGCAGACTGCAAGAAATTAATTAAGGGGGTAGTTTCTAAAGAAACTGTGATACTGCGTCGGTTGGGGAGTTGTACATAAAAATTTGGTTTTATCAACGGAGTTAACAGGAATTCTAAAAGGTGACGTTTTCGTCAGAGCGAAACGAGGAATTATGGGTTGTGAATAGTTTATATTGTGGAGGAGGAGCTACGTTATTTGTGGTAACATGGCAAAGTGAAAAATAGGAATACATTGCTTAAATGAAAAGCGTTCGAATTCGTTAATACCGTGGGGATTACGGGTGCCGATTTGAAAAATGAATTTTTGTTCTGGACTTTTTGCGGCTTTCCGTCGTACCTTGATGTAGGGAATTTGTCCTAGTCCATTGGTTGGGTCAACAATACAACTGTGATTGGCTTCAGGAAAAGCGGAGTTTCTCAGGTGACAGCACAGCACGGAAATGAGGTTCAGTATTCGTGGGACCAAAGGTTATTGTTTTCCTCTAGGTGCTTCGCGCCTCGTGGATGGATAATTTCCCTCCTCCAAACAAAAAAAAAATAACCTCTGGCACCCAGGGTACTATAGCCTTCTTTGCAGACATCATTTCGGCTATTTGCGTGAAGAGCCAAAAGAAGCTCTGCGTAGGAGGGGTACTAAGGATAATGAACTGGTTGAACAGCTTGCGTGACAATATAAATTTATATGAGGTGAATAGTGATTGGTGATGACAGAAACTTGTCAAAAGAAATGGTTTTTCGCATTTATTTCAAAAGTAAAAAAGCTCCTCTTCCCATTCTCTTTGAAAATTGTTGATTTAAGTCTTCTCTATTGAATGGTGAAAAACATGGTATTTGCATTTTCCGGCCAAATCCAGGTATCATGATACTTAAAGTTGTCTGTAATCGGCACGGCCAGGGGAGGAGCATTGGAAACAAATGCCGGGCTATCGCTATGTTCATGCATCAGTTGCGGACTCAACTACCGAAAAATACAACACCACAATTGTTTAGAAAATATCTTAGAGGTTTCAGTTTAAGAGGAAAGGATATATTATAGGAATTGAGCGAAGAAGTAATGATGCCCTTTAAACCCTGTGCAAAAATGGCTGCCTTTTGTTCATATTCAAAATAGCCCAACCACCCTCGTTTTTGAGACAAAAATTTTTAAGAAATTTGTTATCCCGAGCGAGGTTAGGGCCCGTACGCACTGGGCTGAAAAGATTTGTTTGGCTCTGACAATAATCTCGATAAATTTTGTCTCCACCAAATTTTGAATTTGCTAATCGCGTACGCACTTCAAAACACCAAAATATTTATTGTTATTATTATTATTAGTTTTAATAACCTTAATTGCGGGCTTCTGCTAAATGTATAGACTCAAAAAATGATATCCAATTTCCTTTATTGTAATTTTCAGCCATTTTAACGCCTGCAAATTGTAAAATACAATACAGTACAATACTATAGTTTATTCACATTTCCATTCTTACATAACATTACAATGTGTTCTATATTTTAGAGAGAGAGAGGAAGAGAAATTAGTTAGTTACAAAGAAGCTAAAATATAAGTTATATACAGTGAAATGCCAAGCATCTAAATAAACCGTTAGGTTTTCTAGTTAGACACTAGACCTGCTTAGTATCATAGAGTATGCAGACATCTATACACACACAGAATAAGAACGAACAAAAGACGCACTAAAACACTAAATAAATAATGACTGAGGAGAAAATCAAATTGAATTAAGTTTGCTTCGACAGCAGGTATTGTTTGACTTTTTTTGGAAAAAAAAAACAGAAACTGAGGTTTTTCATTTCAGTTGGCAATGGATGCCAACAGTCGACTGCCAAAGCTGATATTGTTTTCTTACCAGCGTTGGTCCTAAAACGTGCTTTGTAAAAATTACCTTTTGCGGCATAGCGGGTATGGTAAGAGTGAACATCACTGGCATAGTGAAAATATTCATCAAATATACTTGGGAGCTGCTTTTTATGCCACTGATGGGAGAATTTAAGAAGTTGTAGTTTTGACGCTTGACAAAAAATTGTCCTGCTTTTGAAGTTCGGTAAGCCGGCTTCACAAAATTTTGGTGGGACGAAAAACGTCGTTTACACTTGCAGAACAGAACTGATGACAACTATTTTTGCAAAATGTATAAACACACAAATTCGCCAAGTGCGTACGGGCCCTTAGTTGGGCTATTTTGAATATGAACAAAAGAATAATCTAAAGACAACATTTTGGCATAGGGTCTATATGTATCATGCAACTGTTAAGCAGGTGACTTTGATGTAAACGGAAACTGTCACTAATTGATACCTTCGCATTATTACTGAAGCAGGTGCAACTATACAATCGAGACTTACGGTTTACGTCATAACATGGGCCGACTTTTCGAGCAACGGAAGAAAATACTTTAGTCATTTTACTGCGCTCTGGAAAATAACAACACATTCACGAGGCTTTTAAAGTAGATTTATACGAGAGATGTCAGAATTCGTTTTCTTTTTCATTTTTCTTTTCATAACTCGCGTAGATATGGAGCAAACCAAACTTGAAGCTGATGGGAACAATGGAGTCAAGAAAGCATTCATGCTCAACTCAGGGACTCGACTGTCGTACGGAAACTTCAAAGTTGATCAGTTTCACCGTCTTCAAGTCTCAATCGGTTCCTCGAGCAAAGTGAGAAGCTCCACCGACTGTGCTATGAACTGTCTTAACAGTCCGCCATGTTCGTCTTTTAATGTCGCCTTGACTCCCACTGATTCAAACGGAAATTTCCGATGTGAATTGTTGCGCGAGGACCAGTACAGGAGACCAGAACAACTAGTTCGATCACAGCAATACCACCACTATAGTTTTAAGGTAGGTTTCCCTCCTTTCGGTTAATTCATGCTGTCCAAAATCAAGCTACTACTGTGTTTCTTGCTGTTGAGTTTGTCCTAAAAAGTAAACATTCGCATAAAACAGATGAAAGTGGTGAGAGCGCTCGCCTCCCACCAATGTGTCCCGGGTTCGATTCCCGCGCTCAGTGTCATAAGTGGGCTGAGTTTGTTGGTTCTCTACTCTGCTCTGAGAGGTTTTTCTCTGGGTACTCTGGTTTTCCCCTCCTCCTGATTTGATTTTCAGGGCCACAGAGTCATCAGTGTCTTAGGATTACTGTTAAGTGTTTCACCCTCTTTAAATAAAGCTCATTATTGTTATTATTATTATTAGATAAAAAGCACTGATTTCTACCGATATTTAGTTTATGTTACACAGCCAATTTTCACATTCCGCGAAATTGAAATCTTTTAGTTGGCAAATGTTTAATTTTAAAAGCAAGTGCCGTAAATTTCGAAATTCAGCACGGAGTAACTTGAGAATGCGGGCAAAATCCAGTGTACACAATTGAGTTCCATGCTCTAACTTTGTATTGCGGTCCGTTAATCTCAAACTTTTCTGAAGCGTCGCCGACTTAAAAACCCCATTTACACGCTCTAAAAAATCGGCGCGGCACGGCACATCTTTGGCACCGTGTTGACCATTTTTTAACCTGCGATCAGGCGTTTTTTTGTTTTCGGCGAATGGGAAACGACAAAAATGAACGCCTGATACATTTACTTTACGAGTCGTCTGCCGCCCCTCGGATGCCTACCTGCCAACACCGATGTTATGATGCGTCATGCTATAATTGTCGGCCAATGAGAATTTACCGGACGTTCACGCGGCTTGAAGAAACGAGCGAAGGCGCTTCCATGGCAAGTTGTGGAGATGTCGTTAGCGAAGTCATCGTAAATAGACCCTTCTCCAAAATGGCTACTATTCATTCTAATAAGATTGTAAACTGCGTGGCTGCAATTTGCGCCTATGAAGCAGTCTGGCAAAGTCCCCCAAAAAAGTGTTGTAAAGCGCTTTGAGCCCTTTGGATAAAAGCTCTATATAAATCCTCATCATTATCATTATATTAGCTGAGAAAATGTAAGTTGAAATTTGATAAATTTACGGACGTTTGAATGACAGAGGGTATCCTCAGCTACATTTGACTCAGCGCTGTATCGCAGATTGTTTACGCTCAACTAATACAGAGAGATTCCTGGAAAGTGATTGTGCCTTGACGAGGGAAAAAGGTTGATGAGAACCCTTCACAGTCACAGAACACAAAACGAAAACAGAACATTTTGTTAACAAAACAAAGCAATGGCGCTAGACTTGCTGAGAAGTTCTGGTGAATTTCTTTGACTTTCTCTGTAAAAACAACAACGCGAGCTGACCAAACGCGTGTTTTAACACGTAAACCGTTTGAGGTGAAAAGGACTAGGTCGAGGAAGGACGTGGTAAGTTCTGAGTTCAACTACTTTTTTTTTTTCATTTTTCAGACTCCGTGCTCAAGTTTTCCGTGTAAACACAACGCCACATGTGTTCCGAAATACAGTACCAACGAGTACCAATGTGTCTGTACTCCAGGATATAGAGGAACCCACTGTGAAACAGGTGAGGAACACTGGTAAGTCAACATATTGGCCAAACAAATTGAGCAGGGCTACAAACATCAACAAGACCTGAACAAGGAAGGTAAAAAGGGGTTTTCAGCAATATCAGTCTGTCTATCATGACTGCTTTACACCTAAATTGGCGAAAACAAGTCTTGCTGAGCACTGAAAATTCCTTAACCTGCGTTAAGGACATCCCGTCAGTATGAGACAAGTATACACTTAAATTAACTCGGTTTTCACCGAGGTCTCGAGTGGCAAGTCCGGCTGCACCGCAGGCTAAAGCCTGGATTCCATATGATCGCAGACGATCGCGGATCGCAAATTCCAAAACGGTCTGCGATCGTCTGCGATCATATGGAAACACCCTTCTGCGATCGTCTGCGATCATATGGAAACACCCTTCTGCGATCGTTTGCGATCATATGGAAAGGCAGGCTTAACAATTCCTTAGTCTGAAATGTCAGCCGTCTCATTGCCTCCACCTTCCTCTGTCAGTCCACAAATGAAACAGGAAGTCATTTGACGTCATTTATCGTAATTAGTGAGTTTTTAACAGATAACAGAATAAGAAATAATTCAAGTTTTTTTCAAAACAAGTTTCCCTAAAGCTTAGTTCCCACTAGCGACATAAGGATCATAAGCATAATCATAATCCTAAACATGAACATAAGCTTCTTATGTTCTAGTGGGAACGGTTTTCAACAACACTCGCTATCTTTTCCTCGAACCTAGCCGCCATCTTGAAATGAACCGACTCGAAAGTACTGGACCTAGACTTTCATTGGGCAAAATACAATGACCCCGTTGCGTCATTATGTTTCTCATAATGATTTTCTTTATGATTTTCGCGTTCCCACTACAAAGAAAAGCAACATAGTCATAGTCAAAGACAATCATAATCATAAGAAAATAGTCGATCATTTTCTTATGATTATGATTATGTTGATCATAAGGGCGGCTATGATTATGTTGCTAGACGTTCTCACTAAGACATAAGCGACATAACAACGTTATGTTCGTGCTTATGATTATGATTATGATCGTTATGCCACTAGTGGGAACTAGGCTTTATCAATTCAGAAAACTCAACTGAGAGCGAATTGAAAGTTTCTTTTAAATTCAAGACCTGTTCATCGAGTTAGAGCTGTAGATGCCTGATTCGGTATCCATCTAAAACAGTTTATAACTCAAACAAGATTAGCTGGAATTGTTGCGACATTAAGCCTGGATGGACTCTTGTAAAAATGTTGCGGGGATTCTGAGACTGCAAGCCGGTCCCTCTTTCTTTCTGCTCGCAGTCTATGCCGGGATAAGCACTAAAAATGTAATCCAATGTTACGGCATCAAAATTATTGCACAAATTTTCTGCAGATATAAACGAGTGTTCCAGTAGCCCTTGTTTAAACGGAGGAGAATGTGTTGATCAGGTCAACGGATATGCCTGCAATTGTTCATCTGGATTCTCAGGAGACATTTGTCAGATAAGTAAATATTCCAGTTAACCCCCGCTATAAACGCTCTTAGGATTTTCACAAGTTACATGGTATACTATTTTAATTTAGTATCATCCAGCTAGTGGACTAATGCCAATCCTGCATTTTGATTGGCTACGCTACTAGAGGACTATTAGTAACAGTCCTCGAGTAGCAATCGAGCATGACAGGACGGAAATCGCGTGCACTGTAAGTACCTCCCGTTGTCCCATACAAATCCTTAGAAAATTTTTCTAAGGCTTTGTATGGGCTTTTATCTGGAGTGTCTGGTAGCGCTCCAGGTTGCTCCATTAGTGCTTCCGCAAGGCGTCATAATCTCGCCGCATTGTGACAGAAATGTCGTTTAACTAAAAGTAATCCAGAACACCAGCAGACCTATGCATGTCTCAATTTTCCGCCGAGGGAATGTTACACATCAATAACACGTCGTCGCTTGTCAAACTTTGTCAATGAACAGGACGGTGAAGGAATGTTACGCATCAGTAACACTTCATCGCTTGTCAAACTTTGTCAATGAACATGACTCCACTCACGTAATCGGCATAGGATGTACTATTATTATACCACTGATAAGGGAACTGATCTAAGAATTCTGTGGCAGGTCGGATCTGGAACGCGTGGAAAATGCATTTCACACTTAAGAAAATTTACACTTGCAGTATTTCAATTGCGTTTTTTTTTTTTGGTTAGTCCTTGCATAAACTTTGTACCCTGTTTCATCTACAATCTTCGTAGTTGTACATTCACTGCGATCAAAGCTTTCCGGTTAATTTTTTATCGTTTTATCCCGTTGAGATAAGCCGCCGTCCAATAGAACATTACATCGGTATGGAAACGCGGGCACACACACAGGGAAAGTCATGATCGAGTCCCGAAGGCGCCAACAAAAAGCGCGCGCCTGGCAAAGTAATCGTGCCACGACAATCTCGAGAAAATACAATCGAAGAAAACGCAGGATGCGAAATCGAAGGAAGAAACGTAAACGACTGTCAAGGACAGCCAAGGAAAGGGAGAACAGAGAAATGAGAACTCAAAAGGAAAGATGCATATTCTCGCGCGAAGGAATTGGCGCGAATTTATTATCGCAAATGGAGAGCATTAGCCGAACAGAAGAAAAAGACCCTGGACATAACCAAGGTAAGTCTCGGTTAGCGTCAAAATAGAATAAAATAGGTATCGGGAAATGAGCAGTTGGTCACAAAAAACAGTATATAACCGAATTGAAGCTGGGCATAATTATTACTAGCATTGTCTTGCCATGTTTGTACAAAACTTCCCGGGGTTGACATCAACAAAAACTTATGGGGGGAGGGGAGAGTGTGACCCTCAAACTTCTTCTCCTTCTTATGATGAAATGGCAGGGAATCCCCGTCTGAAATGGCCACATTCTCACATGATTTAGCGGGAATTCATTCATTTTTGTTTGCAGACAGACATGCAAAGCTTTCGACTGAAAAGGACAGCCATTGCGTTTTAAGCATTTTCCCCTTCCATCTGGCTATGAAGTGTTAATCTTGCCCTTCTAGGGTTAGCACTGGTCAAAAAATGGCCAGGGAAAGAAATTTCAAGGTCAGGAAAAAGTCAGGGAAATTAAAGTGTTTACACCACTGAGTTTCATACCATGCGTGAAGAAATATTTCTACATTTTGGATCTTTTTGGTCAGGGAAATTTTTTTTATCATGGATAGGTCAATTCCTTGATAGTCAGGGAATTTTTGCAAGTTTTGTTTGTGGCAACCATGCCTACCCTCTATGTATCTCTATCAACAGTGCCCTCAGGGCACAGGGTAACTAGCATCTTACACTTCAACCTGTTTTTTTTATCAGAGTTAAGTCTAAAATGAATACATAGAATACTTTGTTTGGGACACAAGGAGAGGCTTGAAGAAGGCCAATGAGCCACAGTTTATTATATGACAGGGATAAAGTTTGCCATTTAATTTATTCAAAATGAAAATTACAATTTTCTTGATTGTGATGGGTTTTAAAAACTACCCTTTTGCACTAATTCACTTGCCAAGTTGTTATGGGACAGTTAAATTAGCCAATCACTTTCAAAGTTGTAGTTTAAATCAACCAATCACAACCTTGGTTTCAATCACCATAGCAACATTGCACAGAGTCTTAAATTGGGGCTATCTTCAAAAGGGAGAATTGGTTTCCCTTGAACAATGACAATATTTTAGTGTTGTTCTTTTATTGGAAATTGATTTGAGATTAATTGGTAAAAGGACTTCATGTCTTCCAATTTGTTATGTAATCATACTAACGACAAACAAATCGGACTCTCGCTGACTCCCTCATAATTATAATTACAGACTGAATACCAGTCAATCGTATTACCACTTATGACACAATCTAGCTTGTGAATCTTATTAAGCTGACCAGCTTCACTTTTCCTCTGTTTATAAAATAAAATATTGCTTCATTCCAGATTAGAGATGGGAATGCAAAATCAGGACCACCCAGTGGCAAATTCACCACTGTTAATTTAATTGATCCATCTGAGCTTCAACCAATCAGTGAAAAGGAATTAATACTGGGACAGGGTTCATATGGCTGGTGCATTTTAAAGTCTTTCACAAGATTAAAGGTTCTTATGTCTGATGTAAAGCACTAAAGAGATGGTAAAGGAGGCACAAATAATGCAGGCTCTCACACACAAAAACATTCCTGCAATAATAGGCATCCAGCTTGAAAGAGAGCCCATATCTCTAGTGATGGAGTTCAAAGGGGAAGAAAATACATCCATAACAGTCAGTAAACTATTGTATTGCAAGGAATCCAATGGTATATTAGAGAAAGTTAAAAGTTCACTGACACAGGGTTTTCATTTGAGGCCGGAGGCCGGACGTTTCGTCCGGTCGTTTGCCATTCCACGTCCGGTACTTTGAGATCAATATTGGCGATTTTTTTTACTACTGTATTATTCACGTCCGGTACTTTCAGAAGTATGTCCGCTACTTTACAAAACAGTTGAAAACCCTGACTGACAAGCAAAGACTGGCTGATCATTTGTCATGATATCACAGATGCTCTTGCTCACATTCACTCCAAAGGCTTTCTTCATTGTACACTGTACGTGATCTTAAATCAAACAATGTTCTTGTTTGTGATAAACATGGCCAGATCATAGACTTTGAAAAGGCCTGTGACAGCTAGTTCATTTCCTCCAGCAAAGAAGTACACTTTTCACTATGGCCACATAATTGCTCCTGAAGTTTTGAATGGCACCCATTGCAGCAAAGCTAGTGATGTTTATTCCCTTGGCCAAATCCTGCATGAAGAAGCTACAAAGCAAGAAATTCCAGTGTTACTCATCAATGCTCAAAACTGCTTGGACATCAACACCACAAGGAGACCAACAACAACAGGACTTTATGGCATTGCTGGCCTCTTTAATATGTAGTCTTTAGGGGAAGTTAATTGATTGCTAAGGGCACCAAAGGCAATTCAGGAATAAGGGGGATAGGGGGTTAAATGGAAAAATATTTAATTGAGAATGATTCAGTGGGCTAGTAAAACAACAAGGGGAGGTTATTGTGCTATTTCACAGTATTTACTTTCGTGTAGATATTCAAGAAGTGTATTGCTGGATGGAGATGACAACAAAAGCCACCTGGCTTTCTTTTAATTGAGGACCTTCCTATACACAATAGTTATGACCAGTTTCTATACTTAAGAACACACTATCCTATAACGTAACCTTTCCTTCTAGCGATGAAGGCCTCCCCTTGTACATGTAGTTTAGGTTGTAAGAAACATAGAAAGTCACAATATATTTCTCAGCAATGTTTCTCAGCTTTTTGGCCATGACAAGTCCAGTGATGTACATGAAGAGCCTAAAGATTGTCCTTAAGTTGTTAGTTCTAGTATAGTATTTTACTGTTTTTAGAAGTATACCAAGTAAAGTTTAATGTATAGATGAATCGATTAGATGACACAACAATTGTTGTCTTCATTGAATTTATATCTCTGATCAAGGAAAACATATGAAAAGGTTTTATCTAAGATAGGCTTCTCCTAATTGTTCTCACGGCAATAACATGGTGAAATCAGTCTCTAATCAAAAGCCAAAACTCAAAGGTTTTACCTGGATGCCAGGTAAACAATTAGAAAATAAATTGCAAAATGTGTACTAGCATGTTTTTGGTTATCCTGTACCATGAAGGTTTCATAGCTTGGAAAAAAAATTGCTTTCTTGAATCAAGTATGAGCGGTGTTTAGTAACTCTGTGTCAAATTTTGTGGTATAGTTTTCTTTAATAATAACTAATAATTATTATTGCATTTCCATTGTTAGATTTAAGCTTTCCATTGTTTGACTTTAGCTACAAACTCTAAGGGCCAATTTCTTGACCAGTTGGAAGTAAAATTAATTATAACTTGCTTGCATGCATATCTAAAAGTAAATAAACAAAGTTTAAACTGGGTGGGTTGCCTTAAGAACCCATCTGTTCTGGTGTGTTGTTTTCTGGGTTCTTAGAAATAAGTGCAGCATTGCACATCTTCCTTACACTGGTGCCATGATGTATAATTATGTAAACAAAGCTCAAGGTAATTTTGGATATCCTATTGCTGTGTTTGTTGGGCCAAGTTTGATAATGATGCTCTGAGCCAATGAAGAAGAAAGATTGATTTCTTGAAGATGGAACACAATTTAATCATGTCTACTTTTGGCAAAACTTTATAGAAAAGGCAAAGAGCGAAATGCCAGTAGAATGTAGATTTCCCTTTAATAGAAGGAATTTCTTTCATTAATTCTTGAACGGTGTTCCCTGTGAGATCTTGAATGACGTAACTGTAGGCAAAAATGGTATACTAGATTATTTGAGCCTAAGCCTTTCTGGGGTTGTAATAATTCATTTGGAAAGAAAGGAGTATGAAGAAGAAAATGATTAGGAATAGAGAAATTGGGAATATGCAAGACAACATTTTGTTTCCATTGTTACAATAGCAAATCAGTATTCCTGTTGTGAAGATGTCACATCTTTTATCAGCAGGACTGCCAAGATGACTCATCTTTTGCCAGTTTCTGTTTGCTATTGTAACAACTCTTGCAGTCCACTGGCAAAGGCCAAAAATTTACTTAGGACTGAAACAAGAAGGCTGTGGCTCAAGAAACTTCATATTAGGGCACTGCCAGCTTGAATATAGGGGTCAGCATTTAGGTTTTGAGTTTAAGCAGAGACTTCTCCCTGTCCTTTTTCTAAACTTTAATAAGATCTGTATTTGCAAGCATTGTCACAACCCAAAGTCTTCTCTTGCAATTACTGGTTGAAAATCCAAGGTTAAAAACACGGGTATGTTCGTTAACATTTTCTTTCAATTACTAAGTTTCATTGTGGCAACTTCACCTTTGCATAAGCCTCACATTGTGACAACAGCAAATCAGGATTCCTGTTGTGAAGATGTCACATCTTTTATCAGCAGGACTGTCAAGATGACTCATCTTTTGCCAGTTTCTGTTTGCTATTGTCTCAAGAAAAAACGATGAGATCTCTCGGTTTACTGGTAAAGACAACAACAGCAGTAAAAAAAAAAAGGTTCATTTGTGAAAAAACAGAGAAGGCTATGGCTTGAAAACACCCTTTTGGCATGTTGAATATAGGACACTTGTTCCCTTTTTATTGGTTATTTAAAAGTATTAAGGTTTTGTGATTTGCCTAGGCTTTCCTGTGGCACTATATCTACTGTATCCTTCATCTCTGAAATATTTTTAGCTCTACTTATATGAAGTTCATTTCGCATTTCAAACCTATCCTGTGTTTCCGTGTATGTAAGCTATGTTTCAGGTAAAAATAAAAAGATGGGAGGGTAGCGATAACTCCACTGACTCACTTCTACAAGTTAACATTTCTTACAGTTCCTTGCCTTAAATAAGTCGTTATGATTAGACGAGCCTTAAGTGTGAATGGGTACTTTCAGAATAATCAAAGGTAGGTACTCATGCGCTAAGTGTGTTTGATACCACTGGATACTGCCCATTCTCGTTCCCAGAGCCCACAATCCTTCTGACCTGTGGCAGGGATCGAAAAGCCAGCCCCTGCTACAAGCCAGAAGGATCGTGGGCTCTGGGCATGAGAATGGATACCACCAAACTAGCACACACTAGCCCTCAATAAATCAACTGACCGTGAAGACCTGAGGGAAAGCCTGTTACCTACAAAAGTACATGGCACCTTCCCGCCAATCGGCGAATGTTCAAAATACTGAGTCACTTTCGAAAAAAGGTGGACAAAGACGATAGAATTTGCATCAGTTGGAAAACGGTTGCAAGTTATTGCTAAGCGATATTGTTTTGGCGAAATTTGTCCCCACCAGACTACTAGTTTTACTGGAAGGGCATGGTGTATAATATCCTCAATATTTTGAAGAATCTGCGTTTCAGTGGGTCCTGTCGGTGAAACACCCTTTATTATGCTGGTTTGTCTAGTGCCAGATTACCAGGATTATTAGGAGAAACACTTATTTATATTATTTAATAAAGTAAACTTTAAGTTCCTCTAGCTTCTGTAGTACACTGTAACTTGAAAAATGGTCACCATATACTTGCTTCTTGATCCTGCACATACATGTAGGCTATTAACTTCAACTGAGATATTTAATAAAACCTTTTCATAATTGACTAAAATGAACTTGCCTGACATTGAACTGACATGTATGTTGTGCTTAGACACAACTGATTCCTGACCAGCTTTTGTTTTCAAGGTGATCCAGTCACCATGAAAGGATTCAGGCCCATAACCCTTGAGGGCATCATTTGCCTCTTGAAGAGAGTCCACCTGATAGGCCATGAGACCTATCGATGCAAGCAATTGCTCTGTGTTTCTCATCTCCATGTAAAGAGCACAGAGCTGGATATTGCTAAGGTCTTCATCAAGCAGACACAAAAAGTCATCACAAATCCCACTTGACCTATACAAACACAGTTAAATATCAGTTGCTTACCCTATGAAATAATTATATGCTGCTATTGAAATGCTGTGGTTTGGAGTCAGCTATGAAGAGCAAACCAAAACCAAGGAAGGTCTCTTTAATGTTCACAATATAATTTGGTTTTATCAACTGAGTTGATAATGTGAATTGGCCACCATAAAGAGATTTGAAAGCTGACATTTCAAGTGTTGGCCCTTTGTCAGAGCTAATTATATAACTAATTGCTTAAAAAATGCACATGCACTGGATAGACAGGATCATCAAGCATATTACACCTCTGATATACAAGTACATGTGTATCTTCCAAGGTTTGCCTTGCTTCGCAAACAGTCCAAGCAACTTTCGTCTGGTTCTACATCATGGCAAGTCTCAGCCCTAATGAAAATTATCTTTAGGTTAAAACAAGTATAACTAACATTCAGTGTCCTGCAAAATTACATAACCCTCAATTCATAATTAACAGTTAGTGGTTCAATCTCCAGTCTAGCAAAAATAACATTAATGTGGACATCTTCAAATCAAGAAACAAAAAATGATTTTCAACAAAACATTTGCATCTGGAATATTGATTGATACATGTACTACAAGTATATTTATTTACTAAATAGCGAACATTTAATTGTTAGAACTGCATTAATTGCTAACAAACATACCCTGATTGCATTGCAAATAAAACAAAATTCCTTAGAGACTCTCCTGCCACCAAGAAGGAAGTCTTCCTCATCCTTCTTCACCAAGAGCAAAGTCAATGTCTTGTAGTCTACAATAACTTTGAGAAAGACATTGAACTTAGGTAAAAGAAACATCTACAGGTGCACGGCGATAGCAAATAACCCACATGACTAGAAAAAGAGATGATATAACTTTGCATCATTATTTCAAATAATTTAGCAAATAAACGGCCTTGAATAGCAGACTTAAGAGGGTCCTATTACCAGAGTAGGCTTCCCGTTTTGTTTTACCCACACCCTTCTATTTTCTTTCTGCTTCTTCTTATAGGTTTTTTTCTAAGTCTTTAGCCACATCAAAGTTCAGGCCAAATAGCTCCGACAAACAGACGATGACAAAAATTGAAATTGAGGGAATCATGACCTTGATGGTGTTTGGATACCTGATCTTAATTACCATAGATTTTTAAGATTGTAATTCTCCATTTTCTTGTCAGTTTTAATGGCACTTGGGAAGATATATCAAACACTCAATGTTTGCCCACATTTCCAAACACCTTGAAATAGCTCAAAGTTCATCAAAAATACTCAGCTGTCTCTTTTCGGTTTTTGGAAATGGGGTCAAACACAGACTTTCAAGTTTAATATGTAAAATTTTGCTAGGCTTAGTTTGGTTTCTCAGAAACAGAAGGTAAAAACAGACAATTTTACAGGAAGATTGTGACCCACTCACTTGTTTTCATTTTGACTAGTACAACAAAAACAATATTAATAGCAGTAGATAACTCACCTGTTCTCCTTACAATTGGCTATAACCAAAGGGAACACAGACTTTGCACTTTGATTGGAGAACACAGGACACACACTAGGGACAACACCAATCAGCACTTGATCTCGACCTGAATATGATTTATTTAAAAAAAAGATTTTTGTACAAATATGCTAGGCAAATTATCATAAACCCCAGTAATTCTAATTTGCAATAATGTGTCATGTTATTTAAATTATAAAACACACCTAAAATTCACCATCTGAATTCACTTTTCACACATAAACTAGTTATGATGTTACAAAAACAAAACTATATTTAGTCTGTCTCTGAAATTAATTAAGCTTTGTTGTAAAGGAGTCACAGTCTTAAACTATTTGTTCATGTCTGCACAAGTGAATAATCTGTTGTTATTGGCATGATTCCTTACCCCCAAAAGGGTACGTCTTACATCAATTTTCAGCATTAACTTAATCACAGGAGTGATTAAGCAAGCAAGCAATCAATTCCACGACAGGAGCCAATTGTACGGTATACCACGGAAAAGGTAGAGAGACCTTTTGAATTTTCATTAATCCTCTGCACACTCCGAACACCATCTTCTTCACCGCCTTAATCTCATTTGTATTTAACAGGAGTATCAGATCGAGGGTTTTCTGAAAGATACAATAAGCTTTATCTTAGCTACATGTACGGTCAGCTAAGTTGTTATGAAAAAGCCTAGAACAGCAATAGTCCATAATTAAAATAGCAATAATCTATCAAAATGACAATGAAGTTGAAGTGCAAGGACAAAACAAAAAGAAGAAAAGTCAGTTCAATCTTTCCGCGAACTTAATGTGGTCATTTCGATGCGATGGTTATAAAAGCTTCGTTCCAACCAAAAGTAACCGCGCCAAAAGCGTGAAAGTGACTATCCGCAACGCGTAACGCAACACGTAACGCAACACCCAAACTTGTTTAGATCAAAAATCCGGGAAAATAAGCTTAAATTGACATACTAAAAATGAATAAAAAATTTACTAACCCCCGTTCTTCTAAGCTGAGTGATATTGATTACAGCTTGCCATGTATGGCCGGAGATTCGTCCACGCGTTTTAAAAAACAGAAGAACCCAATCTGGAACTCGTAAACTTCCAACGTAATGGGCGTACGTTTCCTCTCCAGCAAGATCTTGTAAAGTTCTCTTCACCCCTTTCTTCGACGCCACGTCCTCCATTACATCATTGATCAGGCCTGTAGCATCATTGTCACCAAAAGCGCACAAGTATGACACAAGGCTTTGATTTCGCTGATTAGCTGCTATCCCCTTTTTTTTATCAGCAGCTCCTTTTCCGGGGTGTCGATTTCTGAATTTTGGCAAATCTCCTTAATGTTTGGAGAGATACTTTGCTTGCCATTCTGACCACTTTGTTTTGGTGTCATCGGAGGCGCATTTCCTACATTCACCGATGACGGATTCAAGGGTAGCTTACGAGCTATGCGAGGCCGGGGTTGATCTCTTGAAGGCATCGTTGCTGGATCTGCAAACGGGGTTCCACGTGTAATCTCTTCATGTTGACGAGACAACGCACCAAAGTCAAGGTCGCCTCAGAAATGTTCTAAGAAATCCAAACTCTGGATCATTTAGAAATGAACTCCTTTGAGTTTGTTGCCGGAATTAAACAGCGAGTAAGCCAAACGATGACGCCACAACCACAAAATTGGACCCGACGTTGCTGTCCATGGATCCATCGATGTGCCGAAGGGCAGCCCTTTCGACCATTTTAAACCCTTCGGGAACTTTAAACCACATTTTTTCGAAAACATTGGCAAGGGATAATGCCACAAAGACTGGAACTGAGCACATACCAATATCCCTCAAGAGGGTTTAAATCATCGCCGATAACACGAGTAAAGGGCGAGAAGCCTTTTCTCGCTGCCATGCTACCACCAACAAACAACTCGTGGGTGAACGCCGGTTAAGACAACAGGACAACAGGAAAAAGAATGGAGTCTTTTATTTAGATTAAAGAATCATGTTACGACATTTATAGGATTGACCAGGACTCCATTAACGAGCGATGATACATTGATCCCTTTAGTTTGAAAGGTTATGGAGTCGCATTACAACACTTACCAGGACCCCAATAACAGGCGATGATAAGTTGATCTCCCACAGTTTGACACATTTTGACACATTCCCAACAGCCAAGGGGAAATAACGCTGCGGGAAATGATACTTACAGTAAAAGCCATATCCGTCCTCTCATGTGACGCTTTCTTTCGTTTTATTCCCAAATAAATATTTCTTCAACTTACATTTGCTAACTTTATTATTGCCTTTTCTATCCGACTAGTTAGGTGATACTAAAACAATTAGACCCTTCGCCCTCAAGGGCCACGGGTCAATAGCCCATTCGGCTTCGCCTCATGGGCTATTGACAAGTAGCCCTTACCGGCTGTGGGTATAATTGTTAAAAATCAATGCGAACTTGACCAAGAAATTTCAAATTACTTGTTACTTGCTTGTGCTCGGGTTTGCTCTGATGCCACGAGCAAGATGTCGCGACAGCCAAGACATCTTGTTTCGACATCAGGAAAAGCATTGACCACAGAGGTTCATAACGCAACGAAAACAACTGAGCAAAACTTACTGACTCTCAACCTGGATATTTTCTTAGCGTGTTCTTAAAATTTTGGCAAATCACAGCCTCAACGTTCTTCAGCTGTTCAGTAAAAAAAGTTCTTATAAAAGAAAAAGAGTGCATTTTTGAGCTGTTTGAATCTTAGTTTTATACATTATCAGACCAGCTTCTCCCTATTCGAAACTTACTGTAGTTTTTCATAGAAGTTTATTGGCAAGGCAAGGCCGAAGTTCCCAAAAGCACATTTTGTGACAATGCTCCCAAGACTGACCAAGGTCTGGGCGTATTGTCATTAGCAGATAGTTTTAGCATTTTGTTGAGGTTTGTTCCTTTTAATTAATTTGGCTGATTCTGCTAAAAGATAACACAGCCTCAGGCAGCAGGTTATGGAAATCGATAAATATTTTCCACCTCCTTCAGTTTGACCTTACCTTTCTCAGGATTCAGGGGCTCCTAATTAACGAGCCAAATCAACCAATAGCTGTAAAAAGGCATTTTTAAGTACCTTATGGTGTTTGAAGCTTGTTTAAAGTGATGTTTTCCCCCTATACGAACTTGATCTGTTCGGATTCCTTCACTGAAATTTTAACTGACCGTTTCCCGTACTCTGTTATCCCTCTTCCCGTTCCCTGTTATCTCGCTTCCCGTTCCTGGTTATCCCTCTTCCCGTCCCCTATTATCCCTCTTCCCGTTCCCTGTTATCCCTCTTCCCGTTCCCTGTTATCCCTCTTCCCGTTCCCGGATATCCCTCTTCCTGTTTGCTGTTACCTCTCTTTCCATTCCCTGTTATCCCGGCTCTTCCCGTTTGCAGTTGTCCCTCTTCCCGTTCCCTGTTACCCTTCTTCCCGTTTCCTGTTATCCCTCTTCCCATTGGCTGTTATCCCTCTTGCCGTTGGCTGTTATCCCTCTTCCCGTTCCCTGTTATTCCTTTTCCCGTTTCCTGTTATCCTGCCTCCCGCACCTCTCTCTCTAAGGCTCCCGCCCTTTTTCACTTTGCTTCTACCCTCGACAAATTATTTCTCTGCCGCCTTCCTCCCTTTTAGAAGCC
>OX419342.1:26688853-26701353 GCA_948470475.1 Galaxea fascicularis | reverse complement strand
AGAACTAAAAAAAAAATTAAATCCAACTTTTTGTCTTTTCTCGGTTTCATTTCAGCCATAAAGCAACTATGGAATAAAATCAAACAGGAAAGTCTTAGTGAAGACTCTCACTATAAAAGCTTTCGTTAAAATTTTTTAAAGCGAGCAAATCAACCAGATTTGTGTATCGAAAGCTTGTCAATAAAAGGAGCAAGCAGCCCGAAAAGAGCCAAATGAAATGGTCAATGAACTGCATGGTTGAACCATGAACCTATAGACTGGGCAGCTATATACCGAAAACCCTTCTAGTGTAGTCTTCCAAACTCAGTTTAAGATCCTCCACAGAAGATTAGCCACCAGTAGTTTTCTGGAGAAAATTAAACTTATAGATAGTAGCCTTTGTAGCTTCTGCCAACAGAAAGAAGAAACACGAATACACTTTTTCTGGAACTGTACGGCTACAGGAGTTTTTTGGCAGGATTTTAAAAACTGGCTGCTCAAAGAGGAACCTCTCCTGTCTCTTGATTTATCACCTTCATTAGTTATTGGTGTAAAACCCCAACTTTTAAGAAACAAACCCCATTACTTTCTGTTTTTAGTTGCGATATTCTACATTTGAACTTGTAGGATACGCTGTCAATGCCCCACTATACAAGGCTTTCCCTCTTTCCTCTCACATTACAACCCAACCATTGATTAATAAATAGATTTGCGTGTGTTGCAGGGGAGCCATGGGTGCGCCATATGTGACTGTAACAATGCTAGGAGTGTTAATATTATTATGTATTTTGCGCAACACAACCGTGAGTACACGAGTATACTTTAGTTTAAGGGATTAATTTTGAAACAAAAGGGAAGCATTGTAAAAGTGTAATATAGTACAGTGTAAGTGATGTATTCTAACTGCTTTTCAATGAACAACGTACTGTAAGTAATGTATTATATGTAATGTAAGTGCAGTTTAAGTAGTGGTTTTTAACTTTGCAGTTTGCGTAGTGTAACTAATTTTTTTGTGCGTAAGAAATAAATAAATCATGATTTAAAAACAAAGTTCACTGCGCCAGCAAAACTCGGCCAAGAAGTGACCACAATAACAGTTATGAATGTCAGTGGAGCGGTTTAAAAAACCAATACAAAACGAATACTCTGTCCTATGACGAAAGAATCTTTCAAATCTACTGAAATAGACAATACGTCAACGTCAGTGGCTTCATAGCTCAGTTGGTTAGGGCTCGATTACATGGCGAATTTCAGCCCAGTTGACCGGGCTGAAATTTCAGCCCGGGCTGAAATTCGCCATGTAATCGGGCCCTTAGAGCGTCGCACCGGTATCGCAAGGTCACGGGTTCAAACCCCGTTGAAGTCCTGAATTTTTTTCAGGCTTCTTTGCGCACACAACTGCGAGGATCAGTCTTCATTTGATTTCATTTCCGCAGTTCATATGATTTATTTCATATACATCATTCACATTCCTCACTTTCACGGGAACAAATCCACTGAGATTTTTACAGATTTTCTGGCCCGTTTGCCCGGGCTGAAACTTCAGCCCGGCTTCTGAAACAAATCCTCTTAAAATCAAATTGTCGATTACATGGAGAGGAATTCAGCCCGGGGCGCAATTCAGCCCGGGCTGAAAATCCTAGCCCGGTTTGCTCCCCGGGCAAACGGGCCAGAAAATCTGAAAAAAATCTCATGTAATCGAAACGGAATTTCAGCCTGGGCTGAATAGTGAGCTTGGACATGCGCAGTGATTTTGTTTTCCAGGAAACAAGATGGCTGCTGCTAGTAGGAAGGAAAAGCTAATATTTCAGCCCAGGCTGAGGTTCGTCATGTAATCGCAACAAAATTTCAGCCCGGTTGACCGGGCTGACATTTCAGCCCGGGCTGAAATTCACCATGTAATCGGGTCCTAAGAGAGATTGATGCGTCATATGTACAGCTTCTCAGAAGATTGACCCGCACTGCAGTTTCCTGGTTTCAAACGTAAAAACTCATACAACTTAGTCCACTTTCTGCTGTTCTAAGTGCGACTCAATAGATGAAAACTCCAATAGTGACCATTCAATCGACACAATAGTCTGTTCTAGGCGTTCAGATAGTAAACGGGGGGACCAGAGCATGAAGACACGTGCAGAGTAGACATGCGGGGTGCACTCTTTGGCTTGACGCACTGCGATCGAGAGTAACGAGACGGGACTGGGGATGAAGCGACCCGCGTTTCACTGCATTACCATGGCGAGATCTTTTACAATTTTTTTTTCAGTAAAAATTCAGACTTTCAAGGCGTAAAAACCAATTTTAAGTACTTTCAAGGCCCTAAAATCGTACTCCTAAAATTGAAGGGTTTTCAAGACGTGTATAAACCTTGTTTTTAGTTGTATTTTCCGTGCCAAACAAGGTGGAGAAAGCGAACTGAAAGTGTTTTTTCACCTCATGCATTCAGGTGTTATTCCTTGACAATGAGTCACTGTTATTTCAACAACACTTGGGATGCATCTTCACTTGAGGACTCGCGTGTACCTCGTCTCTGCAAATGGGAATGCGCCCGTAGTTTCCGCCACCGAATAGCCCCCAAATAGTGTCGGCTCCATGAAAACGTTCGACCTCGACTTTAACAGCTAAAAGCAGTCTACAGGACAACTATTAAAAACTCTTGATTGGTCCTGTAGAAGCTTTCGGGCCTAACATCAAAGGAAAAGACAATAAACCGAGGTTTCCATTTAAGACTATATTTGTAATCCAGAACCCTACATTAACTAAAAATCGACGAAGACCATTACACAGAGAAATTGCCTCACATATTAACCGCAATAGTTGAGAATTAAGGAAGAATATTTACAAAGTAACAGAAGAGAGATGAGATATAAAAAGCCGAATAAATTCAAATTTAGATACAATTTGGTGATACCACTTATCCAGGTTAAGAGACAAGTCAAGCAAAAACAGCTGTAGCGAGACAAATACCGAATACCATCCCACAATTCATTCACAGGATCTAGCTTATGACGTAAGAAAATCGAAGCAATGAATTGTGGGACAGCATTCCGTCCTTCTCTGAAACTCGTTGACCAGGACCCCGCCCGCAATGGATAGCCTCTTCTTGCTCTGGCAATGAAAAGGCAAGAGAAATAAAACGAACTGCTCACGTTTCCAGTCTCGCATTCTATTCGCCATAATTGCCATTCACATAACGCACACTAGATTTTAAAAGGCATCAGAATTGAACACGTACGAGCTGACTGGCCTGATAATACAAAATTCTCACCGATAAAAATGTACATCAACTGGACTAAATCAAATGGCTATCTACCTAATTGTGGTCATTTCTTTAGTTTGTGAACCTTTTAAATTTGCCCGCCACGATTGCGTGACTTGCCCTACGTCACCGCTTTTAAGTCACGCAAGTGACGGCAGCTTGGAACAATACTGGCGCAAGCCTTGTTTAAAAGTTCGTCGTCATCCCTGCTTGAGAGGCTTAACAATCAAGTCGGCCGTTTGCTAACTATTAAGTAAAGCAAGGAAACCAACTTTGCCCTTTTTGAAGAATTTGGAAATTATTTGACGCGGACCCTAAAATCACGTGCAGAGGTATGCGAGGTATGCCACAGAGTGCGATCTTCCGAGTGACCTAGAGGCTTGCACATTAACTGACATCATCCGATGCAAAATTAATGGCTTGACCATGAAAAGTAGTTACGTAATCATGGTGTTATTATAGGCACCAGTCCCATAGAACTGTGAACGAGTCGACTCTGTATTTAAGGCTCTGAAGTAATCACGGCGCCATTTTGGCAACTGTTCCGGTAAAAGGCGAAACAAACATCTCGATCTGATGCAGCTAGCGATGACTGTTCGCTTAACACCAAATTCCTCGTATGAAATGCAAATAAATATGGAGGCTCAAGACAGAAACTGGATGAACTATTACCGGTTAGTGAGCCGTACAGTTTTATATAGACCATCCAAAATTAAGCGTCGGACATCTTGGAACTTTCTGTGTACTGTAACTAGGTTGCTATTGATGAACTTCGGACAGTCTGAAAAACGACGCGATGATTCCCTAATTTCAGACAAATACGCCTGAAAGCAATCGCTCGAGTTCACTTAGTCGTCATTCCTGGCCACTCGTGGTTTCGCGAAGACTATCACTGCCTGACTAAACACGATCACGACTGAAAGTGGAAAAGAATCACCAAAGCATTTCTTGGGAGCTGGAATTAAATTTTCCAGAGTACTTTCCCAATATCAGGGACCTTTGACTCAGAGTACAAACAAAGAAACAGAATGCGACAGAGAACAGCTTGAAGATGTCAAACCAGTGACATTGAGTGTTCTCATCGACTACTTTTCCTGCAAGTAGAGGAGGCTCAGAGAACTAGACCTGTGTGAGACGGGACAATTGTGACAAACTTCAACGTTAAAATGTGTCCACTTAGAATACACGCCCACTTATATGAGGTGAAGTACAACGCTTGAACGTGGTAACAAATGTCGTTAAGTGTTCACTTAAGCGCTGCTTCTGAGTTTAGCTTGGCGGTCGACACACACCCGAGTGCTCACCGAGGTCTAGTGCTGGCTCGTGCTTCTTGGAGATCCTGCTATACTCTCAGCCCAAAGGTACCTCTTATTCAACAATACCACAAAATAAAAGCCTCATAAATCTCACCTCGCTTCCAGCTGCATCAGCAAGAGCTTCTCGATTTTCAAATCAACAATAATTCTTTCAAAAAGGGCATAGTAGTTCGATGACCTCTAAATAATAATGTAATGTGTCGAATCAGCTTCATTTTAATGAGGCAATTTCTGTCGGGCAAGCGCACTGCAGGCATAGTACTTCAATGTTTTCAGGTGTGAAATGCAAGTCGGTGATTTTCTCGATTTACTTGCAAATGTGGCCAATTGAATATGCATTTTTGGAATAGAAAGAAACTCGTTCAAGGAAAGAAGTTTTGCTAAAACACTTTGAGAACCTTAAGACAGTTTTTTTAACTACACTGTCGTGTGTGTGATCAGAATACAAATCCTAGAGGCAGTCTTACATATTATTTAACGTGTAACTTTACACAGAAACATTTTTGCAGTCGCTGCGGTTCAAAACACTTGCGTTCACTTATATGAAAATAAAAAGAAAAAACACATCACAGCTGAAAACATTAAAAAGTTGCTTAAAACTTTCCTTCGCGCCTTTGGCCATCACAGCTGCAAGAACAGGAGAGAACCTACCCGACGATTACTGTTAAATCTCTCGACCCATGTTCCTGTCATACCAACAGCTGTCACGGCCAGAGGGCAGGAGAGAGCTTGAGGAAAACCTTATGATTAGCATTGGTGTCAACACGTGCCTGACACAGCCCTAACAATAATAACGCAATTAGGAAGGAGAAATTCTGCACTCACTACTGGAGCACGACCAGAGGCCATTTTAGAGCAGCTATCTGTCCTCTGCTGCCACCATTAAAATTAAATAATTCCTATGGGTATTTACATGAACTTGTACACGTTTTGGTCCACGTTATGGTCCACTTTTTTCAAACTTGTAGTAAGAATGTCATTTGTTTGTTGTTGAATGTACTGCATAGCAACTAAAACCATCAACTGCCAGAGTGCTAAACACTCATGGCATCATTGTGGCACACATTAAGTGCAAAATAAAGAAAATTCTCCACTGGTCGCAGGACTAGAAAGAAATAAAAAAAAATCGTTCGTTCCTGAGAGGGCCATGAAGTTTTCAGAAACCCAAAGTATCTTTATGCCAGACAATCATTGTGTTGTTTTAAGGAAACAATACATCTCCAGCTCACCCAACACTTGCCATTTTATGATCCTCTCATTCATCAGCTAGCCATGTTCACAAATGAGCAACATTTTTCCCATTACAACTTCAACTCATTCGCAACTTTTGAAGCAATATTCTTGAAGTTGATTGACGTGCCAGCTATGCGCTTAAAACGAACCCCATTCAGAGAAAGGCGTGGCAGTTTGCACACCTCCATTTCCCACTGCACGTGGTTTGCGTCAGCAGGGTTGCCATGACAACAGAATAGTAAGAAATTCTCACGCTGATCATAGTCACATTCATTTGATTCCAACACTTTCTTGATCTCCTCCATCATCTCCTGCGGGTCCATAGAACTTGTGGTCTTCATACTCCACGTGAATCGAAGAGAACGTGGCTTGTCTCCCATTGAGGTATCATTCATAGATCTGCAAAGCAAATGGAAGAAACTTTGAATTAACAGAGGTAGAACTTTCTACCAATTACAAATAAGGCTTGACAAAATTTTAAGGGAAAACAAATAAACAGGTTTCGAATTGCTGTGGGAGGAAAAGGTTTAGTCAGCTCGCCACCGATTTTGTTCGATGATTATGAAACTTGTGAGAAACCCACCCTCTATACGACACAGCTGTATTAAACAAAAGGAAAAAAACACGACAGGACAATGGGCAGGAACGTCCAAGACACAAGAATGATAGTTGATGATTAAATGGTTGGCAACCACTGTACAAATCAGTTATCATTTGAGTTGTAACAGTTCTTGCTGCCACATACATGTACCCACGATTTTACTTAAAAACAAGTTTGTGAAGGGAGTATAAAAACATGGCTCAAAACGTAATTTCAGCCCCGCAAATACCCATAAATTCACTCTGTTCAACACTTGAAAAACAAGACAAACCGTTAGGGTTTTCTGAGTTCTGACAATTGAACAAGACCCAAGTAACATTACAATAATAAAAAGCAAACCAATCAGACACTAGGAACAGTGACCTGCATAACAACTCAGGTGCTGTTTTTCGGGCATTGGAAAGGGCAAGTTACTCGTTCGCCAAATCGCGGCAGTGGAACAACTTACAAGCTATACTATGCTTGTCAGATAATGACCTTTCCTACACAAGTCATTGGCAGCAAAAACGTGAAGCTGCAATGACAGCTGGTCACTGCATGTGTGCTGGTTAATTACCTTCATGCTGACCCTGTTCAGTTTTGTGCTGTGACAACCAACTGAGTCATCAAATCTATGTTTATATATACAACGATGAGTTATGAATACTACTTTCCATGGAACTGTCTCTAGGGGCTGATTGGTCAAATATGGACTATGATCAAATACCAAAGCACAAACGCAATTGAACCAATCCACAACCAGGTTCAGTTAACCAAGGTTTTGGGCATTTGCTTTCCAAAATCACCTGCACTAACAACTGACTGGTCACACATCCATTAAACTAAGCAATCTACACACAACTGCCAAAGCCTAGCACTAGCGGCTGACTGGTCCAACTACGCATGCGCAGAATCTCCAGACACCTGCCTTCTTCTGTGCTTTCTGAATGAGAGCCTAGCAAATGTTCCTCGCAAGGATTTACGCCTGGGGCTCGAACGGGCCTTTGGGTCAGGATACATGGACTTTACCCCTGACGCACTACCTCCTCGGGCCCTTGAATGCAACAAGAGAGCTCGTCAGACCCCTCGCAACGTAAGCCACAATGAATCATGACACTGATTTACAATTAAAACTTCGGCATCGAGCCGTGACTTCATTACACTGTGCTTAAATTGAAAACGAACAAAATAGAATTCTTGTGCTGGTGGGCGTCTACTGGGTGCAAGAATAACATGCTAAAATAAACAGAAATGGTAAAGTGCATTCACATCCCAAGCAAAGACGAAAACTATGTTATTATGGAAGCTGGACAACAGCCATTTTCACCACCGAGAACTGTGACTGAAAAAATCATGCAGTTTTCTGTTTTGAAAATAATACCAACATTTTCTTGCAAATGAACAGGTGGATGCAGCTAGAACCTGTAGGTTACCACTGGTTGTTTTCTAAAAAGAAGTTCTCTCAAAATGCAAAGGTTGTGAGTGCACTTCCAAAATAAAACGAACGATGGGAAACAAACAGAATTGAAAAATGTGCAAATTTCTGTTCATTAATAGCTGATAAATAAAATGTGGACTAATCTGTGAAAAGAAAGGGTCCCACAAATTAAGCCAAAACAATATATGAGCAATAAAGATGAGTGCATGAGTGAGGTGAGAGGCATGCATGAGATTAGGAAACAATGCAGGAGAAAAATAACTCAAAATTAAAACAGAAAACATGGAATGCTCAAAGAACAGAGAAATGGAGTGACAGTAGATATAACCAATGTGCATGTTAGAAATATTAGTGTTATTCCCATCTCCCAAGTAAACCCCTATGTGATTAGGAATACAACATCACATGTTACTAAAATAAAACCAAAAAAATTAGTCCACATCATTTTTGATTAACAACTCGTTCACTCCAGGAGTAACTCTAGAAAAATTATCTGGTTATGGCTGGAACCAATCAAAATGACTCTTTAGGTGCCAAACTTACTGGACAGATCTTTTCCGTGCTCCAGTTCAGTATGAAATGCAATGTGGTTCTAACTTTTGAGTCTATGAATGACATCAAGAAGTGTGGGATTTCAAATAAAAGATCCTCCGTATTTATTTACAGAGGTGCTGTTTACAATGGGTACATAGGTGCTTCTAACTTTCAAGTGTGCAAATGAAATGTTTTAACGCGACTGACCATTCGAAACAGAAAAAGAAACTAAGTACAGTGTATCTGAGGATTAATCTCTGAGGCATGGTGGAAAATAGGCTGCCTTTTGTTTTTTGTAAGCGTTTTTTCCAGTGGTTTTTAGCCGAGTAGCTCATGGCAGTGAAGGAGTTGAGTCAGCTATTAATTGCAACTGTAAGCAGAAAAGAGAGCATCAGCCTGAATATGTTAAACCTGCCAATCAGTGGCAATTAAATGGGACATATACGTCACTGATTAAGAGTAATTAGGATCTGAAGACCACAAAAAAAAAAGAGTTATTTGACTTTCAGAAACAAAAAAACAATGCAAGGAAGTCACGGTCTATCATGAAATGATATATGCATGCACACCACATTAACACAATTTTATCTGCGAGGGGTCTGTAGCTGAAGCTTCCCTAGCTGCGCTGTTCCATCCAGGATCCAACCCAGAGAAGGCAGCTACCACATGACGTCACCCGAGGGAAGCTGGGAAGCAAATTAACTTACCATACCCTGGATATGTGCAGATTTGTCTCAGCACCAAAATATAGGATCAGCACTTGCTACTCGCATTTGAAAAATATTCACTTTGTAACGTCATGCAGTAAAACCCTTCTCCAAGTTGCAATTATTATATTAGAAATTAATTTATCGTAAGTATTTAACTGCAATGTATTCTTACAGCTGCAGTATATAAGGTACCTTGTTGTTTAATTTACCAAATAAATGTACATGAAACATGTAATTATGTTGATGTATTCTTGTCTACGAAACATGTAATTATGTTAATGTATTCTTGCCTATTTAAAACTAACAGCAATGCTTTAGTCCCATTTATTTTAAAACCTCTGTTCTGTTCAAAACATACACTTTCGTACGATTAGGTTTAAGTAAGAGAAACTACAATTTCACAATACCAATATTTTCAAACAGCAAAATTTTGTATTCCATCGTTTCACTTTGTATCATCATTTGATTCATCAACTAATTTTCACCCTCGAAAGAAAACAAGAATGCTTCAGCTCAACCAAAATTTATGCTTAATTTAAAGATTGGCAGATTTGTCCAAATAGCAAGACAAAATAAACTTTAACTTTTGAAGTTTCTGAAGTATGACACGATACACATACTGTAATTCAGTCATTATTAAGGTCACTTAGTAGGTCGTTCTACAAGATTTTTGACAACATTTAACCTTTTTTAAACATATTTCATGGTTTCTAGTCAATTAAATATCACATTTGTATCTGGTGAAAGAACAGACATGAAGTAAAAATAGATTCTAAAAGTCCTTGTGGAAATTAACATTAAAAACTTTCAAACATAATTGTCAAGAATCTGTTAACAACTCACAGAAGTCTTCTGAGCCATTTTACAGACCTATAAATCTGACTCTTACAAAGAATATTTCTTAATGCAAAAACGATAGATAAAGTTATCAGTTCTAAATTCATAATGCAAAAGAGCTGTGGTTGAGAAAGGTCACTTGGTCAAGTTATATTGTTTGAATGGTCATCTTGCCTTTATCTATTAATTTTAGTACCCTGGCAGGGAACAGCACAACCTTTTTGTGGTTCAATTACCAAGACAAGAGGCTACATAACAACTGGTTGAATTCTATATAATGACCCTCCCAAGGTTAAAAAATGCCAAACAAAATTTTTCAGTTAACACACCATATACGTTTGATGCAGGATTGGTTCAGTTTTGCACAACTTTGCTGTGTGGTCTGTTATGTTTCAAAATATCAAGAGAGATTTGCGTACGAATAATTGCATAATTAATTAAACAGCGCAATTACATGTTCACAAGAGAAGGTATACGTTTGCATGTACGAACGATGTGGACATAAAAAAGTTGATATAATCTAATTGTGCGTAATTCCCTGGGACAAACTAACATTCAAGTACCTGCATGAACAATTTTTAAAAAGCCCTCCTTCCACACACACTGCAGAAACTGAACATTTATCAACACAATTTAAATCATATCTGCTTCCCCTCCAGACCATCGATGCTACTTACCCATATGGCCTTCAACTTCCTTGTATGCATAAAAACAATTCTTCAACCAAAACTCATGTTTTGTTTTTTTTTCATACCCAGTGACTATGAGATTCTAAGCAGACAATTGCACTTAAATTTCACAGAAAGGAAAATATTTCAGGAGTTATACTCTGTAATGAAACTCCTTTCCCCACAAGTACTTGCCATAATCAACACGTAGAGGATAAACTGTGCCAAATTGGTCTGAGGCTCCTACAACAATAGCTCCATTTAAAAGGAACATCAAGATGATATTAGAGACATTTAGCTACTGGTTCGAAATTACTGCAAACCACAAATATTAAACGACTTTGTCCTTGCTGTCATGCTTGACATTTGGAGTTCAGATTTTTACAGCAAGCACCCCTTCTAACAGTAAGTGAAATATGGCAGAGTTTTTGGCAAGGTTTAAGTCTAAATGATTGGTTCTTGCATATGTAATTATTATTGGTTGTTTCAAGTGACATTGCAAGAGTGAATGGGAACACAAATATGGCACCAGCAACACATCTTTTGAGAGAGAGCATGAATGTCTTGCTAAATGCTAAGAAACATCCTTACATCTGATGGCAAACAGCTAACCTCAAACTGCAGTTGTGGTTGAGAAAACAAACCTGTAGCTAAAGGTCTCTATTCTCCTGTCACAGTGTATACTGTCGATGAGACAATACTTAACTCCCTTTCAAAGGAAAATTAATTTATTGTTCCATCACAATGTATAATGAAACTGAGGGTTTTTTTAGAATGAAATATGTAATGCCCAACTAACCCTTGCGCACTGCCTCCCATGCTACCACGAGACACTTCTCTTGGTTCCCTTGGAGACATGGCATGTTCCATTGGTCTGACAAACAAAAGAACTATGTCAATAGGTTACCAAGGATAGTGGTTGAACTAAACTAAATCCACTGAATAGCAAAGGTATCCACTGGATTAAATTCAATCCACTCTTTGCACAACTGCTCCCACAAATCAAACCTCACCAAAGGGTAGCATTGCCTAACAGCTTCCACGTTAATTGCAACTCATTATTATTTCAACCAAATACTCAAAACATATATACAAGTTACGCAGCACCACAAGAATGTACAACAAGTGATGCTACAGCAAGGGTTTTTATTTAAATGATTACACTTATAGGCTTCATCCAACACTTGAATAAAAGCATAATTTGTTTAACAAAATACACAATACCATTAAAAGGCACTGCTTGGGAAGGTTACGCACATGCTTGAATTTTTCCAGTACAATGCAAGAAAAATGCAACTGCAGCATATGATGTTCAAAAGGTATCCAATCTGACACTGTTAATTAAACTGCTTGAGACTGACATGAACAGACTCGTGTTTCAAGCCCTAAGGACCTGTTTACATGAAGGGAAGGTGGCCCAGCTAACCTAGTTACCCGGCTAACTGAGCTACAATGGGAGAGCCAACTTGTCCCATGTTTCGAGGCATTTACACACTGAACAGGGTAACCTTGGGGTGCCCTGTCTGCCTGCCTGGGGTACCCTTCTTGGCGGGACAGCTTTTTGCCATGTAAACGGTTCGTGCCAGGGCACTCAGCTGCCAAGGTGAGAAGACCATAATATTTAGTGTTATATTCCAAGGCAGCTTTTAATGTTAACTGCCACTAGTGGCTACACTCAATAGAATGCAAAATAATAGCCTTGAACACTGAAAAGCAGTCATTCTAGCAGAACAAGTGATGGAAAAATTAAAACTGCTGCCAAAATGTTACTTTTGTCTGCCATCTTGAATCTAATGCTTAGTGGCAGCTCAAAAGATAGACTATCCCGTTAGGTGAGTTGCATGCAAAGACGGGCTATGTTTTAGCCCTCCTGGCTCGGTAGCCCGGTTAGCTGGGGCTCCCTGCCTCCATGTAAACAGGCCCTTAACTACCATTGCCAGGGCTTGTTT
>OX419342.1:26675551-26688653 GCA_948470475.1 Galaxea fascicularis | reverse complement strand
CGAGAAACAGCTGGAAACAGAAAACAAGATGCCCGCCTTTTACAAGCGCTATGTTGATGACACCCTTAGCGCAATGCCTGATGTTGAAGCAGCTATAGATTTCTTAACGACACTAAACAACAGTCACCCTTCTATTGATTTCACAATGGAGCTCGAAGAAAATGGCAGACTACCCTTTCTTGGAATGAACGTAATCAGGAATGGATGCTACCTGAACACAACGGTGTACCGAAAACCAACTGACACCGGACTGTTGTTACATTATCACAGCCACGTTGACGCGAGATATAAACGGTCACTGATAAATACCATGCTTAACCGTGCGTTTAAGCTCTCGTCTACATGGAAGGCCTTTCACGAGGAATGTGAACGCCTCAAAGTGATCTTTTCCCGTCTGTGTTATCCTGAAGATCTTGTGCAGTCCACCATCCGCCTTTTCGTTGATTCAAAAGTTTCCGAGGAATCACGCACCCACGTTGATGAGAAGCGTGGGGACCCAATCAGAGTCGTGTTGCCCTTCAAGGACCAAAAATCTGCGAACGCCGTACGGAGACAACTTGCCGACCTAAGCCGTAAGATCAGTGCGGATATTACCCCTGTCTACACGAGCAAAAAGATCAAAGAAGAGATCCGGGTCCGTGAAGAGAAGCCACCCCTTGTAAGCCAACAGTGCGTTGTGTACCAATTCAAGTGTGACCTGTGCGACGCAGGTTATGTCGGATATACCTGCCGACACCTTCACCAGCGCATTGAAGAGCACAAAGGGGCAACCATCGGCGACCATCTGAGAGAGAAACATGCATTGGAACCTAACAACATCGCAAAGAGTTTTAGAATCCTGAGAAAGTGCCAGAACAAGTTTGATTGTCTTATTTTTGAAATGTTTTTTATAAAAGAACTGAAACCATCGCTAAACAAACAGTGTGACTCTATCCGCGCCAAATTATTTGTTTAGAACAGTTCTTGTAATTATTTTTTGTCTATTGTTTTCTCTAGCTACCGTTCATTACTCCATATATTTTTAGCACTTTTTACACTTTTGTACATATTTTATCACATTTCGGCGCACGCCGCATTTTTATCTAGTTTTTACATATTTATGCTAATTGTTAAAACTTTTATTCTCACTTGAAAGTGACCTCCGAGGGGTCGAAACGTCGTGACTTTTTATCGTTAGTTTTTATTACAAAATCTATATCAAAAAGACTTCTGCTTAAGAAATGGGTATTTACAACTATATCCCAGTACAGGAAGCAAGCAAGAAGTGACTTACATAAACAGCTTTCAAGTGCTACAACAGCCCTTATAGAAACCTCTAACTTGCAATGCAACATTAAAATAATTATTTAAACATTAATTTTATACCTGCTATGACATGCTGATGTTGCTTGAAAACTTCCATCATCAATGTCTGCTGGCCTAGTTGCAATAGCCACACTTTTTACACAGCTACCAATTTCCATTGGGCAAGGTTCATCATCATTAAGAAATTTCCTGGTGCATGTTGGTATTTGGTTGTCCTGTGGCACTAGATTTTCAGTTGGCATTTGGCATCCCTGTGGTACTTGGTTTGTTGGTGGACCCTGTCTGTTTTGACGAGCAAGATACCTCTGTGCAAGAATTTCCTCATACTGAAACTCACCATCAAAAGAGTAAACCTCCTTCTTTGGGTACATGTACCTAACATTTTCTGGTTGAGTTCCAGGATCTGGTGGTTGGTATGTACCCACTCTTATCTTTGCAAATATCCTGGCAGCACGTAGTTCTTCAAATGAGAACTCCTCTGTGCCAGCATAAATTTTTTCCTTGCAATACATTACTCTGGTCTTTTGATCTTCTGGGTTTCCTGTCTGAAATGAAAACAAATAGTTCCTTACATGGGAAGTGTATGGTGTATGCAACTTTAATTCGTTGTTAGAAACAGCCATAATGCAGAGTTTAAGAGACAGGCACACAGAAATGGTTTGGAATACTGGTCCTTGGAAATGCAGCAGACAATACTAAACAAAGTGCCTTAGTTTATAGCATGTTTGGCAGGGTGACACTGAAGAAGCATTATTTTGCAACATGAAATTACATACCAAAAATCGGTGAGGCAAAGTTTCTGGACTCAAGCAAACTTTTTGGAAAAAGAGGCTGTATCGTGAAAGGTTTGGTCAAATCACTAAAGTACTGAAAGTTATATATACAGCAAATCTAGAAAACTAGTGAATAATACTGGTAAGCATTGTAGTCACAAATTTTATTATGAATAAAAACAATTTACTTTTCATTAAAACAATTTTTTGTAGTTGGAAGATGAAAAGTGTACAGCTTGAATTTTTGTCTGATGTGTCTACCTATCAAGTCAAGGGTGAAAATCATTTCATTAATATTATATACTTTATGTACCTACCTTATTTCTCAGAGCCTCCACAACAAAAGGCTTTTCAGGTTTTTTGGCACTCAGTACTTTGTCAAACTGTGAAACATGCTGAGGCGTGGGGGGAGGGTTATTGAAAACATCGTCATCAACATGAACTGAGAAGTCTGGCTTCTGAGGTATGCCACTGAGGGGAACAGATGTCTGATGTCTGTGGGACATCTAAAACAACAGCATTAATTGATATTAATAATACTGAATGTAAATTTGCATGTTATTGATAGCTGAAACACCCTATGGAAAAATAGGCATCTTTAGATTGTGAGTGAGTAGAAGGGGAAAATGAAATTGAGGTGTACAAGTTTTCGTGTCTTTCTGCAGGCACCAGTAAGAACTGTATTTTGTACACTTGGGATTACTCTTAATTTGGCATTCTTTGGTGTTCTGTCTTTCATGCTCCGGTACCTGCAGAAGGAACCAAGTTTTCAGTCTAGTTCGTATGTCTTTTAAAAGTAGTTACTAGTCAAACCAGGCTCATTCCTTCATGTACATTGTCCCTATCTGCAGGGAATAAACAGGTAGGGCTGTCATTAAGGTCTGAGAGCTAGGGATTTTCCTCAAAATCCTTGGTTAGATCTCTGTTTTCACATCCCCACCTGCTTCAAAAATTAGCGACACCTTTGAAAAGGATAGAGTGAAAGTTTCAGGTAGCTCACTTGCTTTGAGATTATTGTGGAAGTAAATGAACTTGCATTCAATCTGACTCATACTTCTTGCATTCACATCATACTGAAGTTACATGGGATTGTAAAGTATACCAGTTACAATAAAATATTGCTTGGAGTCAATACCCATTTAAAACAAATGACAACAAGAACATGGCTACTTTCCTTTGATGACGACCAGGCTTTATGACCTTTGGGTTTGGTCTTGGCTTTGTTATAAACCAACAACCAACCAAAAGCAAAAGATCTAACACAGGACCTCATACCCTCACACAACAATCCCATCCATGTTTTCTCTTTTCAAACTTGGACCCTCTTTGAGTTATTTAACTTGTCTTGAGCACATCTCCACTATACCTTTGCTTCAGTCCATTTCCCAGGTTTCTGTGTATTTTCTATTCTTATTGCTTGCTGAGTGGGTGGCATCTGCCACTCCCCAGTAGATGGGGGCAGGATACTTTGAGCCCCAGGGTCTTCATCACAAAAAATCTTGATGCCACTATTCTTGGAGTTGGAACTTTGCAGAGGAACACCTCTCCCACCTGTTTTGGCTGGAAGAATAATGAGGCAAGGTGGAACAGAGCTGGTTTATTCAGAGAAATAATTTGTTTGCTGTACATGTCTACCATGCTATAGAAATACGAAGTTAAATGATTAACCTTTCGAGTGATATACTATAGAATATGCCACTTGTCACTTGTATCTTCTTTGCATACATTTTGTAGTTACATTTTTCACTATTATTACAAGTTGTTTTTTATTTGTACTAGTACAGGGGGGTGTGTGTGTATGACTTCTAGTACAAAATGCTTTAATCTGGTACAAAAGTTCTCAAACTAGAATTTGATTTTCAGTTGTCTGAGATCAGCTCTTGTTGCCTCGTTCAAGGTAATTTTTCTCTCAAGAACAAGGCACTGAGGGCTGATTTGAATAAAAACAAAAAATATTAGAAAGGAACCATTTTGCAATAAGATGTATAATGCAAATAAATTTTACTTACAAAGAGTGGCACTTCCAGTTCGTTTAGTCCCAACAGTTCCTTTCTTGCCTTGACGCTTGAGACCTCCTAATGTGATTCTTGCTGATTGAGAGTCTTCTTCAAGGGACACTTGTTGTAAGCCATTTGAAACCCTTTCAGCCAGACGCATCTCAAATGCTCTGTACATAGAAAAAACTATTAATATCTTTTTGCAAAAAGAGAGACAAGCCAGTAAAAGTATTTAGTTACAGCTTGATTCAAAACCATGATAAAGTTTCATACAGTATAGCTTTTAGAGTGGGATTAACAAACATAATGTTGTTGTGCAGTTTCACAAACCTCTCATCACATCCCCCTCCCACCCATCCCATGGAAGGTTAATGGAAATTCCAAGGGGGAGGGGGTGGCAATAGCAAAAGATTTAAAGAAGAGTGTGGAGCTACATGTAAATTGGAATTTCTGGAGAAGTAGGGGTGCAAACCAAAAAAATCTTCTGTGGCCTGGGAGGTTGGTGGTATATGCAGGGTTCTCACTAGTAGCCGGCAACCGGCGAATTCCGCCGCCTGTCAAGACGAAAGTAGCCGCCTGTGCTGGCTATGAAATTTGCCTTTGTGTCCCTCCGGGCTGAAGTTTAGCCGCCTATAAGTACTTCTGGGCCGTCTGACAAAAAAACTACTGAGAACGCTGTATATGGATATTTTCTGGAACCGATACATTACCCAGAAAATGTTCTGTCCAGTTTGGAATAAAAAATTCATTAATCTGACCAAAAATGTTGTCTTGCAGTCCGAGGCTAATGATGAGGTAATGTTATAGTCATCAATCCAGGGTTTTTAAAACTTTCAGTCTGTGTGTCTACAACAACCAATTATATTAGGAAGCAACACATACAGCATGATTAGGATTTGTGATGTGGAAGTCCACGATCCAAATCCAATCTCTCCAAAGATGGATTTGTTTCATGCAGACCTAAAGTAGAGGTTCAAATTTTATTAAGTCGCTATCTTAAGAGCCTACCTACATGTACTCAGTAAGATTACTACAGAATACATGTAAGTCCAGCTATTATTTTAAAGAAGACAAGAAGCTGTTATTACCATCATCTTTGTCACTGAATTCATTATAGTTATCAAATTATTATTGCTTAAACAGGGTTGTCGCTAAGCTGCGGCTGAGAAAGAGGTGATCACTGGCTTGATCTTACTTATCGTGTTAAAATAAAGTTTTCATTCATTCACTGATTTTGACCAGTGAACACACGGTTACCCACCCCCATGTTGGCTTCAGCTGGCTCATCTGCTACCTAAATCAGCCGAGTAATTTCTTAGCTACAACCTTGCTTACATAATTTTCTTGGTTCCAGATAAGGTTTTGAGGCAGGGTGTCAACGAGGAACTCCTACAAGTCAAGTTCCCACTGCTCCCACCAAACCATTCTAAAATTCTATCACTGGTAATTTGCCAGGCCATGAACCTGACCTTGTAGGGTTTTTGACCCAACATCCCCCTATTACAGCTGTAACTGGAACACTGATTTTTTCAAATGTCTTACACAGGGCTGTGCAGGATGGAAGCTCGGAATTCTTCCTCTCACCCCAACCAGAAATTTTGAGTTAGATGCTGGCTCTGTTTTGTTTATTTCAAAACTCAGTGACAGAACTGTGTACGACCACATTACATACAGTCAGACACATTTGACACAGATGTTGACATAATCATATACCTGTGTTGTCTCCTTAACCTATCCAGAGGTTCAGCATTTCTTTGAATCCCTAAGTTATAGACTTCATCAGCCTTCTTGTGGTTGCCACGACTCTCCAATAGCTGAGCCCAAGACTCGAAGAAAAGAGCCAGTCTGCTGCACACTTGCTGACTGTGCATGTACTCAAATATTTCTACAGGATCTGTGCAGATGTCAGTCTAACAAAAAAAAAAATTAAGATCGTTTGCAAGTACACCATGAAAACCTCTTTACATGTACCACTGGCTTTTCATAAGCTATAAAAGAGCAATTTTCCATAGGCTGAGCAAAATAAATTAACTTATAAAATGAAGTGTTTTTCATATATATATATGAAAAACACTTCATTTTATAAGTTAATTATATACCCAGTGACAATAATATCAAGGACTGCAGGACTTACATAGCGCAGCCAGACTTTGGCATATCGTTCATCATTTTTATATCTTTCCTGGTCTTGAAAGGTTCTTATGCAACGTTCAAGCAAATTTCCTAAATCTTTTCCACCTTTCGGAAAGTTCTCACTTGTCCATACTATATACCTGGAAACCATAAAACAATCACAGAGAATGTTAAACTGTTTACATCAATAGTCTACATGTAAGCTTATGGTATAAGGCAACGTAACTTCAGCTTTGAAAAACGTTAATAACAACTTAATTCACTGCTTTTGAATTTATCGGAGAGCTCTATACATGCCTCGGTGCGAGTCAGAGAAATTCATAAGCTTAACAATCACTTTAAGTCTTATAGAAAGCTTACCTATACCAGATGTCCAGAGGGTCATCGCCATCGTATGTTCTGATCTGGGCCTCAAATTCCCTTCAGAATCGCGAGAAAGAATACAAAAAAAAAAATAAATTAGATCACTGACTCTTTCTTAGATTTTGAACGGAGGTCAAACTCACTGTTTTTCTCTGAAAATCCTGGTCTGATCGACAGAACTTGGAGCAAGTGCAGCAGTCAAGTTCGCCATCTTGCGACCTTGTTTCAGCGGCTGCACGTTTTCTTTGCTAAGCTCCCACTCATTTCCACTAAAGGACTCGGTTTGTCCCTCCATTTTTATGAAACTGGCGATCTTTCAGGAAACTATGGAACAGAGAAACACAACTATCGTAAATAGGAACTTAAAATCAAGCTCGAAGAAGCAAACATCGAGCTTTGATTTCAAACTTCCCCGCGCGTTGGGCAGCTATTGTTTTGTGGGTGAGTGCTGGGCAGCTTGATCGCGGTCTCTGTATCCTGATTGACAAGCATTCTGGGTGACGATAACAGAGATTCAAGATGGCGGAGAAGCATGCTCTCGCAAGCGATGCCGAAAGTGGGTATGAAAACGGCGATTTTAAACGCCAGAGAATGGAATCGGGAGCTGCTGGAGGTTATGAACAGAGTTCGTATCAAGGTGAAAGCAGTGGTAACCCACATTACCAGCAGCCTTCACCGGTAATTCATGTCCGCGGTGTGGCGGACGAAGCCCGTGAACAAGATCTATTGCATGCTCTTTCTCAATTTGGTCCAATTAGGTAGGTATATATCGCAAAAAATCGAGCTAGAAACCCTCTTGATGGATTTTCTGTACTTTATTATTTAATTAATTCTGTTTTCACTGAAATGGTCATTCAGCAGGCTTGATCAGTATTTGAAATAATAAATTATTATCATTGTTAGCTAAAGTATGAGGAAGCTCTCGGTACAATTGTTGTTCACCCGATTGCCTTCAGGGAGAAAAGTGATAATCCTCTGAATATTAATTTGTGTCTAGAACTAGAAATTTCAAAATCAAGAGTTTAACTTATTACCAATTTTGCATCGCGGTGTTTAAATATAAAAATGATGATACTGAACAGCTGACGAAATTGAAAGCGTCCAGTATTCACTGGCGTGTTTTCGTCTGCTGAACTTTTGTTTTGTTTCATTACAGCTGTATAACGATGATGCCGAAAATGCGACAAGCTTTGGTGGAATTTGAAGTAAGTTCAATTTTAAACAGGACTTAGCATGAAAATAATACAGTAATCGCAAAATTTAAGATAATTATGTAACATTTCTTTGTACGACATACATGTAAATGATATTGCACTTTGCAAAAGATGACTAAGTGGTTGATATCATGTTTTAGTATCACCCAACTAATGGACTAATGCAAATTCTGCATTTTGATTGGCTACGCTACCAGAGGACTGTTAGTCCTCAAGTAGCAATTGAGCGTGATGCTTTCTTTCATGTTATTCCCAAAGAAATATTATTCAACTTCGCTTTGCTAACTTTATTTTGGGCCTTTTCTGTCCAACTAGTTGAATGATACTAAAGCAATTAGACCCTTGGCCCTCAAGGGCCATGGGTCAATAGCCCATTCGGTTATTAATTCAATTCGGCTATTGACCTGTAGCCCTTGCAGGCTACAGGTTTAATTGTTAATTACTCTTAGGTCTAGTTTGTACGTCATGCTATCGTAAAATTTAATTCAAGGTCCCAAAAAGCAATTAAACTTGACAATAGCACAACGTCTGAAACAAATTAAAGTTATCTCGTAAATTAAAAATTTGAATTAAAAATTTCGTGAATTAAAAATTTTTCTGAGATGTTTTATCCATCTTGGCAAGACAAATAAAATATTGGTAAGTGTCTTCAGTTTACAGTGTATAAGTCGCGTGAGGGATGCATCAAATTAAATGCATACATTATTACAAGTATTACAAATTATTATTTTGAAAAATGTAACCTCTGATCAGAAACACTACATCATGAAATTAAACTCAACTTGTATTAATTTCAACATTTAAAACCACAAAGTAATTTATGTAGACTGATTTATGAATTTCATGTGAATTAAATTTGACAAAGGCATGACATATAAACTATGCCTTAAAAGCACAAATGTGTTAATAACTGTTTGCCTTTACCGAAAACTTTGACTAATGTATATGCTGCAGGTAAAAATAAAATTCAGGTAAAAATTTCTTAACCTAATTTTGAATAATTAGGCTTAAAGACTCTCTGTTGAATGGCATGCATAATGCGTGGCCCCATCTTAAGTTTTGTGGACCATGAAACCTCCAGATGTTGACTTGTTGGTTTGTCTCGGTGTTCAATCCCTCAAAATCCAAGACATCTATCCAGTTTATTCAGCATTTATTGTTCAATATAAGAAGTTTGATTATCTTATATAATTAAGATCAGGATATTTTGTTCTGCATCGGTCATTTATTAAATATTTGGTAAGTTAAGCAAGAAGCAATACATAACTGAATGTTTGCTATGGCACTGGGTACGAAGAACTGCAGTGGAAGAGCAAGAAATAATACTTGAGACAACCTGTTAAGGACAGTGGATGAGCAAAAAAAGCTTTACATGGATTCTCAAAGCACAGCAACAGCAAGTTCATCCAAATATAGTTATTGTACTCAGTTGTATACTGCAGATAAGTGTGATAATTCGTGGCTAGAACTCATGAACATTTTATTTTGAGTTTCTTTGGCTGGGTGCCGTTTGATGCTTCTAATGTCGTAATAAGAACATCATTAAAGTAAAAAGCCATGAATCTTTTGGTAGAAGTTGATTTCTATTACAAGTAGGACATGGAAACATAACCTCTTCAATTTATAAGCCAAAAATATGTTCTCACGTTGGCACATTGTTTTTGCACAGTCCCGCATTTGCATTTCTTATATTTGTTTATGTTACATTGGCCTTGTGGAAAAAGCGATTACAGGCAGTACAATCGTTTTGCTTGGTTTTACAAGTTGATTTGCAGTGCAATAAGACCTATTTATTTTTCTCTTATCCCATGTCTCACTTCCTGTAACGAGGCTTACTTCGACATTCGATCGCGTCCACAACGCCAATCAAATAAAAACATGAGCGGACCACATGCCTGTAATTGTTTCCTGTCAAAAGGTAGCCTTCTTGCAACATTCCTGCCAATATATCGACTTTAATATGCCGTTTGCCATTCATTCCCTGACATATGAATCGTCATTACTGTTGATCCCAAAACAACAACAAACCTGCGCAAAGCATGCCGGTCGAAAGAGTCTTTAAGAGACAAAGGGATTTGAGAATCAAGCTGAAATTTTTACCTGCAACATTATACAATGTAGTGTGGCACATGGGTTAATAAATTTAGAGGCTGGGAGCATAACCATAATATTATGCTGACTGTTGAGTTGATGTTTCTTTTCTAAGAAAACCGTGACCAAATTCTGCCAAATTCTGGAGGAAAAATGGTACTAGGGGATGTGAATCAGATGATTTCTTTGGTCACGTGCTAGAAATATGGGCAATCAAAAGGAAGCAGTAATGATTTAAATGCATTGACTTTTATTTTTCCTTTAGTCAAGCCTCCATTTTTTCAGTTTGATTTTTTACAAAATTTGTAAATTAACATTGCAGTATTTAACTCCTTGCTTTTTTTTTTTTAATTTTTAGGACATAGGATCTGCAGAAGCCATCATGGAATATACAGAAGTAAGCCTTTTACTTTTGTGGTAATGCCAGTCTATGTATTTTTTGCAATTCCACAATTCAGACTTTAAGATTATTGTTTCAGTGAAGCAATGCTATTTTTATTTGTTCTTTAGGGTGGAAATGCTGAAAAAATTTCTCTGTGTGGGAGATATTGCTACTTTAACTACTCCAAAAGCAAGACTATATCAAAGTATGTATTTTGAAATGACCTACAGTACACCTGTATGTTGAAAGCGTCTATTCATAATTATGTTCTTAAAGGATGTTTCAAATAGACGTTTACCACGTCTGGAAGTGGCTGTGGCAGTAATCCATTAATTCTGTTTTAACATGTAGTACTTTTGATACTGGAAAATGGATGTTGTTGCACTATCAGGACTGTCCTGTGGTATTTTTCACAGGCCTGTGCATGGTGGTTCTGTCAGCATTGACATGAACGCTAATGGCATGGTCATCATTGCTGAGAAACTTCACAGTTGGAGTACCGGTAATAATTTCATTATTCATAGTATTGGCTGTCACAGTCATATCTTGCTTTTTTCTTATAGAAACCTCAGTGTTCAGGCAGAGAATCCACCAGCCAGAATCCTTCTTATCTGCATTATAAACCCTCAATATCCAGTCACAACGGTGAGCTCATTGTAAAAATGGTTTGTACCATATTTTGTTTAATTAAAAGTTAAAAAAAAGGTGTAATTAAACTGAAGGAAAAGTATCATGTGAATAATTGTTTGTTTTTCAGTTGGTTTTGTATTAACGCGAGGCTCTTATTTATGCTGATTAATCTCGGGACAGAAGGATCTTACTGAATGTTTGGTATTTTCAGAACATTCTTCACACAATCTTCAGTAAACAAGGTCATGTTTTGAAGATTGTGATCTTCAGGAAGAGTGGACTGCAGGCAATGGTTGAGTATCCTTTACAAGCAGTTCCTGGTTTTTGTTTTTGCAAAACTATGTGCTACAAAGTTCTCTTAGTTCAGTGAATAACAAAAGCCAACATGCCTGGCATGTGTGGGTCAACACATGCAAAAGAACTTGCATGCTTTGTTCACATGCTTTGGATGCTAATCTCTGAGCTGCACTGTAGCCCCATTTTCAAGTGCATGAATGAGTTACTGAAAGAAACATTGTTGAAGTGTACACTAACACTGAAGAAGGTACCAGTACTGCAAATGGGAAACAAGAGGTTTAGATGACCACACTAAGGGTGGGAAGTTACTAGTGTAGACTTCTAGAAGGGGAGGGATGATTTGGGCTCCTTAAACAGGGAGAAGGACTTAAAAAATCCCTTATTTCTGAGTCCTGTTAGTCATATCAAACTAGCCATACTTCAGGGTCGGATTTAGGGGGGGGGGGGGCAGAGGCGGCCGCGACCCCCTCTTTCAGTTCGTCAGAGATTTTTTTCTGTCAAAATACTCAATATGGAATCCTGATCTTTTACGTTCCAGATTGCAACAGAGTGCATGTACTGTAAGAGTACCCAAATTTTCAAAATTTTCTGGAGGGCATGCCCCCAGACCACCCTAGAAAGTAGTGCCAAAGGTGCTACTGAGGTGCGCTAACTCGTGCTGATTAGTATTCTTGTTCGGCCCCACTTTCAAAAAATGCTAGATCTGCCCCTGTACTTGTTCACACTCAGGCAGGCTATTTCAGGAATGTTGTTATACAGACCTTTAACCAAGTGTTCCAATAGATTTGCTACTGTGGAGCAAGCGCAACAGGCCAAAGAAAACTTGAATGGAGCTGATATTTACACAGGCTGCAACACTCTGAAGATAGAATACTCCAGGGTACAGTGCACTGGCATTTTAAATTCAATGTTTTTGTTGTGTGGCTATAGCCAACTGGCATGCTTGGGATGCTTGGAGTTGTCAATTTTAGAGTCATTGTTAGGCAGGTAACCCATGGTGGACAGAACCTATGCATGCTATAAGGCACAGTTAAAGTTATACTGAAATTTTACATGCATTGATGATGATGATGATGATGATGATGGTGGTGGTGCAGCGCTCCAAGCTCACTTGTTCAAAAAGTCGCCTTTTGGCGACCTTCAATTGTAAAATGCCAGAATTTTAGTTGCGAAATATTTTTCCTCTCACCATGGTGACCAAAATAGTCCCAGCTTGGAGCGCTGTGGTGGACAATGGTGGGGGATGGTGATGGTGGCAGTGATGATGTTGGTGATGGTAATGATGGTGGTGTTAGTGTTGGCGATGGTGATGGTGGTGTTGGTATTGTTGATGGTGATGGTGATTCTGATATCATTGTTTGATTGCAGGCTGAATCACTCAATGTTTATAGAAATGATGAACACACATATGACTATACACAGCCTGAAAAAATAGGTAAGCAGTAATACTGACAACAACAGTTATTTGAAACTAAATTGCATGTGTTTCCACCTAGTGAATGTAGTAGCAAATTACCCTGTTAGCAGATTTCGTATATTATGTTGTTTCTGTTTTTAAATTTCTTTGTCTGAACCTTTTGTAACAGCAGAAGTAAGACTGTAGGAAGCGGTAGGAAAAACAGAAAGAGCAAGTTTTAGCCTGCTTTGAGGGTTCTGTATAGCCTGTGGGCATGAGGGCCTGCTTGCAGGCTAGGTTCTGTATTGTATTAGAGCTGTGTTTCTTCTCTAGTAGAAAAGGAACTGTCTTTGTATCTTATGCGGTTCCACATAGAAAAGCTGCATAGTAGGTTTCATTTCAATGGTCACACAAGGGTTTTCATTTCATAGATTGTAGTAGTGATATACAGGAAAACAGACAACACAGAAAAGTACAACTCTTAAACTTTTCATCCGAGTGGTCACACCAGGTCACATCAA